>LR738710.1:485408577-485456192 GCA_902687465.1 Secale cereale | reverse complement strand
GGGGGATTCTCAATACGACCTTTCATTAGTTAGACCTAACAATGGTGTCATTCACGCGACGTTTCTCTACTGAAGACATTGCATGAAGTTTATTCACACTGCTTCCGAAGATGAAAACTCATGATCTCGCCTTAGTCGTCAGGCTGAGCCACAACAACGTTTGTATGCCGTTCCCTTCCTTGCGTCCTTGTTGTCAGAGCATCTATTATAGTACCCGTGGTTGCCATCATTGATGCATGTTAGTGTTGTTTGTTGGAATTGCTCTATTGACCATTTTTCAAAATAATTTAGTTGGGTGCATCCGCAATGGTACTCGATGATGGCGTACTTGATGATGGCGTAAAAACAACGAGGCCATTCACTCGGTGCCGCTGGTTCAACTGGTTTCGCCATCGGCTGTACAACTGAGAAGGAGAAAAATCTACTGTGACACCAAACAATGGAAATTTCACGGCACGCAAAGTGGTACTCCCTCCGTCCAATAATATAAGAACGTTTATGACACACACTGTGTACATCGTTGGACTCCTCTCTTCTTCGTCGATAAAATACTACTTTCTCTGTCGACTGAGACTTAGTTTTCAGTTATATGACATAACGTATTAAAAGGAAGAAAAAAACTACATGAATCTTCAGATAAGATCTTACAAATATAGGAGTAGTATAGACGAAACTTGGTAAAATCTTAGTTAACTGAAATTTAGCAATGCGATTATCTACAGTAGATGTTAGCGGCACGTCTCCGTCCGTATACAGGCCCTCGGCCGCACGCTTAGGGCCAGTAACACTTGTTTATGGTTGTATAGTGCTACTCCCTAGGTCGGACCATCGAGAAAGTGATGTCCATAAATGGAATTTATTCTCGACTGCAGTTCTCGAGCCTAACAATAGCGGCTGGTTTATGAGGCAGCTGCACCACATTCGTGTACCGGGAGAGAGGGCTGCATATCGGTGCATGAAAAGCAAGCAGCCACGAAGACTAAATTAGGATGGACAATCTTTGGACTGTCTACTACAGCAAGGTGTACCTGACTATAGAGAGGAAGAGATGATGACGGCGGTGCGTCTTTGATTTGCTTCAGTATTTGTAGTCGTTGCTAGGTGATCTACGAATCTAAATGTATTTTTTATTATTTCAGATGTTCGTTATACTATCATGATTAAAGATGAATAGATGAAAAGTTTTTTCAAAAAAAATGAACAATCCTAACCAACCAAAACCTGACACAAGAGAGTTAGTGTGGCGACCTCTCCTAATATGATTTTCAGGAAACTGATGGAAGAGCGAGTGTGGCAACCTACTATGATCTTCGGGAAACTGATGGACCTATTATGATCTTCGGGAAACTGATGGAAGTTTGAGTGTGACGACCTACGAAAACTGATGGAAGTGTGAGTGTGATGACCTACTATTGTATGATTTTCGGGAACTGACGGAGTATTGTTTACCGAAAAGCTCCGCTTTATATATAAAGCATCGATCACAACAAGCACCTAGTATAAACACACGCCACTGCAACACACACTCAAGGCATGATACACAGGAGTTGAGTGCAGCAACACCACCCCTAGCACTACCATCACGAAGAGATGAAGCTACATATGACGGACCATGTGCTCCAAGGCGGCGCCTTTAGGAAGGGTACGACACCGGAGCGCCGCCACCGCCCGATTCAAGGATCAGAGTTTTCCCTGAAGCCGCATGACGGAGTACTGTTTACCTTTGGCAGGGAGACACATTAGAGCGAGAGCATTCTGTTTGGTTCTAAGATAATTAGTTAGCATCGAGTTTTAAGAAAATGGATTGTGCCCCGATGCATTACACTTAGAGCATCTCCACTCGCCCCCAACATGTCCCAGGGCGTTTTTTTAGCGCCGGCGACGAAAAAACGGCCCAGTCGCGCCCCCAGGCCCTTGTTTATCGCCGGTTTTGACCGAAATAACAGCCGGCGAACCCGACCAGAAGCAAGCCCACCGAGGACGTCGGCCGAAGCGAAAAGGCGCGTGGGTCCGCTCTGTCGGCGACAGACATGCCTTTTCCTGCCGTTCCCCCGCTTTTCCCTCCATCTTCCCATTGCTTCTCCCTTCTTCCCCCTTCTCCCGCCATTCCCCTCCCGCTCCCCCGCCATCCGGCCACCAGGATGCCACTGAAGAAGTACTCGGCTGCTCGCGTCGCTGCGCCGGCGACGCCAGCTAGCCGAAGCAGAGGAAGCCGAGGGCACCGACCTGGCGTTCTTGATGGGGGCGGACATGTCGACGATGGACGATAAGGTCAAGGCGTGGTACCTGGCCGAGCGCGGGCTCATCTTGAACAAGATGTCGTCGATGACCGCGCGTACTCCGATGCCGACCCCAATTACGCCACCCAGCCCAACGGATGATGCTGCCACGACGCCCAGCACAGAAGCCATGCCTACGCCGACGCCGAGCCCGCCTTCGCCCGCCAGTCTGAGGCCGGAGGAGGCCGCCGTCGTTTGATGCAGTGCCTACACGTCCTTCCTTTTGAACGCCGAACTTTCAAGTATGTTCGTTCGCCGAATTGTGTGTCAGTCATTGATTGCCGAACTTGTGGCATTTTTCTCGTAGTGGGAAATGGCAGATTTGAATTTATACGCGTCTTGGGCCGAAACACGGGCTCACTGCTGGGAACTGGATCGCCCCCAAGGCCAAACAAGCGTTGGCGCTTGGGCCAAACCACAATAGTCGGGTGTGCTGTGGTGCTGCTGGTGGTGGTGGTGGTGGTGGGGGGGGGGAACGAGTGGAGATGCTCTTAGAGCATCTACAACTAGACCCCTCAAACCCGTCTCAAATGCCTGGGCAGGCCGTCCGGTCACGAAATTTGGACCCAAACGGGCCTCTCAAACAGGCCTCGAACGCCTGGGCGGAACAACACCCCCTGTATTGAGCCCAAATATGAGGTGGGTATGGGGGAGCCCGTGCGCGTCCGGTACGCCCGCCACGTCGGCCTGACGGCATGGCCCCGCATGGACTCGATGGGAAACCCGTCGTTCCGGCGGGCGCCTCCACCGTCACCGCATTGTGAATGCCGCTAGAGCTGCTCCGGCTCCCCGCCCGAGATTGTAGTCGGCTATTTAAGCCGGCTAGCGCCCCCAGCCCTAGCACATCCGCCTCTTCCCTCCCTCCACCTACACTCGAGCCCGTCAGCCATGCCCCCACGCCGCCGCTACTACACGATCCAACATCGTCTGTTCCTTCTTGAGCAGGTTCGGATCCGTAGGGAAGTGGGGCTACCTCTGGAACCAGAGGACGATCTCGAGGAGGAGGAGGTGCCAGCGGAGGAGGAAGAGATGAAGGAGTAGGAGCTGGTGGACGAGGAAGAGGAGGAGCAGGAGCCAACAGAGGAGGCGCCGCCGCTGGATGTGGGGGAGGAGGAGGCGCGACGATGGAGGAGGACGTGGATGTATGGCCGGAGCAACACATCATCCTGAACTCCATCCGCTCGGAGTCGGTTGTAAAAGCCAGGCGTCGCCGTCGACAACAGATGAAGGCGGCGCAAGCGGCCCAGGCTCCGGCGCAGGCGGCTCGGGCCATCTCCGACACAACAAAATTTGAGTAGTATAGAACGTAGTACGTAGCTATATATTCTGCATCATTTTGTATGGATTTAGGGGATGAATATGAGAGAGTTGTATGTAGGGAAGATAATATGAGGTGTGCCCGATCAGTATCCACGGACGCGCTTGGTCGTCTCCGCGGGTGTTTGAAGGACCATATCTGCCAAGTTCGGGTGTAGATGTTCTTGATAACCTAACTATGGGTTTAACACCAAATCAACTCGAAAAATAAGCAACGTTTGTATTTGTACTTCCGACTCTGTTTTGTGGTACAAAGAACTTCCATAAATTAGCCTAGGGAGAGCATTAGAATCAGAATCACTCGCAAGAACATCTTTCCGTATCATGAAAACATGCACTTGGTTTGGCCGTTTATCCAAGTAGAGCATTCTGCTCGTGTGTAGGTACTCCTTTCATTCGGGTTTATTAGTCCTTTTATTTCAAAGTTTGGTAAAGAATTTAACTAACGAAATATAAACTATGTGTCATAAAAATTATACCATAAAAAACCTCTTTCAAATACAAATTCAATAATATATTTTTTTGTACAATATAATTTGGATTTTTAGTCAAAGTTGGACCCAAAATACAAGATAGCTTGGTAAACCTGAACAAGGGAGTACCTTAAAGCACGCAGATGCATGTACCATCCCATTATGTTTCAGAGCGAAACACATTAAAATACATAAACACGTGTAGTGATATTCTCTTTACCCTTAACTAAATGATTCAATGCGACAATTGGCACAGAGACCAACTACGGACTGTAAATTAAGCAGACTATTTGAAACTGCAAACAAAAGGTAAAGCAACGCTATAAGCAGCATGACTAACAAATGCTCGTTCCGTAAATCTACAAATAAACCACAAAGGCCTGCATATTTACCGACAACATACAACATACAATGTGGAATCTTACCCTAGCCCCTCGTCTGGCTTTGATCTCCAGCATCGCGATCCACCTTCAGTCATGTTGTTCGTCACGACCATCGACACCCTACAACCGGATTGATAGAAAATCCGATGGCATCCCCCCACAACAGGCGACGCGAACCATCGGAACTAGGCACTTGAACTGTAGGCTATACGAGCATAACGAAACAAGACGAACCGACCGAGGCTTTCAACACTTCAGGCTAACCGTCTAACATGCACGCCTCACGTGTTAGCCGGCCGCACTCTTCCCTCGATCGTCAATGGTCAAAGGCGTGGCAGACATGGCAAACTACGTTGGCCGGCCAAACTACAACACTCAAACACAAACATACATAGCAGACAGGTGGAGGCTCGATGCCCTATGTCGTCAGATTGTGCCGAGTAGAGCTCGTTCGTGAGAGCGCTATTGGCCGCGGTTCATCACTACTAGGAAAAGGCTTATAGGTAGCCTCAAATGAGTGGCGGACGAGGCCACACACCCGTTATTGTTATTTTGGAGAAGTAGCAGTGACGGGCATTAGTTTAGGCCCGCCAGCGGAATCGACATAGCAGTGGCGGGCATATATATACCCGCAACACATAAACTCTTTCAAATTTACCCGCGTGATGAATGCTATCAGTGGCGGGCCCCTAGTAATGCCTATCACTTGTTTGTATGGCAGCAGTGGTGGGCGGTTTAGTAATGCGCGCCACTGATGAATGTTTGTAACCCGTATAAAATAAATCAAAATATCCAGAACTTTGTTGTGGCGGGCTCTAGTAGACAGCCGCCAAAGGTACTATAAGTCCAAAATTCCTAAGAAAATCATATTTTATAAAGATATAGTAGTCTCAAATTTGAAGGAGATCCACAAAATCCTAGAAAATGAAAAAGAACTCAAAAAGGGCTCTGCCAAAGAGGGTCCTGCCATTTTTAGTTGCCGGAAAGACATCTAATGCCTCGAAAATGGAAAACCAACTCAAAAAGTGCTCAAATTTAAAATAATTTTTTAAAATTGCTCAAATGAATATAAAATGATATGTGGCCAGTCCACAGTGTCGCCCGCCACTTGAAAGTAGCAGTGCGTCCACTGCTACATCCATCGCACCGCGAAATGTCCTCTACCACGCCCATGTCACCACAAAACGTTATCCACTCGCGCGCAATCGAAGCTCCCCAATCTCTCATGTCACCACCGTCACCTCGTCTTCGCCGTCCTCGTCGGCCTCGCTGTTCTCCTCGCCTTCGCAGCCGTTGTCGATGTTGCCGTCCTCGTCACCCTCGCCGTCCGCCCCGGTATGCCCTCACCGTCCCCGCCTCTCATTCTGTGCATTCGTCGTCACTCACCCTCGCCGTCGCCCTTGCCTCCCACGGCAACCACCCACATCCCCATCCACATCGACGGGTCTTGGGATAGGGTTAGGGTTGTTAGGGGTAGAAGGGGTTGGATATAATGCTGGTGTAGATAGGTGAAGAACAATGCTAGTGTAGATAAGTGAAGAGCAATGCAAGCAATATTTTTCTTAAGGAGCAAATATATAATGCTCGAGGTGAGGATACAATGCTAGTGTAGATAAGTGAAGAACAATGCTAGTGTAGTTAAGTGAATAAAAATGTTAAGTCAAGAACAATGCTAGTGTAGATAAGTGAAGAACAATGCTAGTGTAGTTAAGTGAAGAAAAATGCTAGGTTTCTAATTCATGTATTACATGTCGTGCTAATGTTTTGGCCAAACGTTGATTCAATTCCGTTTGCCAAATTTCTAGCGTTTAATATATCCATTTTTAAGGAGAGTTCATGCCAATTTTTTCTAGATATTTGTAAATTTATGTATCTGCATGTTCTAGGGCATTGTTTTGTAGGTTTCTAATTCATATTTGAAGGAAATATGCCCTAGAGGCAATAATAAAGTTATTATTTATTTCCTTATATCATGATAAATATTTATTATTCATGCTAGAATTGTATTAACCGGAAACTTAGTACATGTGTGAATACATAGACAAAACAGAGTGTCCCTAGTATGCCTCTACTAGACTAGCTCATTGATCAAAGATGGTTATGTTTCCTAGCCATAGACATGAGTTGTCATTTGATCAACGGGATCACATCATTAGGAGAATGATGTGATGGACAAGACCCATCCGTTAGCTTAGCACTATGATCGTTTAAGTTTTACTGCTATTGCTTTCTTCATGACTTATACATGTTCCTATGACTATGAGATTATGCAACTCCCGAATACCGGAGGAACACTTTGTGTGCTACCAAACGTCACAACGTAACTGGGTGATTATAAAGGTACTCTACAGGTGTCTCCGAAGGTACTTGTTGGGTTGGCGTATTTCGAGATTAGGATTTGTCACTCCGATTGTCGGAGAGGTATCTCTAGGCCCACTCGGTAATGCACATCACTATAAGCCTTGCAAGCATTGCAGCTAATGAGTTAGTTGCAGGATGATGTATTACGGAACGAGTAAAGAGACTTGCCGGTAACGAGATTGAACTAGGTATTGAGATACCGACGATCGAATCTCGGGCAAGTAACATACCGATGACAAAGGGAACAACGTATGTTGTTATGCGGTTCGACCGATAAAGATCTTCGTAGAATATGTAGGAGCCAATATGAGCATCCAGGTTCCGCTATTGGTTATTGACCGGAGATGAGTCTCGGTCATGTCTACATAGTTCTCGAACCCATAGGGTCCGCACGCTTAACGTTTGATGACGATCGGTATTATGAGTTTATGTGTTTTGATGTACCGAAGGAGTTCGGAGTCCCGGATGAGACCGGGGACATGACGAGGAGTCTCGAAATGGTCGAGACATAAAAATCGATATATTGGACGACTATATTCGGACATCAGAAAGGTTCCGAGTGATTCGGGTATTTTCGGAGTACCGGGGAGTTACGGGAATAGAAGAGAGAGGCCAAAAGGAAGGAGGCGCGTGCCCCCCTTCTAGTCCGAATTGGACAAGGGGTGCAGCCCCCTTTTCCTTCTCCCTCTCCCCCTCTTTCCTTCTCTCCTACTCCGGAAAGGAAAGGGGAATCCTACTAGGACTTGGGAGTCCTAGTAGGACTCCCCACACTTGGCGCGCCCCCTCTAGGGCCGGCCTCTCCCTCCCTCCTTTATATACGGGGGCAGGGGGGCACCCAAAGACACACAAGTTGAATTGTTCTAGCCGTGTGCGGTGCCCCCCTCCACAGAAACACACCTCGGTCATACCGTTGCAGTGCTTAGGAGAAGCCCTGCGCCGGTAGATACATCATATCCGTCACCACACCGTCGTGCTGACGAAACTCTCCCGTGAAGCTCAACTGGATCAAGAGCTCGTGGGACGTCATCAAGCTGAACGTGTGCTGAACGCGGAGGTGCCGTACGTTCGGTGCTTGATCGGTTGAATCGCGAAGAAGTTCGACTACATCAACCGCGTCACTTGACGCTTCCGCTTCCGGTCTACGAGGGTACGTAGACACACTCTTCCCTCTCGTTGCTATGCATCTGGTAGATAGATCTTGCGTGATCGTAGGAAAATTTTAAAATACTATGTTCCCCAACAGTGGCATCATGAGCCAGGTCTATGCGTAGATGATATGCACGAGTAGAACACAAGTGAGTTGTGGACGATACTAGTCATACTGCTTACTAGCATGTCATACTTTGATTTGGCAGTATTGTTGGATGAAGCGGCCCGGACCGACATTACGCGTACGCTTACGCGAGACTGGTTCTACCGACGTGCTTCGCACACAGGTGGCTGGCGGGTGTCAGTTTCTCCAACTTTAGTTGAATCAAGTGTGGCTACGCCCGATCCTTGTGAAGGTTAAAACAGCACATACTTGACGAAACATCGTTGTGGTTTTGTATGCGTAGGTAAGAACGGTTCTTGCTAAGCCCGTAGCAGCCACGTAATACTTGCAACAACAAAGTAGAGGACGTCTAACTTGTTTTTGCAGGGCATGTTGTGATGTGATATGGTCAAGACATGATGAGTTATACGGTTTTGTATGAGATGATCATGTTTTGTAATGTTATCGGCAACTGGCAGGAGCCATATGGTTGTCGCTTTATTGTATGAAATACAATCGCCATGTAATTGCTTTACATTATCACTAAGCGGTAGCGATAGTCGTAGAAGCAATAGTTGGCGAGACGACAACGATGCTACGATGGAGATCAAGGTGTCGCGCCGGTGACGAAGGTGATCATGACGGTGCTTTGGAGATGGAGATCAAAAGCACAAGATGATGATGGCCATATCATGTCACATATTTTGATTGCATGTGATGTTTATCTTATTATGCTTCTTATTTTGCTTAGAACGACGATAGCATTATAAGATGATCCCTTACTAAATTTCAAGGTATAAGTGTTCTCCCTGAGTATGCACCGTTGAGAAAGTTCGTCGTGCCGAGACACCACGTGATGATCGGGTGTGATAAGCTCTACATTCAAATACAACGGGTGTAAGCCAGTTTTACACACGCGGAATACTCGGGTTAAACTTGACGAGCCTAGCATATGCAGATATGGCCTCAGAACACTGGAGACCGAAAGGTCGAGCGTGAATCATATAGTAGATATGATCAACATAAGATGTTCACCATTGATACTACTCCATCTCACGTGATGATCGGACATGGTTTAGTTGATTTGGATCATGTGATCATTTAGATGACCGGAGGGATGTCTATCTAAGTGGGAGTTCTTTAAGTAATATGATTAAATTGAACTTTAATTTATCATGAACTTAGTCCTGGTAGTATTAGCATATCTATGTTGTAGATCAATAGCTCGCGATGTTGCTCCACGTTTATTTTTATATGTTCCTAGAGAAAACTAAGTTGAAAGATGTTAGTAGCAATGATGCGGAATTGTTCCGTGATCTAAGGATTATCCTCATTGCTGCACAGAAGAATTATGTCCTTGATGCACCACCAGGTGACAGAACTATTGCAGGAGCAGATACAGACATTATGAACGTTTTGACAAAAGCTCGGTATGATGACTACTTGATAGTTTAAGTGCACCATGCTTTACGGCTTAGAACCGGGACTTCAAAAACGTTTTGAATGCCACGGAGCATATAAGATGTTCCAAGAGTTGAAATTAGTATTTCATACTCATGCCCGTGTCGAGAGGTATAAGACCTCTGACAGTACTTTGCCTACAAGATGGAGGAGAATAGCTCAACCAGTGAGCATGTGCTCAGATTGTCTGGGTACTACAATTACTTGAATCAAGTGGGAGTTATTCTTCCAGATAAGATAGTAATTGACAAAGTTCTCTAGTCACTATCACCAAGCTAGTAGAACTTCGTGATGAACTATAATATGCAAGGGATGACGAAGGTAATTCCCGAGCTCTTCGCGATCCTGAAATCGGCGAAGGTAGAAATCAAGAAAGAGCATCAAGTGTTGATGGTTAATAAGACCACTTGTTTCAAGTAAAGGGCAAAGGGAAAGAAGGGGAACTTCAAGAAGAATAGCAAGACAGTTGCTACTCCAACGAAGAAACCCAAAGCTAAACTCAAGCCTGAAACTAAGTGCTTCTACTGCAAAGTAAATGGTCACTGGAAGTGGAACTGCCCTAGATATTTGGCGGATAAGAAGGATGACAAAGTGAACAAAGGTATATTTGATATACAGATTATTGATGTGTATTTTACTAGTGTTCATAGCAACCCCTCGGTATTTGATACTGGTTCAGTTGCTAAAGAGTAGTAACTCGAAATGGGAGTTGCATACTGAACATAAACTAGTTAAAGGATGAAGTTACGATGTGTATTGGAAGTAGTTCCAAGACTGATATGATCATCATTGCACACTCCCTATACTTTCGGGATTAGTGTTGAAAATAAATAAGTGTTATTTGGTGTTTGTGTTGAGCATGAATATGATTTGATCATGTATATTGCAATACGGTTATTCATGTAAGTTAGAGAATAATTGTTGTTTTGTTTACATGAATAAAACCTTCTATGGTCATACACCCAATGAAAATGGTTTATTGGATCTCCATCGTGTGATACACATATTCATAATATTGAAGCCAAAAGATGCAAGGTTAATAATGATAGTGCAACTTATTTGTGGCACTGCCGTTTAGGTCATATTGGTGTAAAGCGCATGAAGAAACTCCATAGTGATGGACTTTTGGAATCACTTGATTATGAATCACTTGGTGCTTGCGAACCATGCCTCATGGGCAAGATGACTAAAACTCCGTTCTCCGGAACAATGGAGCGAGCAACAGATTTGTTGGAGATCATACATACAGATGTATGTGGACCATTGAGTGTTGAAGCTCGCGGCGGGTATCGTTATTTTCTGACCTTCACTGATGATTTGAGCAGATATGGGTATATCTACTTAATGAAGCACAAGTCTGAAACATTTGAAAAGTTCAAAGAATTTCAGAGTGAAGTGGAGAATCATCGTAACAAGAAAATAAGAGTTTCTACGATATGATCGTAGAGGTAAAATATTTGAGTTAGCGACTTTGGCCTTCAGTAAAAACAATGTGAAATAGTTTCACTACTCACGCCACGTGGAACACCACAGTGTAATGGTGTGTCCGAACGTCATAACCGTACTTTATTAGATATGGTGCGATCGATGATGTCTCTTACCGATCTACCACTATCGCTTTTGGGGTTATGCATTAGAGACAGCTACATTCACGTTAAATAGGGCACCATCTAAATCCATGGAGATGACACCGTATGAACTGTGGTTTGACGAGAAACCTAAGCTGTCATTTCTTTAAGTTTGGGACTGCGATGCTTATGTGAAAAAGTTTCAACATGATAAGCTCGAACCCAAATCGGAGAAGTAAATCTTCATAGGATACCCAAAAGAAACTGTTGGGTACACCTTCTATCACATATCCGAAGGCAATGTCTTTGTTGCTAAGAGTGGATCCTTTCTAGAGAAGGAGTTTCTCTCGAAAGAAGTGAGTGGGAGGAAAGTAGAACTTGATGAGGTAATTGTACCTTCTCCTGAATTGGAAAGTAGTACATCACAGAAAATTGTTCCAGTGATTCCTACACCAATTAGTGAGGAAGCTAATGATGATGATCATGAAACTTCAGATCAAGTTTCTGCTGAACTTCTAGATCAACCAGAGTTCGTTCCGCATCAGAGTGGTACGACAACCCGGTTTTGGAAGTCATGTTACTGGACCATGATGAACCTACGAACTATGAGGAAGCGATGATGAGCCCAGATTCCGCAAAATGGCTTGAGGCCATGAAATCTGAGATGGGATCCATGTATGAGAACAAAGTGTGGACTTTGGTTGACTTGCCCAATGATCGGCAAGCCATCGAAAATAAATGGATCTTCAAGAGGAAGACTGACACTGACGGTAATGTTACTGTTTACAAAGCTCGACTTGTTGCGAAAGTTTTTCAACAAGTTCAAGGAGTTGACTACGATGAGACTTTCTCACCCGTAGCGATGCTTAAGTCTGTCCGAATCATGTTAGCAATTGCCACATTTTATGAAATCTGGCAATTGGATAACAAAACTGCATTCTTTAATGGATTTATTAAAGAAGACTTGTATATGATGCAACCAGAAGGTTTTGTCAATCCTAAAGGTGCTAACAAAATGTGCAAACTCCAGCGATCCATCTATGGACTGGTGCAAGCATCTCGGAGTTGGAATATACGCTTTGATAAGTTGATCAAAGCATATAGATTTATACAGACTTGCGGTGAAGCCTGTATTTACAAAAAGTGAGTGGGAGCGCTACAACCTTTCTGATAAGTATATGTGAATGACATATTGTCGATCGGAAATGATGTAGAATTTTCTGGAAAGCATAAAGGAGTGTTTGAAAGGAGTTTTTCAAAGAAAGACCTTGGTGAAGCTGCTTACATATTGGGCATCAAGATCTATAGAGATAGATCAAGACGCTTGATAAGACTTTCGATGAATACATACCTTGATAAGATTTTGAAGTAGTTCAAAATGGATCAGTCAAAGAAGGAGTTCTTGCCTGACTTGTAAGGTGTGAAGTTGAGTAAGACTCAAAGCCAGACCATGGCAGAAAAATATAGAGCGAATGAAAGTCATTCCCTATGCCTCAGCCATAGGTTCTATAAAGTATGCCATGCTGTGTACCAAACATGTTGTGTACCTTGCCATGAGTTTGTCAAGGGGGTACAATAGTGATCCAGGAGTAGATCACTGTACAGCGGTCAAAATTATCCTTAGTAACTGGATGACTAAGGGAATGTTTCTCGATTATGGAGGTGATAAAGAGTTCGTCGTAAAGGGTTACGCCGATGCAAGCTTTGACACTAAATCCAGATGACTCTAAGTATCAATCTGGATGCATATTGAAAATGGGAGCAATTAGCTAGAGTAGCTCTATGCGGAGCATTGTAGACATAGAAATTTGCGAAATACATACGGATCTGAATGTGACAGACCTGTTGACTAAACTTCTCTCACAAGCAAAACATCACACCTTATTACTCTTGGGTATTAATCACATAGCGATGTGAACTAGATTATTGACTCTAGTAAACCCTTTGGGTGTTGGTCACATGGTGATGTGAACTATCGGTATTAAATCACATGGCGATGTGAGCTAGATTATTGACTCTAGTGCAAGTGGGAGACTGAAGGAAATATGCCCTAGAGGCAATAATAAAGTTATTATTTATTTCCTTATATCATGATAAATGTTTATTATTCATGCTAGAATTGTATTAACCGGAAACTTAGTACATGTGTGAATACATAGACAAAACAGAGTGTCCCTAGTATGCCTCTACTAGACTAGCTCATTGATCAAAGATGGTTATGTTTCCTAGCCATAGACATGAGTTGTCATTTGATCAACGGGATCACATAATTAGGAGAATGATGTGATGGACAAGACCCATCCGTTAGCTTAGCACTATGATCGTTTAAGTTTTACTGCTATTGCTTTCTTCATGACTTATACATGTTCCTATGACTATGAGATTATGCAACTCCCGAATACCGGAGGAACACTTTGTGTGCTACCAAACGTCACAACGTAACTGGGTGATTATAAAGGTACTCTACAGGTGTCTCCGAAGGTACTTGTTGGGTTGGCGTATTTCGAGATTAGGATTTCTCACTCCGATTGTCGGAGAGGTATCTCTGGGCCCACTCGGTAATGCACATCACTATAAGCCTTGCAAGCATTGCAAGTAATGAGTTAGTTGCAGGATGATGTATTACGGAACGAGTAAAGAGACTTGCCGGTAACGAGATTGAACTAGGTATTGAGATACCGACGATCGAATCTCGGGCAAGTAACATACCGATGACAAAGAGAACAACGTATGTTGTTATGCGGTTTGACCGATAAAGATCTTCGTAGAATATGTAGGAGCCAATATGAGCATCCAGGTTCCGCTATTGGTTATTGACCGGAGATGAGTCTCGGTCATGTCTACATAGTTCTCAAACCCGTAGGGTCCGCACGCTTAACGTTTGATGACGATCGGTATTATGAGTTTATGGGTTTTGATGTACCGAAGGAGTTCGGAGTCCCGGATGAGACCGGGGACATGACGAGGAGTCTCGAAATGGTCGAGATGTAAAAATCGATATATTGGACGACTATATTCGGACATCGGAAAGGTTCCAAGTGATTCGGGTATTTTCGGAGTACCGGGGAGTTACGGGAATAGAAGAGAGAGGCCAAAAGGAAGGAGGCGCGTGCCCCCCTTCTAGTCCGAATTGGACAAGGGGTGCAGCCCCCTTTTCCTTCTCCCTCTCCCCCTCTTTCCTTCTCTTCTACTCCGGAAAGGAAAGGGGAATCCTACTAGGACTTGGGAGTCCTAGTAGGACTCCCCACACTTGGCGCGCCCCCTCTAGGGTCGGCCTCTCCCTCCCTCCTTTATATACGGGGGCAGGGGGGCACCCAAAGACACACAAGTTGAATTGTTCCAGCCGTGTGCGGTGCCCCCCTCCACAGAAACACACCTCGGTCATACCGTTGCAGTGCTTAGGAGAAGCCCTGCGCCGGTAGATACATCATATCCGTCACCACGCCGTCATGCTGACGAAACTCTCCCGTGAAGCTCAACTGGATCAAGAGCTCGTGGGACGTCATCAAGCTGAACGTGTGCTGAACGCGGAGGTGCCGTACGTTCGGTGCTTGATCGGTTGAATCGCGAAGAAGTTCGACTACATCAACCGCGTCACTTGACGCTTCCGCTTCCGGTCTACGAGGGTACGTAGACACACTCTTCCCTCTCGTTGCTATGCATCTGGTAGATAGATCTTGCGTGATCGTAGGAAAATTTTAAAATACTACGTTCCCCAACAATATTGTGTTGTATTACATGTCTTATATTTTTTACACGGATTCATAGAAGCGCTAATGTTTTGGCGAAATGTTGCTTTAATTCCATTTTTCCAAATTTCTAGCACTTAATATATCCATTTTTAAGTAGAGGTCGTGCCAAAAATTTCTGGATATTTTAAAATTTATGTATTTGCATGTTCTAGGGCATTTTTTTACGAAATGGCGGACAACACATGTACCGTGCTATTTTCCTGGGGCCTTGGGGCAAGTGGGTGCCAAATTCAAAACCCCAACACTGGCAAGAAGCAATAGCTCGGCAAGTGCAACATCGTCGAGGAGGCAGTGCATGCTTATGATGCCAACGCGCTCTAGTACAAGGGGCCAAGGGCCCAGTTCAATTTCCCTCAGGATGCATGTCGCGTGAGTTGGCTAGCACCTCCCAACGTGATGATAGTCTCCAAGGCCGAGAGCAGGAGCACCTTATGGCCGGGGCGATGGTCAGGCCATGACAACGGCAAAACAGCGATCCCTTGGTCGAGCATTATGTGAGGGAGGATCAGCAGCTGCACGCCTTGATTGAGGCATTGCTGAACTCCGCACGCGCCAGGAAGGAGCTTGAGGATGACCCAATAGACCTGGACCGAGTCATCGAGTCCTCCGACGAGGATGATGACTTCGGCTCTCATGTTGACTTTGATTAGGAGATTATCTAGCCACTTAGCTAGTTGTATCACCCCATACTAGAATTGTTTAAACCTGTGATGTGGTATTGTTGAAACTATGGAGCTTTCTATGCCGTACTATGATGTTCGCATCATAGGACATTATTTTGTAGACCTGATAAACTGCTTATATGTATCATCATACTACCTGGTTCTAGTAGTGTTGGCAATGTGTGATCATCATACCTCACCGTGATGATTTTTTTCATCGATTTTTAATATTTTAATTATGAACAAAGTAAATGGATGAGAAGGATAGGATCCCCGAGTGCTATGACTGTTACGACGACGGGGTATGTGCGGTGATCCTCTCTTGGAAAATGATAGGTGGTTCTCCCTCATGCTTAAAGAGGGCTACACATATTATAAAATAATTTTGCACATATTCCCTTCTTAATTAAGTATGGCTTAAGATATTTTGCTAGAACGTGTATTTTTGTTTTTTTAATTCTACTAGTGCATTACCTGCTATGCAAGACATTATGTCCTAAAGAAGCTCTATTTCCATGACATGGATAAAGTGGATCAGAGCACAACTTTCCTTAAGATGAAACATGGTTTCATTTTCAAAGCTATAATCTACAGTCATGTAGGTCACACATATTTTGCTTGTGCAATAGGAGAGGATTATGCAAGCCTGATAAATGTGAGGTGGGTATGAGTATAACCTTTAATATTGGCATCGTTCTTCATTATTATCCAATCACCTTTCCTCAATATGATCAAGACATTTGGGTGGATCTGGACATGATTCTAGTTCTTCCTCCATGTGAGTTCCTTAAACAAATTTGTTAAATAATCTGTATTGTTTATTTCAAAATAGTTGTTATTCACCCATAACTTAACTTGTTTATTTAAAGTTTGAAACTTATTTAATATCTCCAAGAAAAACATAGAATATAGTGGACGATGCCTATTACACTGTTGGCTAGAGCTTACTTGGGAGGACAACAAGTATCTTGTCTCATTTGTTAATGATGTTTAGTCGTTTAATGGCACTTATGAAGCATGCCAAAATAATCCACCATATGTGCCACTAGTCCACAAGTTGAGCGATACTAATGTTTGTGGAAAATGCGTCGAAGGATTTTTTTTACTATTGTGTCACTAGTCCGTCTTTTTACTATTGTGTCACTAAACCATACCAAACAAAGTCCAAACATGATGAAACTTTACGGTGATTTTTTCTATACCAGGAAAGACCCTAGAAGCTTCGGGGGGAGACCAGACGCTCTACGAGAGAGCTACAAGCTCACATGGAGCATCCCCGAGGGTTGCGCCACCCGAGCTTCTGGCCACCTTGTAACTCCGTTTTACCTAATTCCAACCGTATAAATTCACTAAAATCAGAAACCACAAGAGCGAGACCCGAAACAATTATTCAGCCACTACAAGCCTCTATTCTTCGACGATCTCATCTGTAGGCCTCCATTGATGACCCACAAGTATTGGGGATCAATCATAGTCCTTCCGTAAGAGTATCGATCCCGATGAGGAGTAGAAGGAAATGATAAGCGGCTTTCAGTAAGGTATTCTGTGCAAGTACTGAAAGTAGCGGTGATAGATAGTTTTGTAACAACATAGTTCATAGCAAGTAACAAGTTGCAATAGTAACAAAGTGCAGCAAAATGGACCAATCCTTTTTATAGAAAATGACAAGCTAGAAAGTTCTCTTATATAAAGCAAAGTGCCCTCAAGGACACATGGGAATTCTCATCAAATTATGTTCATCATGTTTAGTTGATTCGTGTTCGCTACTTTGATAATTTGATAAGTGGGTGGACTAGTGCTTGAGTGCTATTCTTACTTGAACAAGAAACCCACGTATGATACCCCCTCTCGCAAGCATCTACAACTACGAAAGAAGAATTAAGATAACTCTAATCATAGCAAGAAACATATGGATCCAAATTAGCTCCTTAGGGAAATAATGCATAAACTAGGGTTTAAGATTCTGTCAGCAACCCATCATCTACTTATTACTCCACAATGCCTCTCCTTAGGCCCAAGTATGATGAAGTCACTGGTACGCGTCGGTGCTATACAAACAGTTTAAACCCCTTTCCGCGACGACATTTGGAATCGTCGCCTAGTGAGTGACGGCGATAGGGGGGGGGGGCTTCCCACACGACCCAGAAACCGTCGGGGATATGCCCTCCTGGCACACACGCTCGGGAAAATGAGGTCTTGTGCGACCGACGAGCGCTCAAATACGAAAATACGTATAGTAGAGCTAAAAATACAATTATACATGCAAAATTGTTTCTGGTCGCAAGTACATCCCACACAGTCAGTCCCCGCTAAACGTTTATGTTTGTATGTACATCCCACACAGACGCTCCAAGGAAAAAATTTCCGTTCACAGGTACATCACACACAATTTTTCACGTTAAATCGTTTGTGATAGCATTGCCATTGCACACGATATTAACAATTTTATCGTTTGCGTTATTGAATGCATCACACACGTTGCGCAGAAGAAACTGTGTGGCAAATGTTGTCCATAACACATAGTTTTTATGTGGTAAACATTTGCGCAAGGTGGCCTAACGCAAACAGTTTTGAAGAGAAGGTCGTGTGTGATTGTTCATTGATCCAACACGGTTTATTCCTAAAAACTGTGCGTTGCCTGTGCTCGCCGCGCACGGTATTTTCTCAATAACCATTTACAATAGCAAAACCCAATTAGTAGGCTAATTGCCCTATTATTAATAATCCATTTATTAATCTAATTGAAATTCATGTTAAGCACATAATATATTTCATTTCCATATTAAGGACGCATGATTTCATAATTGAAATACATTAGAGTACAACATGATATAGCTTCAGCACTCAGCTACCGCATTACACAACTGCACCAGCACCAAGTTTCACATGCAACATGTAGAACCTTTCGACATTAGCATCATATACGATATATAGACAAGAGCATCTCATCTGGAAAACTGCTGAAGTGGAAGGCAAATATTGATCCTTCATTCATGTTGAAGGTCTATGCAACTTTAGGTCGGTACTTGTGGATGATTGACCGTCCGTCCTTCGTCCTCTTCAGAAACACTTCAAAATTGAACCGTGGGTGTTGTATGAAAACCTTCCTCGCCTCCTGACCATAGAGGTGGTTTGAGAGATAATCATCAGTGAACTAATTTGGAAAGGCAAGAAAACAAGGATGTGCATAAATATCTTCTCTATATTGGAAATGGGTCAAAGGAATAAAAAAGGTAAGGTATAATAGTTAGTACCATCTTGTAGTGAACTGATGCCTTCTTCACAGGGTCAAAACCTCTGACAGCAGGACCTACATGTGCAAGACCAAATAGTTAAAAACCTAAATATTAGAATGGTTCCTGGAATTGCACAATAATGTGCTATTAGACAACGGACCGTGCACGTGCAGTTAACTAAACACCACAACAAATGAACCAAACGTTAACTGAGCACCACATTGCATAACATAACATACTCCTAATAGAAGATCAGATAGTTAACCAAACCAAGCATGCTTAACAACTTGGAAATATAGCAATTGTATTTGTTTCTCATGTATTTAGTAAAGCCAAATTCGATTTATTTCTCACATGGTATACAATAACAGAATGCAGCCACAACAATTGAACATCGCATTGCAGAATTGAACCATGCAGTTAAGTAAACACCACAACAAATGAACCAAATGTTAACTAAGCACCACATTGCATAATATAACATACTCATAATAGAAGATCACACAGTTAACAAAACCAAGCATGCTTAACAACTTGGAAATATTGCAATTGTATTTGTTTCTCATGTATTTAGTTCAACCAAATTTGATTTATTTCTCACATGTTATACAATAGCAGAATGCAGCCACAATAATTGAACATCGCATTGCAGAATTGAATGAAACAGTTAACTAAACACCATAACAAATGAACCAAATGTTAACTGAGCACCACATTGCACAATATAACATACTCCTAATAGAAGATGAGACATTTAACCAAACCAAGCATTCTTAACAACTTGCAAATATAGCAATTGTATTTGTTTCTCATTTATTTAGTACAGCCAAATTCGATTTATTTCTCACATGGTATACAATAATAGAATGCACCCACAACAATTGAACATCACACATTGCAGAATTGAACCAAACAATTAACTAAACACCACAACAAATGAACCAAACGTTAACTGAGCACCATATTGCACAATATAACATACTCCTAATAGAAGATCAGATATTTAACCAAACCAAGCATTCTTAACAACTTGGAAATATAGCAATTGTATTTGTTTCTCATGTATTTAGTACAACCAAATTCGATTTATTTCTCACATGGTATACAATAACATAATGCACCCACAACAATTGAACATCACACGTTGCAGAATTGAACCAAACAATTAACCAAACACCACAACAAATGAACCAAACGTTAACTGGGCACCACATTGCACAATATAACATACTCCTAATAGAAGATCAAACAGTTAACAAAACCAAGCATGCTTGACAACTTGGAAAATTGCACCCTGAAGAATTGAACATCACATTTGTAGAATTGAACCAAACAGTTAACTGAACACCACATTGCACGACATATAGAACATATACTCTAGAGCAGAAGATTGCATGATAAAAATAGATAGCACAATTCACTTGAATTTGTTAAGGAAAGTAAGTAGCTAGCAAACTAAACATGGGTCCTTATAGTGAGCTAATAAGACAAGCTACTCCTCATTATTGAAGGTATCGATGGCGATTGGCTCCTTGGACATGGAAGAGGGCGAGGCCTCCGCTTCATGGGTGCCCTCATCGTAGTGGTGAGTTGCCTGAGCCACTCTAGGCACCAACCTGCTGGCTCTCGAGATGAGGTAAGCACGTGCACGCTGAGAAAACACCTCATAGTTTTTGTCGAAGGCACCGATGGTGGCCTCGAGAAAACGCCACGAACTGTCATTTAAAGCAGCAATCGTGTCGCGGTGTCGGCGCGCGAGGCGTCGATGGTGGCCTCGATGGCGAGGTGCTCCTCCAAGATATGGGGGTCGGCACGAATGGAAGCCATCGCAACCTCATCCGCGCGCGCGACCGCGATTTGCTTCTCCGCTGCCAAATGCTCCTTGGGATTTTGGCTATACTACGTGCACCGTGGCTTAGGGCGGCACTTATTTGGTGGAGGGGTCGGTGATTTGGGTGGAAGGTGTCGCACTCGCGCTGGTGGTCGGGGCATGTGGGATGTGGAAGGAGGAAGAGGATGGGGGTCGGGTGTGGATTACCTGCGTGGATAGACGAGGCTGAGCAGCGTGAAGGAGGGTCACCGACGAGGAGGCGGCACTGCAAGCAAGGAGTGAAGGTTTCAACTTGGAAAGGAAGGCGGAAACATGGGAAATGTGACTTTTGGTAAGGGGAAGGGGGAGGGGAGGTAGATATTTCTACGGAAGCCGAAAATTTGGAATCGCTTTAGTGAAAAACTGGTGCGCAAAGTGTCATCATACACGGTCCCTTATTCAAAACTGTGCACGATATGTGAATATCACAAATGATTCATATAGCTTAAACCGTGTGTGATGAGTTTGAACGTCGAAAATTTTGGTTCGAATTTCCATGGTTACAGTGGTCATCCACGTCATTGCATAACTTGGGTACACAAAGGAGGCTACAGCACACCCACACTTCTTAATTGAGCAAGTTAAGCAATTAAACGGAGCTAGCTGACCTAAACATTAGTCTAACAAAGTAAAGACCAACACTCTTAATTAAATAAAACAAAGATTACTACTACGGATGGTGCATGTCGATCTCCGCCGTCGCCTCCATGTCCAGCTCACGCCCGACGGTCTCCTGGGGAAGGGGCTTGATGGCACAAATCGCACCATACTCGGCAAGCATCTCGCCATCCGTGTTTGCCATATCATTGGAATAGGCCGCCACGAGCTGGGCATTGGAGGCCACGATATGGGTTTTGGCGGGTTCCATCGAGGCAAGGCATGCCGCGCAGGAACGGACGGCTGCTCGAACGCTCTCGGCAATTGCTAACTCTTCGGCCATGGTTACCAACCGTTATTGGAGAAGCTTTGTTCCATTTATGCGGTGACCGCCACGAGCTGGGCGTGGACGGCCTCGACATGGTCGTGGGCGGCCTCCATCAGGGTTTAGGCAGCCGCTGCGGAACGGACAGCTGATGTGCCGGTCTCGCCAGTTGCTATCGACGAGGCAGATGTTGCTGCTGTCGCATGAGAAGCAACAGCGGCCGTTTGGGCTGCCTTGGCCGCCCGACTGCAGATTACGACCACGCTCACGAAGCTTGTTAGCACCCGCATGGCGGCTGCAGCCGCGCTCTCGCCGGAGTGGACCACCGAAGTTGCCCTCACAACGCGGGTCCATGGGCCCATCTTTCACCGGCGACGATTGAACAGTGAAATGATATTTGAGGAGTGAGCTAGTGTGCTTGATACGCCAGCTGTGGACTGTAGCCAATGCAACTTTTCGCGTAAGCCATAGGCGTACTATACACCGACAGTGCTCCAGGATATTTGGTGCTGCATCTCACATGGTTGGTGATAATACACTGTGTTATCTACTTGATTTTAATTACATAATGCGGTCACAGCAGCAATGGACGGTGTTTGAATTGCTAGACCTTTTATCTGCAGTGAACAACTATATGTGTGTCGTAAAAGAATTGGAATTATTCAAGGTTCGTTTGAACATTTTATATATTAAATTAGTTTTCTAGCCATTTCAGGTGCACAAGCCAAAATTAAACTACATGCACATGCTTCGGTGCACCAACATGGGTTGTAAAATCATATATCTATCCATGAGTTTATGCTTATGTCCCATGCAATAAATGGGGATGAAATTCAAACACCACGACACCGTGGCTCTCCAGCAAACGTCGAAGTACTTGCTTTTGTAATCTAGTAAATCCAAAATTATTCCAAAACTCGTGAAACTTGGCATTCTATCATGGAGTGGCATCAACATGCCGTGGTAATATTTTTTCCCATTTGGGCAGGTTTGGGTATAAGCTTATCATAAAACAGAGCTTGTCACAACAAGTGTGATGGTTCCGGTAGGGAACATTTCACCTTTCTAGACGAAGCGATATCCATTGCCTCTTCTCGATTTCAATTTTTTTCCTAGTGTCAACATAGAACAACAGGAGCATTGTGTCAATTTTTGAGATTTTTGGGGGTTCGCTTGGACATTTTTATACATTAACTGAATTTTCTATGCATTTATGTGCATAATTCAAATTTGAACTACATGCACATGCTCTAATGCATATAAATTGGTTGAAAATTCAAATTCGTGTCCTTGGTTGCATGCTTAGGTCCCATGCAAGAAATGGGAATGAATGTCAAACACCCTGCCACGGTCACTCGGCCACAAACATTGAGATACCTGGTTTTTTACTTCTAGTAACCAAAGCTCGTCCGAAATTCAGGAAACTTGGCATGCTGTCATGGAGCTGCATCAAGATGTCGCGATAAAAATTTTGTCCCATTTGGGGAAGGTTTGGGGATATGCTTATCACAAACCAGAGCTTCTCACAACAAGCCTGATGGTTTCGATAGGGAACGTTTCACCTTTCTGGACGAAATGATATCGGTTGCCTCTTATCGATTTCAATTTTTTTCCCAGTGTCAACATAGAACAACAAGAGAATTGTGTCAAATTTTGGGATTGTTTGGGGTTTGCTTTGACATTTCTATACATTAACTGTGTTTTCTATGCTTTTATGTGCATAATTCAAATTTGAACTACATGCACATGTTGTAATGCATATAAATTGGTTGAAAATTCAAATTCGTGTCCTTGGTTGCATGCCTAGGTCCCATGCAAGAAATGGGAATGAATGTCAAACACCCTGCCACGGTCACTCGACCGCAAACATCGACGCACTTGCTTTTGTAATTCTAGTAAAACCAAAATTCGTCCAAAATTCATGAAACTTGGAATGTTGTCATGGAGCGGCATCAACATGCCGTGGTAAATTTTTTGTCCCATTTGGAGCAGGTTTTCGGATATGCTTCTCACAAACTAGAGCTTCTCACAACAAGCCTGATGGTTTCGGTAGGGAACGTTTCATCTTTCTGGACGAAACGATATCCATTGCCTCTTCTCGATTTTAATTTTTTCCTAGTGTCAACATAGAACAACAGGAGCGTTGTGTCAATTTTTGGGATTTTTTGGGGTTCTCTTGGACATTTTTATACATTAACTGAGTTTTCTATGCATTTATGTGGATAATTCAAATTTGAACTACATGCACATGCTCAAAGGCATATAAATTGGTTGAAAATAAAATCCTTGTCCTTGGTTGCATGCTTAGGTCCCATGCAAGGAATGAATGTCAAACACCGTGCCACAGTCACTCGGCTGCAAACATTGAGATACCTGGTTTTTTAATTCTTGTAAATCCACAGCTCGTCTGAAATTCATGAAACTTGGCATGCTGTCATGGAGCGACATCAACATGCCGTGGTAAAAAATTTATCCCATTTGGGGCAGGTTTGGGGATATGCTTCTCACAAACCAGAGCTTCCCACAACAAGCCTGATAGTTTAGGTAGGGAACATTTTACCTTTCTGGAGGAAACAATATGCGTTGCCTCTTCTCGATTTCAAATTTTTTCCTAGTGTCAACATAGAACAACAGGAGTGTTGTGTCAAATTTTTGGATTTTCGGGGTTTGCTTGGACATTTTTATACATTAACTGAGTTTTCTATGCATGTATGTGTATAATTCAAATTTTAACTACATGCACATGCTCTAATGCATATTAATTGGTTGAAAATTCAAATATGTGTCCTTGGTTGCATGCTTAGGTCCCATGCAAGAAATGGGAATGAATATCAAACACCCTGCCATGGTCACTCGCCCGCAAACATTGAGATACATGATTTTTTAATTCTTGTAAATCCAAAGCTCGTCTGAAATTCATTAAACTTGGCATGCTGTCATGGTGCGGCATCAACATGCCGTCGTAAAAAAATTGTCCCATTTGTGGCAGGTTTGGGGATATGCTTATCACAAACCAGAGCTTCTCACAACAAGCGTGATGGTTTCGGTTGGGAACGTTTCACCTTTCTGGACGAAACGATATCCGTTGCCTCTTCTCGATTTCAATTTTTTTTCCTAGTGTCAACATAGAACAATAGGAGTGTTGTGTCATTTGTTGAGATTTTTGGGGGTTCGCTTGGACTTTTTTATACATTAACTGAGTTTTCTATGCATTTATGTGCATAATTCAAATTTGAACTACATGCCCATTCTCTAATGCATATAAATTGGTTGAAAATTCAAATCCATGTCCTTGGTTGCATGCTTAGGACCCATGCAAGGAATGAATGTCAAACACCGTGCCACAGTCACTCGGCCGCAAACATTGAGATACCTGGTTTTTTAATTCTAGTAAATCCAAAGCTCGTCTGAAATTCATGAAACTTGGCATGCTGTCATGGAGCGGCATCAACATGCTATGGTAATTTGTTTTGTCCCATTTGGGGTAGGTTTGGGTATATGCTTCTCACGAACTAGAGCTTCTCACAACAAGCCTGATGGTTTCGGTAAGGAACGTCCCACCTTTAGGGATGAAATGATATCCATTGCCTCTTATTGCTTTCAAAAATTTTCTCGTGTCAACATAGAACATCAGGAGTGTTGTGTCAATTTTTGGGATTTTTCGGGGTTCGTTTTGACATTTTTATGCATTAATTGAGTTTTCAATGCATTTATGTGCATAATTCAAATTTGGACTACATGCACATGCTCTAATGCATATAAATTGGTTGAAAAATCAAATATGTGTCCTTGGGTGCATGCTTAGGTCCCATGCAAGAAATGGGAATGAATTTCAAACACCAGGGCACCGTTGATTGTCGGCAAAATGTTGAGATACTTTGTTTTTAAATTCTAGTAAATCCAAAGCTCATCTGAAATTCATGAAACTTTGCATGCTATCATGGAATGCACCCGAGATGCTGCGGTATTTTTCGTGTCCATTTTGAGAGAAGGCGCACTCGAATAATAGCCAACAAAGGCATTTTGAAAAAATAGCTGCCACTTTAATATCTCAAACATTTGTATAATTCAAATAGTGTGTGTTCTGTTAACCATTCACATGATGCCACGTGTCTTCGTTTTAATGGCTATAGGAGGTGTCGTGCGGACAGCTGCTTGACCTTGACTGAACATGAGGCGTGCGAGCGGAGTCCGGTGCGCATGCTGACCGAGAGGCATGCAAACTATCCTCCAATGCGCATGCTCATTGGGATGTGTGTGAGCTCTACGCAGCGCATGCTCACTGGGAAGCGAGCCATTTGACTTCCATGGCCGCCCGCCTTCATCTCCATTAATGGCGCCCGAGCCGCTGTTTAATACGGGCGGCCTTACTGTTTGCCTCCCATTCCCCTCCCTCCCGCAGTCCTCCACCAACGCCATGGTGCAGAATAATCATCTGCCACTAGTCTTCAAGTTTGGTGAAGTCAACTCCGAGCCGGAGGAGATAGAAAATAAGGAGGAATGGCCTCATGGACATCGCCCAGAATGAGTTGGCCGCGGCGGTTGCTGCCCCCGCTCCCGTCCAAGCTCCCATCCCCGCGCCCGCGCGAGCAACCATCCCCGTAGCATTGACGGGCTGGTCGCCAAGCACTATCGCAGAGCTGGAAGCCGCAGGCATCAGCGAGGTCTCCGCGGGCCTGCGCGAGCTCGTGTACATGCCAGTGCTAGCTCCCAAGCCCGTGCCCGTGCGCGCCCCTCCACCCATCGTGGCGCCGGCCCCCGTGCGTTTGGCTGCATCTCGCCGCGCCCGTGCCCCTGTCCGTGTGCGCCCCTCCACCCACCGCGGTGCCGGTCCCTGTGCATTTGGTTGCACCCGCCGCGCCCGTGCCCGTGCACGTGCCCCCCTCAGCAGCGTGGGACGCTGCCCTCGACCGCTACCTCTCAGCGGCGCCAGTTGCCGTCCTCCCGCGCCCTGCCCATTGATCACGCGACGACATGATGTTTGATTTGCAAGTGAAGAACATTTTGTGTTGCCTTGAAGACTTCAACAACGGCGGCCCATTGATCACGCGACGACATGATGTTTGATTTGCAAGTGAAGAACATTTTGTGCTGCCTTGAAGACTTCAACAACGGCGTTCCGGAGGACGATAACGACAACGACGACGCGGCACGCCACCTCCGCCACCGCCGGAAATAGTTTTTTTGGGTTTAATACTATATCTCGAATTCTCGAACATATGAATATAAATTCGCAGTGTGACTGAATGAAAGATATGGTTTGAACGAACTTGTGTTTTCTTTCTTAATGTATAGACTTATCAAACGATTTTCTTTTCAAAAAAATGTTAGTGATTTTTAAATATAAAACATTCATCACAAACGTTTTAGTTAGAACACCTGTATGCAAACAGACAGCTTCCCCAGGAAGCCAAGGGAAAATGTGCCGAGCAGGATTTGTGCATCTCTTGATCGCAAACGTTTTAGATAGAACACCTATATGCAAAGTGAGAGCTATGGAAAATTCGCAGTGCAGGATTTGTGCATCCCTTCAACGCAAACAGTTGTTTTGGATGACCCGTGTGCAACCACGTAGAAACAATTGGGTAAGATTTGCATCTGTCATATTGGGTATGTTACCATTTGTCAAACTGGAAAGATTGACATTTGTTTATCAGTTTTGCTAGAACTCATCTAGATGAGATACAATATGGTCTCATTCACCTTTTATAGCCATTGGATGTGATGCTATAAGATGCGTGTGTGCTGACGTGGGTTGTATTTGTTTTTGTTTTCCAGGTGAATGAGACCAAATTATATCTCATCTAGATGAGTTCTAGGTACTCCCTTTGTTTATCTAGTAACATTGCCATTTGTCAACCTTTAACATAGCGATTTGTCAAAATATGCAGCTAAAAATCACTAGCACAATCTAAATTGTGCAACTAAAATCACTAGTACTGTTCATATGGACACCAATACAAAGTGGCATTATACTTTTGTTTGTCTTTCAAATAGAAAAAATATACGTGCCACCATGCGACCCGCGTGACGTGCGAGCAGGCGTGAGTTGATGGGATGCATATGCAAATGTACCATCAATTACATACAACAAGTCATCAACACACAACAACAATGAGGGTACATTTGGGTTATAGATTATTTCCAACAAAACATTCTAATAAAATAAAGTTTTTCTCACACAACAAATAACAATGTGATGAAATTAACTTTAGCTCAACCAATCCTCGGCGTTGGAAACGCTTTCTTTGAACCATAACTGGTTCTTTGGGAAGGGCCAGCTATTGTCAATCTCAGGACCAACGCATGACTGATCATCTAGGCTGAAGCGGCCTATATTAGGACGCATATTGTGATAGCCATGGTAGGGAACCATAGCACTGTCCAAGGTATAGATACATTTGCTTCTCATAAATGGTAGTAACAGTGTGTCAACAACAGCTGGATCGCCTTTCATCATCATTGTACACTAGTATCCATCCCGAATACCCTGCAACGGATGTTGGAATAGGTCCAGATAGTGCGACCATGGGAGACAACACCTGCTTCGTTAGTAACATCAATAGTGCCTTGTATACATACAAGAAGAGGTGATCCATCGGAATAAGTTGCCAGGCGCCACTGAGGATATGGGTCTTGCTCATCCTCATGCTCGTGATCATCACCATCGTCATTTCCCCCTTGGTTATAATTTTTTTCAAGTATAGGTGGTGGAATGTTCACTGGACCTTGGAAACACAACAAGGTTAATTAGTACGGTGATACTATAACTAGCATGCATGTGGATGAAACAATTGTAATTACGGTGGAAGACAAACGTACTGAAACAATAAGGATCCCATGCAAAAACAGTGCCATGAGTGGTGGCAGCAAACACAAGAAGCTCGTATTGAATTGCGTCACAGTACTAATTCGTGTACAGAAATTGATTTTTGAGCAATATCCATCCATCCGTGGAAGCAGAGACGGCAACAAGCTTGTCAAAGGTAGCAACAACATCATAGTTCTTGTAATCCCAAGACCGGTTGGGAACTCGAGTAATTACTATCTTCCATAGACGACAGTCATGATGATCGTATCTGAATGTACTTCGACTATCTGTGTGCTGAACCTCATGGCAGTCTGAGATTTTCGGAAGAGGAACCCGGTGATGAGTGTACACATTCACAAGTTCCCACTCATAGTTGTTCCCAATATAAACAACCCAATCTTCATTTGTGTCTGCGCAGGCCTTACCCTTAAGCGATGTCATCTTAACATCACACGTATCATTATCAAGCGGCATTAACTTGCAGAAGGCAAGGCTTCTGTCGTCCTCGCGACGACGAGCAGGGTCATGGCCAAGAAGATAGGGGAGATCAAACAGCTCCTAAACCCTTGGGTTCTTTGTAATGATCCTATTTGTTGAGTCGAGAATGGTCTTGTATGAACCTGCCATGCTAGCCGAGGTGATGACGTCGCACCGATCAATGAATTCCTTCACCACGTCATCTTTCAGATCGGGGCAAGAATAACGGAGTCGTTTCCGGCCTATTCCCTCCATGGAGAAGATGATCGAACAACGGCAGAAGGAAGGTGAAGGAAAATGGAGGGAGGAAGAGCATGCGACAGCAGTTCCAAATCAAGAGGGAAAGGCGAAGAGGCGGTGGATGGTTGCCACGGTACAAGAAGAGGCTAGTGGGGAGTGAACGGTTGCCACAGAGGTCACACACTGACGACAAGGCCGAGTGAACCGCATGCCGTATATCACACACACCTTGATCTGGCTAACCGTTTCTTTTGTGTTGCCTAATCAAAAACAGTTCATTTGAGTGAACCGTATGTTGTATATCGCACACACCTTCATCTGGCTGCCCTATTCTTTTGTGTTGCCTCATCGAAAACAGTTAATTGAACTGAACTGTATGCCCCGCATCGCACACACAACTATAATCTGAACCATGTTTGATGCGTCCGTCATCGCAAACGTTTTGCACCTTTTTTGATGAGTTTTTTACACCATCATTTGCGATTATTGCATCGCACACAGTTTCGTCGAAGGGTCTCTGATCGTAGTGTCACGTTAGCAGCATCCTACAGTAGTGAGTGACATGTAGTCGACGTTCATATCACACCACCAAAGTAAGCAACAACATACATATCATCAAAATATCGAACGAATACCAACTTCACATGATTACTTATAACAAGACTTCTCCCATGTCTTCAAGAACAAAAGTAACTACTCACAAATCATATTCATGTTCAAGATCAGAGGGGTATTGAATATGCTTAAGGATCTGAACATATAATCTTCCACTAAATAAACCAACTATCATCAACTACAAGATGTAATCAACAGTACTAGCAACCCACATGTACCAATCTGAGGTTTTGGGACGAAGATTTAATACAAGAGATGAACTAGGGTTTGAGATGAGATGGTGCTGGTAAAGATGTTGTTGAATATTAGTACTCTCATGATGAGAGGATCGTTGGTGATGTCGACGACTTCGATTTCACCCTCAGCAAGGGAAGTATCCCTGCTAGAATCGCTTCGCCGAAGAGCAAGAGTCCTCCTGCCTAGTTTCCGCCTCGAGACAGTGGCACTTCGTATCGGAAGTCTCCTATATATTTTTTAAGTCAAAATCCTTCATAAAGCTCAAGATGAGCATGGGAAGCTAGTTGTGGGTCCGACAAGGCATCAGGGCGTGCCGACAAGGTGGCCGCACCTTGTTGCCTTGTGGGCAACTGCTACTTTTCTCGAGCTTGCGTTGTATTCCCTCGAAGAGGAAAGGGAGATGCACCATAGTAGCGTAAGTATTTCCCTCAGTTTTTGAGAACCAAGGTATCAATCCAGTAGGAGACCACGCGCGAGTCCCTCACACCTGCACAAATAAATAAGAACTTCATAGCCAACGCGATAAGGGGTTGTCAATCCCTTTACGATCACTTACGAAAGTGAGATCTGATAGAGATGATAGTTTATATTTTTGGTATTTTTGTCTATAAGAACATAAAGTAAAAGCGGAAAAAGTAAAGTAGATGTAGATTGATATGTCGAGAATAGACCTTGGGGCCATAGTGTTCTCTAGTGGCTTCTCTCATGATAGCGATATTCTACGGCGGGTAAAAAATTACTGTCGAGCAAATGATAGAAAAGCGAATAATTATGAGACTATCCAGGCATGATCATTGTATATAGGCATCACGTCCGAGACAAGTAGACTGACTCCTGCCTGCATCTACTACTATTACTCCACACATCGACCGCTATCCAGCATGCATCTAGTGTATTGAGTTCATAAGAACAGAGTAACGCCTTAAGCAAGATCACATGATGTAGAGGGATAAACTCAAGCAATATGATATAAACCCCATCTTTTTATCCTCGATGGCAACAATACAATACGTGCCTTGCTGCCCCTACTGTCACTGGGAAAGGACACCGCAAGATTGAACCCAAAGCCAAGCACTTCTCCCATTGCAAGAACTATAGATCTAGTAGGCCAAACCAAACCAATAATTCGAATAAACTTGCAAGAATATTATGAGCACACATAAAGAGTTCAGAAAAGAACCAAATATTTCTCATAGATAATCTTGATCATAAACTCATAATTCATCGGATCTCGACAAACACACCACAAAAAGAGATTACATCGAATAGATCTCCTCGAAGACCGAGGAGAACTTTGTATTGAGATCCAGAGAGAGAGAGAGATAAGAAGCCATCTAGATACTAGGTATGGACCTGAAGGTATGTGGTAAACTACTCACAACTCATGGTGAGGGCGATGATGATGATGTAGAAGCACTCCGTGATGGATCCCCCCTCCGGCGGAGCTCCGGAACAGGCTCCAAGATGGGATCTCACGGGAACAGAAGGTTACGGCGGTGGAATTAGGGTTTTCTCTCTGTTGCTGATGGTTTCAGGGTACGTAGGCTTATATAGGAGGGAGGAGGACACCGGCGGACTCACGAGGGGCCCACGAGGCAGGGGGCGCGCCCCCACCCTCATGGGCACCTCGTGACCCCTACTCCGTGGTTCTCAAGTCTCCCGTGCGTGATTTTCTCCAAAAATATCTCTCCCGAAGGTTTCATTCCGTTTGGACTCCATTTGATATACCTTTTCTGCAAAACCCTGAAACAGGCAAAAAACAACTATCTGGACTGGGCCTTTGGGTTAGTAGGTTAGTCCCAAAAATGATATAAAAGTGTATGACAAAGCCCATTAAACATCCAAGACATCATAAATAATAGCATGGAATAATAAAAAATTATAGATACGTTGGAGACGTATCAAGCATCCCCAAGCTTAATTCCTACTCGTCCTCGAGTAGGTAAATGATAAAAATAGAATTTTTGATGTGGAATGCTAACCAACATAGTTTTTCAATGTAATTCTCTTAGTTGTGGCATGAATGTTCAGATCTGAAAAATTCAAGATAAAAGTCTATATTGACATAAGAAATAATAATACTTCAAGCGTACTAACAAAGCAATCATGTCTTCTTAAAATACTATGGCTAAAGAAAGTTATACCTACAAAATCACATAGTCTGGCTATGCTCCCTCTTGATCACACAAAATATTCATATCATGCACAACCCCGATTTCAGCCAAGCACTTGTTTTCATACTCTATTCTTTCAAACCTTTCAACTTTCACGCAATACATGAGCGTGAGCCATGGACATAGCACTATGGGTGGAATAGAGAGGTGGTTGTGGAGAAGACAAAAAGGAGGGAGATAGTCTCTCATCAACTAGGCGTATCAACGGGCTATGGAGATGCCCATCAATAGATATCAATGTGAGTGAGGAGGGATTGCCATGCAACGGATGCACAAGAGCTAAATATGTATAAAAGCTCAACAAAAGAAACTAGTGGGTGTGCATACAACTTGCTTGGTCATGAAGACCTAGGGCATGTGAGGAAGCCCATCGTTTGAATATACAAGCCAAGTTCTATAACGAAATTCCCACTAGTATATAAAGTGACTAAGCATGAGATTCTCTACAATGAAGAACTCAGTGCTACTTTGAAGGACAAGTGTGGAAAAAAGATAGTAGCAATTGTCCCTTTTTCTTTGGCCTTTCTTTTTTTCTTTTTCTTTTGCAGAGGGGCTTTATTGATTTAGCCTTTCCTTCCATGGGACAATGCTCTAATAATGATGATCATCACACTTTCATTACAACTCGATATTACAACTCGATACTACAACAAAGTATGACTCTATATGAATGCCTCCAGTGGTGTACCGGGAAGTGCAATGAAATAAGAGTGACATGTATGAAAAGTTATGCATGGTGGCCTTGCCACAAATACGATGTCAACTACATGATCATGCAATGGAAATATGATTATATGATGCGTGTCGTATGAACAGAACGATGGAAAGTTGCATGACAATATATCTCGAAATGGCTATGGAAATGCCATGATGGGTAGGTATGATGGCTATTTTGAGGAATAATATGGTGGCTGTTTTGAGGAAGGATATATAGTGGGTGTATGGTACCGGCGAAAGTTGCGCGGTACAAGAGAGGCTAGCAATGGTGGAAGGGTGAGAGTGCGTATAATCCATGGACTCAACATTAGTCATAAGAACTCATATACTTATTGCAAAAATCTACGATTCATCAAAACAAAGAAATCAACGCATGCTCCTAGGGGGGAGGTTGGTAGGAGTTAACCATCACGCGCCCCCGACCTCCACACAAAGGTTGGCACTTTACAAATACTTCATGCGCTAACTTTGTCACATAGCGGTTCACCATACGTGCATGCTACGGGAATCACAAACCTTAACACAAGTATTTCTCAATTTCATAATAACTCCACTAGCATGACTTTAATATCACTATCCTCATATCTCAAAACAATTATCAAGAATCCAACATCTCATCATCAATGCACTTAGTGTGAAAGTTTTTACTACATTGATATTGGATGTCTATCATGTGAAGACTAGTTTTATAGCCTAAACACATTACCATGCTGTTTTAATGGACTCTAAAATGAATATAAGTGAAGCATGAGAGTTCAACAATTTCTTCAAAATATTATCACCACCGTGCTCTAAAAGATATAAGTGAAGCACTAGAGCAAAACTATTCAACTCAAAAGATATAAGTGAAGCACATAGAGTGTTCTAACAATTCCTAGGCCATATTTAACTCTCTCAAATAGGTGTGTCCTGCAAGGATAATTGTGGCAAGCTAACAAGCAAAGACTCAAATTATACAAGACGCTCCAAGCAAAACACATATCATGTGGTGAATAAAAATATAGCTCCAAGTATAGTTACTGATGGATGAAGACGAAAGAGGGGATGCCTTCCCGGGGCATCCCCAAGCTTAGGCTTTTGCTTGTCTTTGAATTTTACTTGGGGTGCCATAGGCATCCCCAAGCTTAGGACCTTGCTACTCTTTGTTCCATAGTCCATCAAAGCAATACTCAAAACTTAAAAACTTCACAACACAAAACTTAGACAAAAATTCTCGTGAGCTCCATTAGTATAAGAAAACAAATCACTACTCAAAGGTACTGCAATGAATTAATTCTTTGTTTGTATTGGTGTTAAACCTACTGTATTCCAACTTCTATATGGTTCATACCTCCCAATATTACACATAGATGCATCGAAATAAGCAAACAACACACGAAAAACAGAATGTGTCAAAAAACAGAACAGTCTGTCGTAATCTGCAGGTTTCGCATACTTCTGTAACTCCAAAAAATTCAAACTAAATTGGTAAATGTGAGGAATTTGTATATTAATCATCTGAAAAAAGAATCAACTAAATAGCACGCTCCAGTAAAATCTGATGACCAATCTAGAGAGCCCTAACGATTCTGTTTTTCACAGCAAGATCACATAAACTTCACACAAGTCTTCCCAAAGGTTCTACTTGGCACAAACACTAAACAAAACATGAAACCACATCTAAACAGAAGCTATATGCAATATTTATTCCCTCACAGCAGCAAAAACAAAACAAAAATAAAATTGGGTTGCCTCCCAACAAGCGCTATTGTTTTACGCCCCTAGCTAGGCACTATACATGGATAAATCTAGGGAATGCCATAATGACAAGATATGTCGCGAAAGCTCATCTCATATTCTCTACGTTCAGCAGCAAGCTTCCTTTGTGGCAAGCAAAAGTAATCAAAAGGGCAAAATTTAATTGGACAAAAGTCCCCAACATCAATCTCATGAGGAATAGGTTCCTCTTTTGGCCCTTTGTAGTGGACAACCAATTCATTATTATATGCATTCTTTTGGCAGAAGGTCATAAGCCTTCGCTCAAGGGAGAAGCCCAACCCATTGTTTAGAACAGCAAAATCATCGTTCATCTAAGAAATTCTATCAATCAAGACCTCAGTAGGAACCTTTTTTCTAAGGTTTTCATTAAAAGTAACATGATCAGGAGATCACAGCCGCATTATGTCTTCTTGATTGAACAAGATAGCCTCTATGGGAGGTCGACCGGCATCTACTCCGTAATGAGCAAAGATTTCTTTGTCCTCTTTCATGATAAATCTAAATTCATGAGACAAAAAGATAGTAGCTGCACGCTTAATAGAAGAATGCTCAATATTGGAAAACTCCAAAAAGATTCTCTGAATACAGGGATGCAAATGGATAAATTGCCTTTCATTTTCTATTATAAGCATAGATACAGCATCCGCAAGGCTACTAGTTCCGTGAAGAATAGAGCCACCCATAGTGGGCAAAGCGCCGGCACAAGTAAAGAAGTCTTGAAGAACTCCTTTTCCAATGATATTACCACTACCAACCCGGAACTTCTTAATATGTACAGTGGTAGCTTCATTCAGAGGTCAACATAGACGTTGCCCTCGACATTACTACCCTTCTCGATAAAATCGTCCCCCATCTCAGACATGAGGGCAACCAGGCAAGCAACACACAAGCAAACAAGAAGCAAGCAAACGATAAACACACGGCAGAAGAAGGGCAAATAAAACGGCAAGGGTGAAGTGGGGGAGAGGAAAACGAGAGGCGAAAAATGTAATGCGAATGATAAGGGTTTGTGATAGGTACTTGGTATATGACTTTTGCGTAAGCCTCCCCGGCAACGGCGCCGGAAATTCTTCTTGCTACTTCTCGAACTTGCGTTGTATTCCCTCGAAGAGGAAAGGGAGATGTATCACAGTAGCGTAAGTATTTCCCTCAATTTTTTAGAACCAAGGTATCAATCCAGTAGGAGACCACGCGCGAGTCCCTTGCACCTGCACAAACATATAAGAACTTCGCAGCCAACACGATAAGGGGTTGTCAATCCCTTTACGGTCACTTACGAAAGTAAGATCCGATAGAGATGATAGTTTATATTTTTGGTATTTTTGTTTATAAGAATAAAAAGTAAAAACAGAAAAAGTAAAGTAGATGTAGATTGATATGTTGAGAATAGACCCGGGGGCCATAGTGTTCTCTAGTGGCTTCTCTCATGATAGCGATATTCTACGGCGGGTAAACAAATTACTATCGAGCAATTGATAGAAAAGCGAATAATTATAAGACTACCCAGGCATGATCATTGTATATAGGCATCACGTCCGAGACAAGTAGACCGACTCCTACCTGCATCTACTACTATTACTCTACACATCGACCGCTATCCAGCATGCATCTAGTGTATTGAGTTCATAAGAACAGAGTAACGCCTTAAACAAGATCACATGATGTAGAGGGATAAACTCAAGCAATATGATATAAACCCCATCTTTTTATCCTCGATGGCAACAATACAATACGTGCCTTGCTGCCCCTACTGTTAGTGGGAAAGGACACCGCAAGATTGAACCCAAAGCCAAGCACTTCTCCCATTGCAAGAACTATAGATCTAGTAGGCCAAACCAAACCAATAATTCGAAGAGACTTGCAAGGATATTATGAGCACACATAAAGAGTTCAGAAAAGAACCAAATATTTCTCATAGATAATCTTGATCATAAACTCACAATTCATCGGATCTCGACAAACACATCGCAAAAAGAGATTACATCAAATAGATCTCCTCGAAGACCCAGGAGAACTTTGTATTGAGATCCAGAGAGAGAGTAGAAGCCATCGAGATACTAGCTATGGACCCGAAGGTCTGTGGTAAACTACTCACAACTCATGGTGAGGGCGATGATGATGATGTAGAAGCACTCCGTGATGGATCCTCCCTCCGGCGGAGCTCCGGAATTGGCTCCAAGATGGGATCTCACGGGAACAGAAGGTTACGGCGGTGGAATTAGGGTTTTCTCTCTGTTGCTGATGGTTTAGGGGTACGTAGGCTTATATAGGAGGAAGGAGGACACCGAGGGACTCACGAGGGGCCCACGAGGCAGGGGGCGCGCCCTGGGAAGGGGGGTGCGCCCCTACCCTCGTGGGCACCTCGTGGCCCCTACTCCGTGGTTCTCAAGTCTCCCGTGCATGATTTTCTCCAAAAATATCTCTCCCGAAGGTTTCATTCCGTTTGGACTTCGTTCGATATTCCTTTTCTACAAAACCCTGAAACATGCAAAAACCAGCAATCTGGACTGGGCCTTTGGGTTAGTAGGTTAGTCCCAAAAATGATATAAAAGTGTATGACAAAGCCCATTAAACATCCAAGACATCATAAATAATAGCATGTGACAACCAAAAATTATAGATACGTTGGAGACGTATCAATAACTGGTGGGCCCCCTCTGGTATTTTTTGGTCCAATAATTTTTATATATTCAATATAAAATCTCCATGAAATTTTAGATCATTTCACTAGTACGCGTCGGTGCTATACAAATGGTTTTTAACCCTTTTCCGCGACGGTATTTGGAACCGTCGCCAAGTGAGTGTGGGCGATAGGGGGGTCCTTCCCACACGACCTAGAAATCGTCGGGGATAGGCCCTCCTGGGACAACAAATGATCTCGTGTGCGATCGGGCGAGGCATCGAAACCCAATCATTTCTGTAGGTATGTACATCCCACACGATGAATCCCAGAAAATCATTTCTGTAGGTATGTACATCCCACATGGTGAATCCGAGAAAAACCATTTCCGTAGGTATGTATATCACACACAGTCAATCCAATGAAACGTTTCCGTTCTTATGTACATCTCACACAGTCAATCCAGAGAAAACATTTCTGTTCATATGTATATCACACAGTCAATCCAAGGAATACGTTTCCGTTCTTATGTACAACCGTTCTTATGTACACCCCACACAGTTTTATGTGTAGGCTTGTGTGTGAAAGGTGTAACTATCACACACGCTCTACCTTGGTTAACTGTTTGCTTTTATCAACTACAGTGGCATTGGGTATCCATCACAAGCGCTTTTACTATTAGAAACATTTGCAAAGTTCCATGACACATTTAGCAGGTTTATTAGTTTACAATTAATAATTCCAGTATTATGCAAATTCACATTTCATATCGAACAGTTGTTTGCCAATTTTATATCAGGCACATAAATATATTACCACATCACAGTACGATAGTGATGACCCACAAGTGTAGGGGATCTATCGTAGTCCTTTCGATAAGTAAGAGTGTCGAACCCAACGAGGAGTAGAAGGAAATGATAGGCAGTTTTCAGTAAGGTATTTTCTGCAAGCACTGAAATTATAGGTAACATATAGTTTTGTGATAAGGTAATTGGTAGCAAGTGACAAAAGGTAAAAGTAAATAAGGTGCAGCAAGGTGGCCCAATCCTTTTTGTAGCAAAGGACAAGCCTGGACAAACTCTTATATGAAGGAAAGCGCTCCCGAGGACACATGGGAATTATCGTCAAGCTAGTTTTCATCACGATCATCTGATTCGCGTTCGGTACTTTGATAATTTGGTATGTGGGTGGACCGGTGCTTGGGTGCTGTCCTTACTTGGACAAGCCTCCCACTTATGATTAACCTCTAATGCAAGCATCCGCAACTACAAAAGAAGTATTAAGGTAAACCTAACCATAGCATTAAACATATGGATCCAAATCAGCCCCTTACGAAGCAACGCATAAACTAGGGTTTAAGCTTCTGTCACTCTAGCAACCCATCATCTACTTATTACTTCCCAATGCCTTCCTCTAGGCCCAAATAATGGTGAAGTGTCATGTAGTCGACGTTCACATGACACCACTAGAGGAGAGACAACATACATCTCATCAAAATATCGAACGAAGACCAAATTCACATGACTACTTATAGCAAGACTTCTCCCATGTCCCCAGGAACAAAAGTAACTACTCAAAAGACATAATATTGTTCATGATCAGAGGGGTATTAATATGCATAATGGATCTGAACATATTATCTTTCACCAAGTAAACCAACTAGCATCAACTACAAGGAGTAATCAACACTACTAGTAACCCACAGGTACCAATTTGAGGTTTGGGTACAAAGATTGGATACAAGAGATGAACTAGGGTTTGAGAGGAGATGGTGCTGGTGAAGATGTTGATGAAGATAGCCCTCCCCAAGATGGGAGAGTTGTTGGTGATGACGGAGGTGACGATATCCCCCTCCTAGAGGGAAGTATCCCCGGCAGAATAGCTCTACCGGAGCCCTAGATTGGTTTCCACTTCGAGACGGCGGCGTCTGGTCTCGAAAGCCTCCTTATAATTTTTTCCGGGTCAAAACACCTCATATAGGAGAAGATGGGCATCGGGGGGCCCACGAGACAGGGGGCGCGCCCAGAGGGGGGGGGGGCGCCCCCACCCTCGTGGACAGCCGGTGGCCCCCCTTGTGATCTTCTTTCGCCAGATATTTTTTATATTTTCTGAAACATAGTTCTATGGAGTTTCGGGGCTTTTGGAGTTGTGCAGAATAGGTTTCCAGAGTTTGCTCCTTTTCCAGCCTAGAATTCCAGCTGCCGGCTTTCTCCCTCTTCATGCAAACCTTGTAAAATAAGAGAGAAAAGGCATAAGTATTGTGACAAAACATGTAATAACAGCCCATAATGCAATAAATATCAACATATAAGCATGATGCAAAATGGACGTATAAACTCCCCCAAGCTTAGACCTCGCTTGTCCTTAAGCGAAAGCCGATATCGAAAAATATGTCCACATGTTTTAGAGATAGAGGTGTCGATAAAAATTAAATATGGACATGAGGGCATCATGATCATTCTCATAACAACAACATATATATATATATATATATATATATATATATATATATATATATATATATATATATATATATATATTGTCATATGATTCTTCTGCTAAAGTAACAATTCATTCACCATATCAAGCATGAATCATAAACTTCATTGAAAACTGACAAAACTTTATCTCGGTCATTGAAGCAATTGCAATTTATCGTAACATCGGAAAGAGTCAATGTAAGAACTTTTCAGCAAGCCTACATACTCAACTATCATATAGTCTTTCACAATTGCTCACACTCACGCAATACTTGTGTTTATGGAGTTTTAATCGGACACAGAGAAAGATAGGGGCTTCTGGTGTTGCCTCCCAACCTTTTACCTCAAGGGTAATGCCAACAGTAATAGATCATGAAAACTTACATCCAAGTGGGTATATATGTCAGGATCTTTCCAACACAATGCGCTTGCCAAAGGATAAAATGTAAAAAGGAAAGGTGAATTTCACCTTGACTCTTATAGGGCAAGAATAATAGATAGGCCCTTCACAGAGGGAAGCAGAGGTTGTCATGTGTTTTTATGGCTGGATGCACAAAGTCTTAGCATAGAAGAACGTCACATTATATTGCCACTTGTGATAAGGACCTTTATTATGCAGTCCGTTGCTTTTATTACTTCCATATCACAAGATCATATAAAGCTAATTTCCTCCACACTAATAAATCATACATATTTTAGCGAGTTTGCAACATGACAACTTACTTGGAAGGATCTTTCTCAATCCATAGGTAGGTATGGTGGACTCTCATAGAAAAACTGGTTTTAAGGATGTATGAAAGCACAAGTAGTATCTCTACTTAGAGCGAGGAGTTTTGGCTAGCATGAGGGGGAAAGGCACGCTCAACATTTTGGATGATCCATGACAATATACTTTATTTCGGATATAAGAAGACATAACCCATTATGTTGTCTTCCTTGTCCAACATCAACTCTTTAGCATGTCATATTTTAATGGGTGCTCACAATCATAAAAGATGTCCAAGATAGTATATTTGTATGTGAAGCCTCTCTTCTTTTATTACTTCCTATAAATTGCAACGATGACCAAAACTATGTTTGTCAACTCCCAACAACTTTTATCAATCATACTGTTTATATGTGAAGTCATTACTTCCCATGATCAATATGATCTCTTGGATACTCTTTATGTTTTCTTTCTTTTTATCGTGACCACGGTGAGGAAACCAAGCCCTTGACGCAACACTAATCTTTATTATATAGCTCACGGACTCGATTGCAAAGGATAGAGATCATAAAGCAAAAGCTCACAACTAAATCATGCTATCTTTATTCTACTAGATTAAGATACTACCAAAAGGATCAAACTAAGACAAACGGTAAAGATAGGAGTGATGGTGATACGATACCGGGGTCACTCCCCCAAGCTTGGCAGTCGCCAAGGGGAGTGCCTATACCCATATGATTATGTCTCCTTCTTCGGGGGTGGTGATGATGGGGTTGGAAGTAGTGATGCCGGATCATCATATATCGAGCGTAGAAGATCCTCCAGCTTGCGGATAATACCTTTGACTGCAGCTATATATTCGTTCAACAAAATATTTTCACTTGTGAGATGCTTGTTTTTAATTTGAGCTAACTCAATCATCCTGAAAGCTTCAATCTCAGTTGAGGTAAAGAGGTTGGGAAGAGGTTGATGGATGTCTTCTTGAAAGCTTCAATCATATATCGAGTCCGAGAGGCACACGAGCTGCCCACGAGGCAGGGGGCGTGCCCAGGGAAGGAGGGCGCACCCTCCACCCTCGTGGAAGGCTCGTGTCTCTTCCGGACTGCTACTTATTTTTCTATTTTTTCTAAATATTCCAAAACGGAGAAAAAATGCCTTTAGAACTGTTTTGGATTCGTTTTACTTACTGTACCACATACCTCTTCCTTTTCGGAGGCTGAATCATTCTGGAAGGTGTCCCTTATGTATTCCTCCGGGGTTACGGTTTCAATAACATTGGTTTCAACATTTATAGGATTACCTGAGATATAATGTTTGATTCTTTGACCGTTCACCACCTTCGGATTTGTGCCTTCGAAGTTGTTGATTTTTATGGCACCGAAACGATAGACCTCCTCGATAACGTAAGGTCCTTCCCACTTAGAGAGAAAACTTCCTGCAAAAAATCTTAAACGAGAGTTGTATAGCAAGACATAATCACCTACGTTAAACTCACGCTTTTGTATCCTTTTGTCATGCCATCTTTTAACTTTCTCTTTAAACAGCTTGGCATTCTCATAGGCCTGGGTTCTCCATTCATCAAGAGAGCTAATGTCAAATAACCTCTTTTCACTGGAAAGTTTGAAATCATAATTGAGCTCTTTGATAGCCCAATATGCCTTATGTTCTAAATCAAGAGATAAGTGACCAGCTTTTCCATATACCATCATATATGGAGACATACCCATAGGGTTTTTGTATGCAGTTCTATAGGCCCATACTGCACCATCAAGTTTCTTGGACCAATTCTTCCTAGACCTATTAACTATCTTTTGCAAAATTAATTGCAACTCTCTATTACTTAGTTCTACTTGACCACTAGTCTGTGGGTGATAAGGGGATGCAATTCAATGATTCACAACATACTTTGTAAGCATCTTACGGAAAGCACCATGAATAAAGTGTGAACCACCATCAGTCATTAGATATCTAGGGACTCCAAACCTCAGGAAAATAACTTCTTTAAGCATCTTAACAGAGGTGTTATGATCAGCACTACTAGTTGGAATAGCTTCTACCCACTTAGTAACGTAATCAACAGCAACTAAAATATGTGTGTATCCATTAGAGGCAGGAAATGGTCCCATATAATCAAAGCCCCAAACATCAAATGGTTCAATAAAAAATGAATAATTCATAGGCATTTCTTGACGTCTACTGATATTACCAATTATTTGACATTCATCACAAGATAAGACAAACTTACGGGCATCCTTGAAGAGAGTAGGCCAATAAAAACCGGATTGCAATACCTTATGTGCAGTTCTATCTCCTGCATGGTGTCCCCCATAAGCTTCGGAGTGGCACTTGCATAGAATCTATTCCTGTTCATGCTCAGGTACACAACGTCTAATAATACCATCTAATCCTTCTTTATAAAGATGTGGGTCATCCCAGAAGTAATGTCTCAAATCACGTAAGAACTTTTTCTTTTGCTGGTATGTGAAGCTAGGAGGTATAAACTTTGCAACAATATAATTAGCATATTCAACATACCATGGAGCAGTATGAGAAGTATTTATGACAACTAATTGTTCATCGGGAAAGCTATCATCAATAGGTTGTGGGTCATCAAGTATATTCTCTAACCTAGACAAGTTGTCTGCAACGGGGTTCTCAGCTCCCTTTCTATCAACAATATGCAAGTCAAATTCTTGCAGCAAGAGAACCCATCTAATAAGTCTAGGTTTAGCATCTTTCTTTTCCATATGGTATTTGATAGCAGCATGATCAGTGTGAATAGTTACTTTGGAATCGACGATATAGGGTCCAAACTTATCATAAGCAAATACAACAGCTAAAAATTCTTTCTCAGTAGTAGCATAATTTTTCTGGGCACTATCTAGATAACATTCAATTTCTTATCAACTCTTTGCCCTAAGACAACACCTACAGCATAATCGCTAGCATCGCACATAATCTCAAAAGGTAAATTCCAGTCAGGAGGCTGGACAATAGGTGCAGAGATCAATGCTTTCTTTAGTATTTCAAATTCTTCTAGACAATCATCATGAAAGACAAAAGGAATATCTTTTTGTAAGAGATTAGTCTGAGGCCTGGAGATTTTGGGAAGTCCTTTATGAACCTCCTATACAACCCGGCATGACCAAGGAAACTTCGTATACCTTTGATGTCCTTAGGGCATGGCATCTTTTCAATAGCATTAACTTTAGCTTTGTCAACTTCAATACCTCTTTCAGAAATTTTATGTCCCAAGACAATGCCTTCATTAACCATAAAGTGGCACTTCTCCCAATTCAAAACAAGATTAGTGTCTTCACATCTCTGCAAAACTCGATCAAGGTTGCTTAAGAAATCATCAAAAGAAGTTCCATAAATGGAGAAATCATCCATGAAAAACTCAACAATCTTTTCACAAAAATCAGAGAATATAGCCATCATGCATCTTTGAAAGGTACCAGGTGCATTACATAAACCAAAGGCATACGTCTATAAGCAAAGGTACCGAAAGGACAAGTCAAAGTGGTCTTTTCTTGATCCCCTTTTGACACAGGTATTTGAGAGAAACCAGAATAACCATCTAGAAAGCAAAAATGAGTATGTTTAGATAACCTTTCTAGCATTTGATCAATAAATGGCAAGGGGTAATGATCTTTCTTAGTAGCTTTATTTAACTTACGGAAATCAATTACCATCCTATAACCTGTAACTATTCTTTGCGGGATCAATTCAACTTTATCATTAGGAACGACAGTCATACCTCCCTTCTTAGGGACAGAATGGACATGACTTGCCCACTGGCTATCAGCAACTGGATAGATAATACATGCCTCTAGAAGCTTTAGTATTTCCTTCCTTACCACTTCTTTCATCTTAGGATTTAACCGTCGCTGATGTTCAATAACCGGTTTAGCATTTTCTTCCAATTTTATCTTGTGTTGGCATAAGGTGGTACTAATGCCCTTAAGATCATCCAGAGTATATCCAATAGCAGCACGGTGCTTCTTCAGAGTTTTCAATAGTTTTTCTTCTTCCCGCTCTGAAAGGTTAGCACTAATAATAATAGGATATATCTTCTTTTCATCAAGATAAACATACTTAAGATTATCAGGTAAAGGATTAAGTTCAAACACGGGATCACCCTTGGGTGGAGGAGGATCCCCTAGGATTTCAACATGCAAACTGTTTTTCAATACGGGTCCCTACTTAAAGAATATTTCATCTATTTCCCTTCTCTCATTCATATGCATATCATTTTCATGGTCTAGCAGGTATTGTTCTAAAGGATCATTAGGAGGCACATCAATAGAAGCAAGACCAATAATTTCATCCTTACTAGGTAATTCTTTATCAAGGGGTTGTCTACGGAATTTTGCAAAGTTAAAATCACGAGACATATCCCCTAAACCAACAGTAACAATATCTTTCACGCAGTCTATCTTAGCATTAACATTATTCAAGAAGGGTCTACCAAATATAATGGGACAAAATTCATCTTGTGTGGAACTAAGAATAAGAAAATCAACAGGGTATTTAACCATCCCACACAATACTTCAACATCTCTAACAATCCCAACTGGTGAAATAGTGTCTCTATTAGCAAGCTTAATAGTGACATCAATCCCTTCTAACTCAAAAGGTGCAATATCATGCATAATTTCTCGATATAAGATAAGAGGGATAATACTCACACTAGCACCTACGTCACATATACCATGATAGCAATGATCTCCTATCTTAACAGAGATAACAAGCAAGCCTACAATAGGTCTATGTTTATTCCTAGCATTAGGTTTGGCTATCCTAGCAGACTCTTCTTGGAGGTAAATAACATGTCCATCTAAATCTTCTACCAAGAGATCTTTAACCATAGCAACACTAGGTTCAATTTTAATTTTCTCAAAGGGTGTAGGTGTTCTATTATTGCTCTTACGAACCACAGTTGAAGCTTTAGCATGATCCATTATCCTAACAGGGAAGGGTGGTTTCTCAATATAAGCAGTAGGAATAATAGGATCAACATTATAAGTGATAGTCTTTTCTTCAACTTTAACGGGCTCAACTACTTTTACATCAATAAGGGGATGGTATTTAAACCACCTTTCCTTGGGAAGATCAACATGAGTAGCAAATGATTCACAGAAGGAAGCTACTATCTCAGAGTCAAGTCCATATTTAGTGCAAAACTCACGAAAAACATCGGTGTCCATAAAAGCTTTAACACAATCAAACTTAGGGGTCATACTTGATTCCTTAACTTCGTCGAGATCCCAATCTTCAGAGTTGCGTTTAATTCTTTCCAATAAGTCCCATTTGAATTCAACAGTCTTCGTCATAAAAGAGCCAGAACAAGAAGTATCGACCATGGAACGATTTTTGAGAGAAAGCCGAGCATAAATTTTTTGAATGATCATTTCTCTTGAGAGCTCATGATTGGGGCATGAATATAAAATTGACTTAAGCCTACCCCAAGCTTGGGCGATGCTTTCTCCTTCGCGAGTCCATAAATTATAAATATAATTACGGTCACGATGAACCTGGTGCATAGGGTAGAACTTCTGATGAAATTCCAACTTTAGACGATTATAGTTCCATGATCCAATATCATCACATAGCCTAAACCATGTCAGTGCATCTCCCTTCAAAGATAAAGGGAAGACCTTCTTATTGATAACATCCTCGGGTATACCTGCAAGCTTAAATAATCCACAAACTTCATCCACATAGATTAGGTGTAAATCGGGATGCAGTGTTCTGTCTCGTGTAAAAGGATTTTCAAGCAGTTTCTCTATCATACCCGAAGGAATTTCAAAGAAAACATTTTCAGTAGGTGCAGCAGGTTGAGGAGCAACTCTTTGCTCTTCTGGTCGAGGTGAAGATACCCCGAACAAGCCCCTCAAAGGATTATGAGCCATAGTAAAAAGTGATAATAAATTTCAGCACACTATATAAATTTTCCTTACCAAATTCCACTTACCAAAGGTGCTTCACTCCCCGGCAACGGTGCCAGAAAAGAGTCTTGATGACCCACAAGTGTAGGGGATCTATCGTAGTCCTTTCGATAAGTAAGAGTCTCGAACCCAACGAGGAGCAGAAGGAAATGATAGGCAGTTTTCAGTAAGGTATTTTCTGCAAGCACTGAAATTATAGGTAACATGTAGTTTTGTGATAAGGTAATTGGTAGCAAGTGACAAAAGGTAAAAGTAAATAGGGTGCAGCAAGGTGGCCCAATCCTTTTTGTAGCAAAGGACAAGCCTGGAGAAACTCTTATATGAAGGAAAGCGCTCCCGATGACACATGGGAATTATCGTCAAACTAGTTTTCATCACGATCATCTGATTCGAGTTCAGTACTTTGATAATTTGGTATGTAGGTGGACCGGTGCTTGGGTGCTGTCCTTACTTGGACAAGCCTCCCACTTTTGATTAACCTCTAATGCAAGCATCCGCAACTACAAAAGAAGTATTAAGGTAAACCTAACCATAGCATGAAACATATGGATCCAAATCAGCCCCTTACGAAGCAACGCATAAACTAGGGTTTAAGCTTCTGTCACTCTAGCAACCCATCATCTACTTATTACTTCCAAATGCCTTCCTCTAGGCCCAAATAATGGTGATGTGTCATGTAGTCGACGTTCACATGACACCACTAGAGGAGAGACAACATACATCTCATCAAAATATCGAACGAAGACCAAATTCACATGACTACTTATAGCAATACTTCTCCCATGTCCTCAGGAACAAAAGTAACTACTCACAAGACATAATATTGTTCATGATCAGAGGGGTATTAATATGCATAATGGATCTAAACATATGATCTTCCACCAAGTAAACCAACTAGCATCAACTACAAGGAGTAATCAACACTACTAGCAACCCACAGGTACCAATTTGAGGTTTGGGTACAAAGATTGGATACAAGAGATGAACTAGGGTTTGAGAGGAGATGGCGCTGGTGAAGATGCTGATGAAGATAGCCCTCCCCAAGATGGGAGAGTTGTTGGTGATGACGGCAATGACGACTTCCCCCTCCCGGAGGGAAGTATCCCCCGCAGAACAGCTCTGCCGGAGCCCTATATTGGTTTCCGCCTCGAGACGGCAACGTTTGGTCCCGAAAGCCTCCTTATGATTTTTTCTAGGTCAAAAAACCTCATATAGGAGAAGATGGGCATTGGGGGGCCTTCGGGGGGCCCACAAGACAGGAGGCGCGCCCAGAGAGAGAGGGGGGGGGGGGCT
>LR738710.1:485345326-485399725 GCA_902687465.1 Secale cereale | reverse complement strand
AATATATATATATATATATATATATATATATATATATATATATATATATATATATATATATATATATATATTATGAATTCCATTTTCTATCTGTTTTTGTATACTAATTTGAATCTAGCTGTTATCATCCACATATACAGAATGAAAGGCGTATATACACACATTGAAACAGAACATATAAAAACGGAAAATAGAGTACACACATTGAAACAGAGGAATAAACAGAGCAATACTATGATTGATGTGAATACATAGCTATCCACGTCGAAATGATCAACAAAATAAAACACGTCCATGAGACCATGACTAGCAGCCCTTGCCTACGGTAGCTCTTGGTTCTGCCTGAACTCGTGCAGGCATTCGCCCAAGCAGTCGACACGCTCGTGGTACATCTGGAGCGCAATCTCGAGCTCCAAGTTGGCTATTTCATCAGAGATCACCAGCTCGAAGATGCGACGGCCATGTTCCTCTATTGCAAGGCAGCCGAGCCTACGGACCAGCGTGTTGGCATCCAGCGAGCTGCGGATAAGGCGAACGTCGCCACCCATGCAAACGGCACGGTGGGCGTTCGGTGCAAGTACGGCGCGGCTGGCCTCTGGTGCAAGTATGGCGCTGAGGGCCTCTGCCCACTCCTGGCGAGGAATGGGGATACTGACAGGACGTGTACCCAGCTGCGATGCCGTGTCAACAGCAGGCAAGCGCCGATGGATCCGCTCTTGGTGTGCGACGCGCCGCGCCTCTCGCTCAGGACCCTCCAACGGTCTTGCCATGCGGTGAGCCGTAGCCTATCGGTGCGGACACGCCTAGCTTGCTCTATGGCGTGCCATAGATCCATCGGCGCTCGCATGCCTATCTTGATCCGTGGCGCTCATGAGCTATGCACCAAAGGTCTGCTCAACCCTGGCGATGACGCGCATCACAGCGTCGTCCACCGCGTTGCCAGGGAGCGCCTTGGCCTCGACGGACCGTGGCGCCTACTCGTTTTTCTTGTCGACGAGGTTGATGGCAGAGGCGGCGCTTTGGTGGGTTGGCATGCTTGGAAAAGGTGGATGTGCTACAGGCTGCGCATGTCGCCTCCGTGCGTCGCTCGCCACCTAGATTTATGCGCAATATCGCTGGGTGGCGGGAAATAGGTGAGGAAATGGCAGGAAACGGTGGTGTCTTCATAAAATGCCATCAATTAATGGAAACTTAGCATAGAAGGAACATCGAGCTAGCACAAGAAGTAGATCATGATCAGATGAACACGAACCACACTAGGGAACCCGTCGGTGATGAATTCACCAATCGCAAACGGTTGAATACTAGCATGCGTTTTCTCACAACACACACGTCTTATTCCATCACAAATAGGTCAGATGGATCAACTGTATGCCACGTATCACACATTGTCAAAAAGTAATGCGGTAGACCTTCTTTAACATGTGTTAAAAATAAAAAATAAATAAAAATAAGGACCTCGAGGTTAAATTAAGTCATGGGATGGGTCGTATCAGTCATTTAATTTGACAAATATGACCCATCCTATTAGTTAATATAACATTAACACAACTTCCCATCCAGTCACCCATCTGATGGCTGCTCCAGCCTGAGTACACTTATGGCATATCCGGATAACCGCCCGTCCCCCAATGGCCAATAGATGTTGTGTAGACAGAGCATATCACATATGTCTTATTAAAAGCAATCATCTGTGTTATTATCGGTCTTTGCACACATTTATGATTACTGACCTGTTTGCCGCATATCACACACAACTTGTTATATTGAACCGTTTCTATTCTCTTGTCTCAACGCAAACAGTTCATCCGAGTGAATCGCATGCCGTATATTGCACACACCTTGATCTAGCTGACCGTTTCTTTTGTGTTGCCTAATCACAAATAGTTCATCCGAGTGAACCGTATGTTGTATATCGCACACGCCTTCATCTGGCTACCGTTTCTTTTATTCCTCCTCATCGCAAACAGTTAATTGAACTGAACCATATGCCCTGCATCGCACATGCAACTAAAATCTGAACAGTGTTTGATGCATCCGTCATCGCAAACGTTTTGCATCTTTTTTGACGGTTTTTACACCACCGTTTGCATTTATTGCATCGCACACAATTTTGTCGAAGGGTCTCTGATCGTAGTGTCGCGTTAGCAGCATCATGCAGTAGTTTTTGGAGCTCTATAGAATAGGTATCTTTGTTGTAGCTCTTTTAGGTCCAGAATTCCAGCTGCCGGTAATCTCCCTCTATGCGTAAATCTTGCAAATTAAGAGAGGAAAGGTGTTAGAATTGTATTATAAAGTGAAACAATGACCAAAAAAAATATTTATAATAGTAGGAAAACATGATGCAAAATGGACGTATCGACCCCCAAGCTTAGACCTCGTTTGTCATCAAGCGAAAGCTGAACTCGATAATCATGACCACATTTCTAGAGAAAGGTGTGGATAAAAACAAAATATGGACTTGAGCATAATGATTACTTACATAGCAGGAAATATTTCTCATATAGCTTCTAATAATCAAGTAACAATTCATTCACAAACTTGAAGTATGAAGTATACATTCTTGAAAACAAACAAACTATGTTCTCAATCATTGAAACAATCACAATTCATCATATTTCCAGGAAGAGTCTATGTAAGAGCATTTGTTTTAGCAAGTTCACATACTCAACCATCGTATAGTCTTCTTTGATTGCTAACACTCAATGCATATTTTGGGGAACAAACGTTTCCGTCAGACACATAGGAAGGTGGGAGCATATTGTTTTCTCCTCCCAACTTGTTTACCTCGGATAATGTCAACAATAATATTCCATGATCACATACATCCAACTGGATATATGTGCCTGGATCTTTGCCCAATGTCATGGTTTTGTCATGGCCAGATGTCCTAGCATGAGGACTTAGTCGTGAGGCCAACACATCTAGGTAGTAGCTTGAACGGGGTTGGTCGGAATCGAGAGACATGATATTTTACCGAGGTTCGGCCCCTCAAGGTGGAGGTAAAAGCCTACATCCTGCTTGATTGATATTGATCATGGTGATGCTCACAATTACAAGGGTGCTATTTCGCTACCTCTCCCTCGAGAGCTATAGACTTGTCTGTCTTCACCACTCCCTCTTGGGGCGCCCTGCCCCTCCTTATATAAGTTGGAGGGGTGGGTTACATATGGAGTCCTGGTAAGATTAGGACTATCTTATTACAAGTGGAATCCTAGTCTTGCTTCTCTTGTAAGGGAAATATTCCTTATGCCTTCCTTCTCAAGCCGGCCCACCGGGCACCATACCTTGAGCCGGTCTTCTCGTAAGTCGCCTTCTGGGCCTTGGGCCTTGTCGTCTGTCTGACCCGCCCGCCGGGTCACTAATGAATCACCAAGGCCGAGCGGGTCACCAGTGAGTCGCCAATCTCTAGCCGGGTCATACATTCGACCGGGTTACACCGCAAGGTATATCCCCGACAGCCACCACATGAGGGTTGCCACTTAAAGGATAAATAATAAAGGAATAGGGATAATCACTATTGACTCTTGCATTAAAGTAAATAAAAAAATGTAAAAGATAGGCCCTTCGTAGAGGGAAGCAGAGTTTGTCACACACTTTTTATTTTTTGGATGCACAAGCTCTTAATGTAAAGGAATGTCACTTTTTATTGCCCCTCATGATAGCAACCTTTATTATGAAGTCTGTCACTTTTCTTTCTTTGCCATCACAAGATCGTACAAAGCTTATTTTCCCTTACAATAAAAAATCATACATATTTAGGAGGAATTTTTTATTGCTTTATGCACCGATGAAAACTTACTTGAAGGATCTTATTCAGTCCATAGGTAGATATGGTAGACTCTCAGGGCAAGAGGCTGGGTGTAAGAGTTTTCAATGCACAAGTAGTATCTCTAGATAGTGCAAAATTTTGGATAGCAAAGAAATCTAAACAAGCGCCACATCACTAGTACTGTATCGTGCAATACAAACGGTTTTAACCCCTTTCCGCAACGACATTTGGAACCGTCGCCTAGTGAGTGACGGCGATAGGGGGGGGGGGGGTCCTTCCCACATGACCCAAAAACCTTCGGGGATACGCGAGAGGCTACTGACGATCGCCATAGAATAAACGTATGAGAGGTCACCCCAGTCCCACACATTCCATCTCGATGTTACATTTCTGAACAGTGAGACATCCCAAACGATTACACCTCTATAGCAGTGTGAAAAAGGTGGACATCTACATCTAATCTACCAATATTTTTGTGATAGGTACGTTATTGCACACGGTTCAAGAATGTAAAATGTGCGCGGTGCCTCTACTAATGTCAACGTGTCCATTTTCATAACTGTGTGCGATTGGTATTCCTATCACACGCACACACTGGTTTGAAACGTTTGCCATGTTACCATGAATCGCACACACATATGAGACTAAACCGTGTGTGCATCCGCTGGGCATCGCAAACGTTTCACGTCAAAGAACCATCTGTTCTCTATTTTTCATCACACACGTTGTTTTCTTTCTAACCGCGTGCACATTATTTTATTCGCTGCTGTATAATTTTCTTTTCCCTGTAATTTATCATTTCAATCGAAAATTTTGAAATATGAAACGTGGAATTCGAATTCTCAGCACAATGGTTCAACAACGAATCCATAAATAAAATTGTCAGTACAATATGTTCAATAGTTACAGGATTAGACGACAATTAACTATGATGAAACACGATATTTAGAGGCGATAAAGGTGAAGAGACTAGTGTAAATCATTTTGATTGTCGATGGTGTTGAAGAAGCGGAATGGCCATAATGTTCTTTCCTGGATGCCATAGGCACGAACAACTTTTCTCCAACCCCTTGTGACGATCGCTTGCCCATCCTTCACCGCCTTCAGGAAGACTTCTATAGCATTATCGTGGTAGCTTGAATTATATACTTTAACCTTAGTAGCCTCCACTCCGGTCATGTAGTTTGCAAGGTAATCATGAGTAAATAGCTTCGGAAACCACTGAAAAGAGAAAAATATTAGATACTGAGGTCTAATAGAGGAACTTGTTGTGGGCAGGGGGAAAAGGCAGCACATTACTTACCATCCTAAAGTTCACTGCTGTCTTGGACAAAGTGTAAATAAAGAGCTTAATTCCCATCACCCGTTTCTTTCGCCTAACACTCTTTCTTAGTTTCCTCACGTGACGCTTGTTCATGAATTTCTCATAGCCCCATACGCAAAAGGGATCGAAGCATGGATCATTACCGCTCATATATGTACCTACAAGCAACTAGTAAATGTTAGAAGCTAAACTGAGAATGCACAAATGATGTAAAATACAACTACCTACATTCCTAAGTACAAGTATTTTTAGAGATTTCAATATGAACTACATACGAATGCATATAAAATTATAGATATAGTTTAGATTGAATCTAGATTCACTTATTTTGCTCCTTATGTAGTCTATATTTGAATATCTAAAAACACTTATATTTAGGAATAGATGGTGTATAAGACATGGGATGTAGCTAACCTTGAAGGCAAACAATAGCATAGCCCATTGTAGCCCTATTTAAGTACATGCAAAGCCAATGTTAACTACAATAGGGTTAACATCCACAAAAAATAGCAAATGGTAATAAAACGGCAGCATCTGTAGTGATATCTTCATTGTGAAAGAGTAGCATGGTAGCAAAGAGACAGATTAAAAAATGGATACAACTGTTTATTGCAACAAGCTTAACATCATCCTAAGTCATGTTTTGTATGTTTGTAGCCATTCAAATACAACTGCTTAAAAATGGATACAACTATTAATTGCAACAGGCTTAATAGCCATTGAAACCAGTATTGATAAAAATGCAATTGACAGAGTTAAACAACACAAGGCACGTGCTGCCAGAGCAGAGAATGGCCCAGTTGTCTAGAAAAAGGCAGGGAAATAGGTAAAACGTGTTAGGCATGTTTACTACAGCATGCTTAATACATCGACCATACAAAACATAGCCATTAATTGCAACTGGTATTGGTAAGATTGAACTGGTGAGTACATACTTGGTAAGTCCTGAGAGGTAGTTGTTGGGGGCACTTCATCTTAGCCAGAGCCCGCCCAAAGTCAGTGGCGGCAGAGGCGAGCTCTTCCTCCGAGTCCAAGCATGAATCTGTGCGGCCGACATGTGTACCTACAAGAAGCAATTTAAGGTTAGAAGCCGAACTGCAATTACACAAATGATGTAAAATACTGTAAGACATGGGATGCAGCTAACCTCGACGGTAAACAAAAGCATCGCCCATTATGGCCCTGCGTAAGTACATGGAAAGGCATGTTAAGTACAACAGGGTTAGCATCCACCAAAAATAGCAAATGGGCAGCATCTCTAGTATATCTTCATTCCGGAGAGTAGCACAGTAGCAAAGGGACAAATTAAAAAAATGGATGCAACTATTAATTGAAACAAGCTTAACAACATCCTAAGTCATGTTTTGTAAATTTGTAGCCATTGAAATACAACTGTTTAAAAATGGATACAACTGTTAACTTCAACAGGCTTAATAGCCATTGGAACCAGTACTGATAAAAATGCAATTGGCAGAGTTAAACATCACAAGACAGGTGTTGCCAGAGCAAAGAATGGCCTAGTTGTCTATAAAAAGGTAGGGAAAGTAGCTAAAACATGTTAGGCATGTTTACTACAACATGCTTAATACATCGACCGTACAAAACATAGCCATTAATTGCAACTGGTATTGGTAAGATTGAACTAGTGAGTACATACTTGGTAAGTCCTGAGAGGTAGTTGCTGGAGCACTTCATCTTGGCTAGAGCCCGCCCAAAGTCAGCGGCGGCGGAGGTGAGCTGTTCCTCCGGGTCGAAGCGTGGATCAGTGCCATTGACATGTGTACCTACAGGCAACCAGTAAATGTTAGAAGTTAAAATACAATTGCACAGATGATGTGAAATACTATAAGACATCGAATGGAGCTAAGTTCGATGGCAAACAACAACATCGGCCATTATGACCCTCCATAAGTACATGGATATGCATGTTAAGTACAATAGGGTTAGCATCCAAAAAAATAGCAAATGGGTGGCATGTCTAGTGATATCCTGAGTCATGTATTGTAAGTTTGTTGCCTGGACAGTTAATACCTGAACATCACATAGTGTGCAGTACTGAAATAAACAAGGCACTAACATGCTTACTACATCAACCGTACAAAACATAGCCATTGCAAGTGGTATTGGTAAGATTGGGCTTTTTAGATTATACATGTTAAGTCCTGGGTTGTAGTCGCTGGGGCACTTCATCTGGGCCAGAGCCTGCACCATGTCGGCAGCAGTGGATGCGAGGTGTTCCTCCGGGTCAACACGCAGATCGGCCATCGCGCCATGGACCGCCATCAGCTCCTCGACCTCCACGTGATATGTGGTTGGGATTGTGGCATGTGGATGTTTTGCAGGCACCATTTAAGCAATCAGGCCGGGGTCATGATAGATATCGGTAGGTTACCTGACTGGATCCGAGTAGAACGTAGATGTGGTTGAAGCTGTGGTTGAGGCGGCGACAGTTTGAGCTGCAGGTAGGGGGGCGGGAGGGGGGGAGGGGGAGATACTGAGGAATTTTGATGGGTGGGGATGTGGTTGGAGGAATAAATTCTGAAATCCCGCGCCTAATGAAAATTTTACTGCGAAACTTGAAACTTGGGTGGGGGAAACAATTTTGCTCGTTCATTATCGCACACGGTTCATCTCTGTCGTCGTCGGAAACAGTGTGCGCTGAACCTATTGTGTGTTGTGCTATGATTGGCCGGAACCCCAGCCACGTGGATCACGCGTGTGCACCGTAGGATGCGCTGCGGTCGAACGGCAATCCATGCCCCGCACATCACACCCGTGCAGCTGTAGCTGGATTGGCTTTATATGCGCTAAATGCAAAGAAAATGCACATAATCCCCTAAATATGGTAAAAGAGCCCCAAAAATGCCAAATTTGAACACGGTGATTTGCAGGGTGTAGGTTCATCGTAGAAAAAAACTCATGGACAAAGGACAAAGGAAATTTGGATCCCCCTTCAATCTTGGTGATTTCCCCCTCGAAACCATGAAACTTCCTCGATGATGGTTCAATTTATGAAAGGCGTGCGTGATGAAAAAAGGCAAACATTCTCAAATTTTAAACAGGGCACGGTGAGGCCATACCATGGCACCACGCCAGGCGTCATGTTTTCCAACCATGTAGTTCATTTTGGTATAGTTGTTAACCCAGTGAACGACGCGTTTGTGGTTGACTATTGCGACAGATTTCCTTGAAATATCCGCCAATTCCTTGTAAAAGGCATGATAATTTACTAAATAGCACGAGCATGGTTTTCTAGACCGTTCTTGTGCACCTTTTCATGCATCGACTGTTCGAATTTTAATCATGTGCATTAATGCCTAGAAAATGGACATAATCCCCTAAATATGGTAAATGAGCCCGGAAAAATGCCAAATTTGTACACGTAGCATTCGAGGGGGTATGTTGATTGTTGGAAAAAAACTGAATGACAAACTAGGATGGAAATTTGGATTCGCCTTCAATCTTGGTGATTTCCCTCTCGAAAGCATGGAACTTCCTCGGTGATGGTTCGATTTATGAAGGGCGTGCATGACGACATAAGCCCAACCTTCTCAAGTTTTTACCAGGGCATGGTGAGGCCATACCATGGCACCATGCCATGTGTCATGTTTTTCAAGCATTTATTTCATGTTTTGTATAGTTGAAAACCCAATGAACAAACCTTTTTGGTTGACTATTGCCACACATTTCATCGAAATATCTTCTCGTTCCTTGTAAAAGGCATGAGAATTTACTAAATGGCATGAGCATGGATTTCCAGGCCGCTTTTGTGCATGCTTCCATGCACAGATTGTTTGAACTTGAACAATGTGCATTAATGTCTAGAAAATTCACATAATCGCCTAAATATGGTAAATGAACTCGGGAAAGTGCCAAATTTGAACACAGTGATTTGCAGGGTGTATGTTCGTCGTAGAAAAAAACACATGGACAAAGGACAAAGGAAATTTGGATCCTCCTACAATCTTGGTGATTTCCCCCTCGAAACCATGAAACTTCCTCGATGATGGTTTGATTTATGAAAGGCGCGCGTGACGACATAAGGCAAAAATTCTCAAATTTTAACCAGGGCACGGTGAGGCCATACCATGGAACCACGCTAGGCGTCATGTTTTCCGACCATTTATTTCATTTTTGTATAGTAGTTAACCTAGTAAACGACGCATTTGTGGTTGACTATTGCTACACATTTCCTTAAAGTATCAGTCCGTCCCTTGTAAAAGTTGTGATAATTTACTAAACAGCACGAGCATGGTTTTCCAGACCGTTCTTGTGCACCTTTTCATGCACCGATTGTTTGAATATTAATTATGTGCATTAATGCCTAGAAAATGCACATAATCCCCTAAATATGGTAAATGAGCATGGAAAAATGCCAAATTTGAACACGTTGCATTCGAGGGGGTATGTCGATCGTTGAAAAAAAACGAATGACAAACTAGGACGAGAATTTGGATTCCCCTTAAATCTTGGTGATTTCCCTCTCGAAAGCATGGAACTTCCTCGGTGATGGTTCAACTTATGAAGGGCGTGCATGATGACATAAATTAAACCTTCTCAGCTTTTTACTAGGGGACGGTGAGACCATACCATGGCACCATGCTAGCGTCATGTTTATAAGCATTTATTTCTGTTTTCTATAGTTGATAACCTAGTAAATAACATGTTTGTGGTTGACTATTGCCACACATTGCCTTGAAATATCTGCCCATTCCTTGTAAAAGGCTTGAGAATTTACTAAATACCATGAGTATGGTTTTTCCAGACCATTCTTGTGCACCTTTTCATGCACCGATTGTTCGAATTTGAATTATGTGGATTAATGCCTAGAAAATGCACATAATCCCCTAATATGGTAAGTGAGCCCGGAAAAATGCCAAATTTGAACACGTTGCATTCGAGGGGGTATGTTTATTGTAGAAAAAATTGAACACATTGGATTCCCCGCCCCTTCAATCTTGTTGATTTCCCCCTCAAAACAATGAAAATTCCTCGGTTATGGTTAGATTTATGAATGGCGTGGACGACCACATAAGCTAAACCTTCGCAAATTTTTACTAGGGCATGGTGAGGCCATACTGTGTCACCATGCCAGTCATCCTCTTCAAGCATATATTTCACTTTTCTACAGTTGAAAAACCAATAAACCACTTGTTTGTGGTTGACTATTGCCACACATTTCGGTGAAATATCTGCCCATTTGTAACATCCCAAAATTCTAAATTTTGGAATGTTATATTAAATAGATAGTTTTGATTGCTTGTGTGATGTGCTGTGTGAAATTGAGTGAAATTTGAAACTTTTGAAAGTTAAATGAGAGGGAATAAAATGACTTTCCCAAAACTTTCACTCTGCATTTACGATCTCCATGAATTCAAATTCATTTCATCACAAAACCCTAGAGTGAACATGATATGTCTTCTTCCATTTAATAAAATGAAAAGAGGTTTTGAAAGGATTTTGAATTCCATCTGAAAGTATTTTTAAATTCAAAAAACTTTATGCAACTCAATGATTTTCAAGACAGAAGATAAAATGACTTCTTCAAATTGTAAGACATGTGAGTTGGAAGTTCCTTTGAAGTATTTTTTGAAAACTCATTCTCAAATTTGAGGTATTTGGTTATTATTCAAATTATTTTTCTCCAAAAATAAAATAAATGGAAAATAGGGTAAAATGATTCCCTACAATGTAAAATTGGAGAAAAATGAATTTGAAGTAATTTTGGTATTTTAAAATATTATTATTTGATTTTTAAATAACCAGAAGCACTGTTTGATTTAAATAAATTTCTTTGAATTTTTTTGACTCAAGAAAAATGTTCATGTTGTAGGAAATCTTTTTCTGAAAATTTTGATATATAATATGCGTATATAAAGTTTTATCTTATTTTCATTATTTAGTTTTCCTTTTCTGATTCTATATAAAAAAGAAAAAAATAATGCGCGTGCGCCTCGAACTAACCGTCGCCTACATGCGTAGCATAATGACCGCAGGCGCCCCATCTTCTTTTCCCTAAATGGACAGGCCCAGCCGGTTTTTTTTCTTCCCAGTATTTTTTTATTTTTTTCTTTTCACTTGGGCCGAATTTAAAAAAAAAAACTGTGCGTATGCTCGGCCGGCCCGTATGCTTTTTAGCCCGTGCGTTTTCCCTTTGTTTTATTTGTTCGTCTACATTTAGCCCCACATTGCCTAGCCTTTGACCACAAGCATCTTTTCTACCTATAAATATTGATCTATAGAGAATCCAAAAATCATCTGATTCGGGATAAATCAATATTTTGGTTTGACTAGATTCACTAAAGAAAAATATATTTCTTCTCTCCAGCGGGAATTCTGAAGGTCGTCTCCTCTCTCCGAAGTCGTCTTTCTCTACCTTATAAAGGTATTTTTCTTCGTATAATATATATACTCTCGTAGCTTATTATTTCTAGACTAGTACGATAGAATAATTAAATTTATAAACTAGCCCTCTAGAATTCTTTTAACCGTAACTATTTTTGTACGTAAAACAGCTTGACCCTGATTTTTCAAATAGCCATAACTTTTAACTCATTCATCCAAATTAGATGAAATCAACGCCTAGATTTTTGTATTGATCTCACCTATACAGTGAATCTATCAAATAAACTTTTTGCAACTTTCAAATTTCGAAATTTATTCAAATTCATATTCAAACTTCTTTTGAGCATATCTTTTAACCGTAACTACGTTTGAGTTGAGACTTTTTGCAAATCCAAGCTCTTGCCCTAAAGTTTCTACTAAGGCCAAATTCCATTAATTTTGGTACTGTTAGAAATTGTTTTCTATTGCAAGAGTTATTTGCTTGATATTGAAGTGTTCCGAAGAGTTTTCTTCGTTATTTCTGATCTTCCGAGTGATTGCTTATGTGTGGTTACTATTGCTTGTTTACGATAGATTGAACGGAGTGTGACGAGTAGAACTATCAGGAATTATGAGTGCGAAGAATCTTCATCAATAGTACAAGGCAAGTTCACACTTTGATCATACTTTCCAATACCCAGTATTACTTGCATTAGTTCTATCATCAAAGATTGCATGAGTAGGACTTGATTACATGTGGTATTGCTTAATAGTTCATGAGGTAGGAACCCAATGACTTGAGATAACCCAAAGAGAATATACGCTTTGTTACTTATTTCTTAGCCATGCTCGTAGACGTTGATTGGTATGTGAGATTTCATTAAAGTTGTGAGTGTAATAACAACGAAGGGAATGTTTAAGGTGGCAACTTTAATACACAACTGGGTGGATTGGTTGCAGGACACCTGGAGAATCTAGTGTTGTCCTAGGAAATCTCGGAGGACCCGTGTGATTATCCTATGGAATGCCACCCATGCTCAAAGGGATCATATATCATTTATGCCTAGAAACTTCCGTGTGCAGCCACATGCAATTATGGGCTCTAGCATAGTTGAGTATGTTGTGTGAGCTCTTTCAGTGGTGGACTAGAAGATGTAGGGGAAAGTAGGTATACCGGTCCATCCGGGGTAAACAGTAAATGCTTCTGAAAGACTGTGTCTCGGTCATCAGTATTTCAAACACAATGGAGTGCGAGAAATTGAACGAAGGCGATCGAGTCTTGTGGGGAAAAGTCCACAAACCTCTGCAGTGTGTACAAACTATTCATGAGTAGCCGTGTCCCCGGTTATGGGCATCATGAGTATCCTGGTATTTGAATTATGGACGGATCTCAACTCTCAATATAATTAACTTGTTGAGTTATTAATGACTATGGTAAACTTTGGGAATTGAGATGGAGGACCCATTTTCAATATTGCTTAATACATTTGAGTAGTAAATAAAATATATTTCTTTGTTGTAGGGAAAAATTAGCTTTATGCAAAAATTAACCTTACAGCCTCCAGCAGCCAAATATGCATGTAGTGATAGATATTGTTCATCATTACTCTATGGTGTGAATTTGCCAATACATTCAATGTACTGACCTACATGGCTGCAACGTCTCATGTTGCAGGAATTATACGACGAGTAAGTGATACGTTAGGGTTGCGATGTCTACACTCAACTTTGCTGTTGGTGTTGTTGGGACTCCACAACCTTGTTGTTACTTTCGCTATTACATTGAGGTAATAGTATTTTCGTTACTTTTTACATGTGATTTACCTCTGTTATAAATCCTCGAGTACTGTGTGTGTCAGCATACCGATCCAGGGATAACACTTAAGCACATAGAGTTGATCCATTCGGGTCGGGCCGCTACAAGATGGTATCAGAGCATAAGTTGACTGTAGGAGGTGACCCTAGAAACTGGCAAGCCCATAGGAAATAATTTTTCTAAATTTTTTTTTCATAAAGATTATTCGCCTCCATCACGGCTACCCTTGAGCCTAGGAGCTCCGACATCACCAACGGTGTTGGAACCAAGGCTTGGGAAGCGCCTACGTGATGGTATGAAGATCTTTGTGAAGACAAGGGTCTATGAATCCTAAGATGAGAACTAGAAGACAAGGAGACCAGAAGTCTCTTTGCCGAGGATGCCCAAGAGGCCCCGACAAGGCTCCTTGCCGAAGACACCCCGAAGCCCCGGCAAGCCTCTTGCCGAGGACGCTCACAGAGGCCCCGACAAGACCCTTGCCGGGAACAGACGCATGATCCCGGCAAGCCCTCGCGGCCCCATCGCCGCCTAAGCTCGGCAGCCGACCCACTAGCCCAGACAGGTACCCACGTGGCAATACGTGGTTCCTGGTCTAGCTAGTCAAGCACCTACGTGGTGGCATGCAGATCTTCGTGAAGACCCTACCACCACGCCATCTCAGCTGCTTGCCCCGCTGGCCTGGACGCGCGTCGCAACTAGACACAGCAGCCGCGGACGCGATGGGCCTCGTTTTCGTCCCCGATAAAGCGAGTGGACACCTAATTAGCACATTTAATGCATCTTGTCCCGTAATGGCATGAGATAATCTTACACTGTGTACCTTTCCACCTCCTGTGTGCCACTGTGGCAGCCCCTTTTTGACTATAAAAGGAGGCCCGAGGCATACTAGAGGAGGATTCAGATCTTTTGGACTAGGCATGCACCGTAGCTAGTTCAAGGGCTTAAGAACACTCGAATACACACCAAAGCAGGACTAGGGTATTACGCATTCTCGCGGCCTGAACCTGGGTAAACGTTCCTTGTACTAACTCTTAGACCCGCTCTTTGCACAACCTCGCGCCCGTCAACCGTAGAAGGGATTCCAGTGATCCCATAGGTGTCGTCTCCACCGACATGTTTGGCGCGCCAGGTAGGGGGCTGCGTAGTTTTGAAAATCCGGTCTAGCAGTTAGTTTAGCAGTTCTTCAACACCATGGTTTCCAAGAAAGAAGATGACCAAGCATGCGTCATCATCAACGAGTACAATGGACACTCGTGCAGCAACAGAAAAAGATAAGTCATGCAAAAATTTGAGTAATTCCTTTCTATATAAGGTTATTCTCCTCGGAGATCTTGCTCTCTGTATGATAAACCTATATGCAATGGGGCCCCTCCACTATTGGCAACGCCTTCGTCCTGTTTTGAGTCTGCTCAACAGTTCGAGCGGCCGTGTCGAGAACGGCAGGGTAGCCTTTCCATTACTGGCAACACTTTTATCCTATTTCGAGTTTGCTCAACTGTTTAAACGGCCGCCCTGGGAGCGGTAAGGTGGTTTTCCTGGCAGCAAGCACACCTGGCATGCTATTGGGGATCTGTCCTCACGGCGCCGTGGCTTGAGTGTGCGCGCCGGAAAGCCTATCCAATTAAGCGTAGGGTGGAGATACAAAGGGAAATCAAAGAGGAAAATAGCGCGCATCACTTCAAAGTACTACAGAATTATATTACATCAATTGTTGTTGCGGTTCTAACTAAAGATAAAAATTGTCTTGGTTGTGAACCTGCAGCGGCAATAAGAAACAGGGTTCCTAATCCCGACGTTGGCCTTCTATCCTCTGAATTTCGTCGACGTGGCTGATGATGGGCTTGATACGCTCCTTGAGCACCGTGAGATCTCCACCATCCGGCAAGCTCTCCAGCGCGGCGTCGAAGTCAAGGTCGGGGTTCCAGTATGCCACCTTGGTGAGAACCTTGGTCAAGGAGCCCCGGCAGAGCCTCCGGGACTCATTGGCCAGATAAACCGATCGGTCGGAGCGGAGCTTTTCCAAGGCATCGAGGATGCACTCGAAGAACACGGTCAGGCTGGCGTTGATGGTGAGGTTTGCCTCTCGGGAATACCTGAAGTTTGGCATGCCCATGGCGCGCAACTGCGTGGTGAGCTCCTCCGCGACAGTGACGAGGCGGCTGATCCAGAGGTTCTCGCCGTTCACGTAATTCGTCTGGTTAGCGGCGTCATTCTTCCGCAGCTGCTTCTCCTTCTCCAGATCCTTGTTAAGGGTCTCCTTCCGAGCCCTAGCCTCCGAAAGCACCCCCTTGAGGCCCTCCAGCTCTACCTTCAGGTATTTGATAGAGTCCTGGGCCGTGGAGAGCTGCTCGGACTTGCCGAGGACTTCGGCCTGCGACTCCATCAAGGCGGCGTTGATCGTGTCCTTCTCGTTGGTCAGCCTCTGAACTTGTTCATTCAGGCCATCCTGCTCCATCTCCAGCTCCTTCACCTTGCCGGCATAGACCAGAGTTTGAGCATTGAGTGCCTCTTCGTGCCTATGCTCTAGTTCCTGGGTCCACTGCGCGACGATATTTTCGACCTCTTGATCCTTGCGATGAAGTGCAACGGCAAGTGCCTGTTTGCGTGCGACGAGGTCTTCCTCCTGGGAATCCAGTCGAGGTTGGTGCTGGATGTGGTCGGCCTCATCCTGGGTGGCCCGCTCCTTTTCCATCTCCTGGGCCTTCTCACATTCACACTGTGCCAGGATAAGCTCACGAGCACGCTCGTCCAGCTGCTCCTGGGAAGTCCTCAGCTCATCCCGGGCCTCGGCAAACCAAGATTGCGTCTGGGCGACGCGCTCTTGGAAGTCCGCCTCTGCCTTATCCACCACCGCTAACCTGGACTTTGCCTTGTCCAGGCGGGCACGATGGAGCACTTGGAGCTTCTGGAAGCTGGCACCCATCGCCCGAAGGAGCTGCTCTTCTCGAGAACCGTCGCCATCGACGCTCGGCTCGTCAACAACCTCGAGCATGGCGGCGACAAGCGCCTCATCATCGAACACCTCCTCCTCAGTTGGCACCCTGCTGCTTGCCCTCCATTTGAGTTGGACGAACAGGTCGTCGCTCACCTTCAAGTAATGGCCCGAGCCAGAGGAAGGGGAGGAGGAAGGTTGGTCATCGACAGCAGCCTCGTCGTCCTCCTCGGCCGCAGCCTTGCCAGCCTTGCCGGTCTCCTCGGCATCACCCTTGCCGGTCCCCTCAGCACTGGCCTCGCCGGTCCCTCCGGCGGGCCCCTTGGCGGCTTCCTCAGCAATGGTCTTGGTGGCCTCCTCGGCAGCGATCCTGTCGGCCTCGGCCCCAGTGTCCTTGGCGACCTCCTCAATGATGGGGTCGACATCCGCTTGGTCCGTCGGGGGCGGAGGTAAAGACCAGGAGAAAGGGTGAGACAAAGCCAGGGACGAGGCTCAACTTGAAGAAAACAGAGCAAGGACAGGGAACAAACAACTTATCCGTACCAGGCTGGTAAGAATTGGCGCCCTCCCCGCCAACGATTGTTGGCGGGGTAGAGTCACCGGCGCCCAAGTTCATCTCCTCCTCCTCCATAGGTGTGGGCTCGGTGGTCGGTGCCCTTGCTGGGGACGCCCCTCGGGGCGGTGTAGTTGAGGGGGCGGCGTGTTAGGGGTGGCCCCCTGCGGGCCCTCCTGCTACCGTTCCACTCCTGCAAACCCGGCAAGGTCAGCATCAATGATTCACACCCAATTTTTCATCTGTGGAGGAGTGAGTAATGAACTTACGCTGGGGGCTAGAGTGAGGGCTACACCGAGGGCTGTTGTCCGGGCTGCTCTCCACCAGCAGTGGCATACCTGAAGTACCCGCCGGGAGCTTGTCGTTGGTCGAAGCCATGGCCCTCTTCGTTGCCCTCTGGGCCAGCGTCTCCATGTCCATGCGAAGACAACATCGAATCAAGGATAGATAGCACAGAGGTGGGCTCAGGAGGTAATACAGGGAGAAAAATACATACTTGTTCTCCGCCTCCTCCTCCTCCTCTGGCTTCCTCTTCCTCCTTGGTTGAGAGACCCAAGATCAAAGTCAACATCCATGGAGACATCTGCGGGAGGGGGAGAAGGTGATGGGGTCCGGCCACGCTTGGACGAAGAAGAAGCAGTTGCCGTCCTCTTCTCCATCGTGGTCTTCCCCGCCTTATTCTCCGCCGTGGCCTTCATCGCCCTCGTCTAACGCATGAGTTGCTCCTGGGGCTGCTGCCGCTGCACGATCCTGCCGGGCCGGACCGGCTCACCAGAGCCGGCCTGCCGCAGGACGCGCTGCCTCCCCATGGCCGGAGGGTTGGCGGCCTTGACCTCCCCTTCGGAGGACTCCTCGACCACATCCTCGACAAGAGGAGCGTCGGCGTCGGCACCGGCGCAGCTGGCCTCCCTAGTGGACTTCACCCATTCGGCGAGCTCCTTTTCCTCGGCGGCCGAGTCGGCGTCATCCTCCACTTGGCCGGCGCTGCTGGCCTCTAGGGCAAGCGCCGCCTCCGCTGCCCTGGCGGCCATATAATCCAGCTCCACCTCGGTGGTGTCGCGGATGAGCACCGGCTCTTCGCGGACATAGTCCTCTGACAAGGTGTCGAAGAACTCATGCACCTGATCCACTGGCGGCTGGACTAAGGCCGGGTCAAGGCCATGCGCGTTGAAGTCCGGCATGATGGCAATGATGGCGGACTTGCAAGAGTTGTTGCTCAGCGGGACCACTCCCACCGGCAACCCAAACAGAGGCCCCTTGACAGCCTTGGTGGCCTTGCGGGTCCTCTCAGCCCCGTGGTCGCAGTCCACGTCAAGCTGGAAGAGCCTCTGGAAAAGATGGGCATGCCCCATCACCGTGCAGTTGTGCTTCAGAACAGGGCGGAGCCTCATGACGTCGGCCGCGTTTTAGAAAAGCCAAGCAAGCCTCCCCTTGTTGTGTAGTGGCGTGATTCGGTGGTGGATGAAATCGGCCCCAATCATCTCAAGGGTGAGCCCAGCCTGAGCGAGATGGTGGATCCTGGTGGTGGCGATCGAGAGCTTCTTGTCGTTGACGTCGACGTACCCCCATTCATTGCGGCGGACCGGCGGGCTCTGACGAACTTGACAGAACTCCGGTGGGTCATCCTCCTCAATCCATAGCCACTGGCTCCTCCACTCCTCCCACCTCTCCTTCTGCGCACCCTCCGGATACGTACCCTTCCCCTGGGTCCGTGGAATCCAGGTGACACCGCCGGAGATGGCGTCCCCCGCCTGAATGCGAGGATAGAAGTAATGGCGGAAGAGTGCCATGCTAGGAACCATCCCGACGAAATCCTCGCAGAGGTGGGCGAAGAAAGCCATGCACACCATAGCATTCGGCGTAAAATCAAGAAGATGGAAGCCTTAGGTGTGCATAACATCATTGAAAAAATCGGATAAGGGGGGCCAGAGGCCACATGAGAAGTAGTCGATGAAGAAGGGATACCGATTCGGGCCAGCCTGAGTCAATTGGGCGGGGACGATGCGCGTGGCCGGGTGCCCCGTCGTCTGACACCCCCACATGGGCCTGAAGTAGTCCCTGAGATGGACTGCGTCGACCGTCGATAGGAAGCAGGCGAACTGCGTCCGGAGCACCGCCAACTCGCTTTCCGGTAACTCTTTCTCCCCCACGTCCTCAACCTCTCCCTTGAACTTGCCGGACTTGGGTGCCATGGCGACTAGGGGAGAGGATAGGAATCGAAAGCGAGGAAAGCGCGGCAGTGGCGGGCGGAGGCAAGAGCTTCAACTTTTCGCTTGAAGAAGAAGAAGAGAAACGATGGACCCGAGATTGGAGAAGCGCAGAAGGTAAATGAGTGACGCGCCTGCAATTTTTCCTCTTTTTTGTGGAGAAGGCGCGAGCCGCCCCCTTTACCATTTACTGTGATGTGACACGGGAGTGCAGCAACCGCCCCACGCATGACCCCCATGTCAGCGCAGATCATGGGGAAGCACAACCACCGGGGGAGTTACTGCTGTAAAACGAATCCAACCCCACTTCTCGCACACCGCTTTGGGCCTAGCCCAACAACGCGTCGTGCTTATGTATGGCCCAAGCCCGGGGGCTCCTGTCGGTGTACAAAAGTAGGGGCGCTCCTTTGTACCCCTTACATGTGCACGGGCAATCAAAGCCACGCCTGCGGCCACACATAACAAGGCAGGTGACGACAGCCAGAGACACAAGGCAACCAGAGCGGCGCCAAGACAGTGGTGCGAGAAGGCCAAGCAAGAAGATAGGCTTCCCCCGACAAGACCCTTGCCGGGGCGGCCTGAGCGACCCCGGCAAGAACCCTTGCCGGGGCAACTCACCTAACGCCTCCGTCATGGCCACCCTTGAGCCTAGGAGCTCCGACGTCACCAACGGTGTTGGAACCAAGGCTCAGGAAGCGCCTACGTGATGGCATGCAGATCTTTGTGAAGACAAGGGTCTATGAATCCTAAGATGAGAACCAGAAGACAAGGAGACCACAAGGCTCCTTGCCGAGGATACCCACGAGGCCCCAACAAGGCTCCTTGCCGAAGACACCCCAAAGCCCCGGCAATCCCCTTGCCGAGGACGCTCATAGAGGCCCCGGCAAGACCCTTGCCAGGAACAGACGCAAGATCACGGCAAGCCCTTGCTGCCCCATCGTCGCCTAAGCTCGGCGGCCGACCCACTAGTAGGCAGGTACCCACGTGGCAGTACGTGGTTCCTGGTCCAGCTGGTCAAGCACCTGCGTGGTGGCATGCAGATCTTCGTGAAGACCCTACCACCACGCGATCTCAGCTGCCTGCCCCGCTGGCCTGGACGCGCGTCGCAACCAGATGGAGCGGCCGCGTACGGGATGGGCCTCGTTTCCATCCCCGATAAAGCGAGTGGACACCTAAGTTGCGCATTTAATGTGTCTTGTCCCGTAATGGCATGAGATAATCTTACACTGTGTACCTTTCCACCTCCTGTGTGCCACTGTGGCAGCCCCTTTTTAGACTATAAAAGGAGACCCGAGGCATACTGGAGGAGGATTCAGATCTTTTGGACTAGGCATGCACCGTAGCTAGTTCAAGAACTCAAGAACACTCGAATACACACCAACGCAGGACCAGGGTATTACGCATTCTCGCGGCCCGAACTTGGGTAAATGATCCTTGTACTGACTCTTAGACCCACTCTTTGCACAACCTCGCACATGTCAACCGTAGAAGGGATTCCAGTGATTCCATAGGTGTCGTCTCTGCCGACAGTATCTAGTAGAATTTCCAACAGTGGAATTTGAGTATGACCCATAGGAAATACAAGCCCTGACCGGAACAAAAAAGTCAAGGAAGAGAAAGAGCATGTGTCCCCAGAACAACCCAATTTCTGTGAAAAAGGGCCTAAGTCACATCACATGTTGCAGGTGCAAGGACTTAGTTGATTACGCTAGTAATTGCCCAACAAGGAAGCCAAGAACCCAGTAAACCAAGATAGTCACCATGAAGTCCTTAGATTTCTCTGATGTTAGTTGTTTACACTGCAAGGAAGTGAGGTGTTTTGCCAGAGAAGGTTCAGACCCAAGGAAATATTGAGCACAGTACTTGAGATCTTGATATTGGAATAAAGCATGTAATAAATGTGGAATACATTTGTTCATTTGGATGTTGAGTTGAGAGTTATGGAAATGACATTGTAATAGTTCGTGAAGCAATAGAAGCTGATGTTTGGAATCTCATATGAAATTGTTATGAGTTGTTGGATGATTGTTAGTGCCTCTCTTGCTATCTTACCCAGACTCAAATTTTGGACCCATGGACAGGCTGACCCCAAACCTTTCTCGGACAAACAACCACATTTTACCCAAGGAAATGCATACACAATCCTGAGTACCCCTTCTATCTTATACCTACAGATGACAAACCTTTACGAGTCTTTCCTAAAGGGCCCGGAAACGATCATGACCCCAAGTAGTGATCAGGATTACCCAAAGATCATGAATGATATGATGAAGCATATTCACCTTGAAGGAGATGCAGTCTACAAGGGTTATCCTTTCTTGGAGAATGGAGTTGAACTTTGGTACGTGGAGGTACTCCTGCACCGTGTGAAATGAGTTTTCCCAAAACTATGGGTCAATACTTTTTCATCTCCCGAGTACCACGAAAAACATTCTTCGACTCTGTTTGTGAAGCTGCTATGGAGGACATACGTCAGATTGAAGAAATACTTGAAGCAAGTAGGGATGGCAATGGGTACCCATTACCGATGTACCCTGCGGGTAAAAACCCTATTAGGGTAAGGGTATGGGACAAAAATTTACCCCTGGGTATATAAATAGGGAAATCTGAAACCTATCGGGTAGAGCGGGTAGGGGTATGGGATCGTATAACCCATACCCACATACCCATGTACCCATATAAAAGTAGACAAGTACGACCATGTTATCTCTATGCTTTGTCGTGAACTCAAATGATTTATTTTGATGTTTTGTTATTTACGGGAAGTGATGTTGTTTATCAAATGTGTTGTTGTTTAAGATGCGTTGTTCTTTATAAGTATGTTGCTGTTATAATGTCTTGTTGTTTATAAAATGTTAGTATATGTTGCTTTTTATGACTGCGACTCGTTCATGTTGTTGCTTTGTAAACATGGGTAATTTTACCCGCGGGTACCCATCTACCGTGTAGGGTGACGGGTATGGGAAAAAATTGTACCCATTGGCGGGTATGGGTAAGGGTGATGGGTAAGCTCAAGGAGGACGGGTGCGGGTATGGGGTGGCTCCACCAGTACCCAAACCCTTCGGGTGCCATCCCTAGAAGCAAGACTTCGTCACACTTTGGAATGCCTAAGCGGGCTGCATTCAGAGATGATGGAGATGAAGCACACGACCACTAGGATGAAGCAAAAGATCGATGGTTTCAAGAATCACATTGCACAATTCCAGTGGGACTGAAGCATCCTCAGCAAAGACAAATGAATAAATATGGAAGGAATGCTTAACCATACCAAACTATGTGGACGGCAACATTTGTAGTGAAGCACCTTTGAAGTTTAAGTATTAAATAGTGGTTCAGGATGTAATAAAATATTTGATATGAGGAGAATAGGAATTATGGATGAACCAGTGCATTTTTTTGTGGGGCGAGACTTTTCTATGTGAACACTGGACCAATGGAAAGGAAAATCTCCAAAGAGGGGAGTTTGCACAAAATAATTTGGAGTTTATTCTTCATATGATGCTTAACCCAAGGGTATGAAGGAGATAAGTACAATTGGATTTAAAGAGGGTGTAATGCTGGAATGTGGAGCAATAGTGACTCCAAGGATGAGTTAAGGATATACAAGTTCTGAAGTGGGCCCATAACCCGAGAACCTAAGGAGGCTACGTAATCACAAGGAAACCACGAGACTTGTCAGAAGTAATATGTTTCTACTGTAATGAAGCAGGGCACTTTGCGAGAGATTGTCCTAATGAGAAGGAGGCTTGTGCTAAAAAGTTGAGTTGAGGCAGGTAATGGAAGTGCAATAGATTGTACTAATTTGAGAATTAATAAAGTTTGCATCGTTGGTATTGAATTGGAGTTATAAGAGTTGTTACTATATAGGCAATGAGTGAAATCATGATACATGGAATAAGATTTTGAAGAAAACAAGTGTTCTTCATTTTAAGTGTGGTAGAACTCGACACCTTTACCCGAATACAAGAGCTAGTGGTTAGTTACGTCAGACTTTGGAATGGACCACTCAATGATTAGTCTGAGTAATTACATCGTAATTTGTAACAATAGAAGGATGGGAAACCGTACTATTGGATGGATTTAAGAATGCTAACGAAGCTAGATGTTGGAATAATGATCAGTTGCAACCTGATGATGAGACCAAGTGTTACTAGTGATGAGATGAGCCATAACCCACAGGCCCCAGGACCTGTCAGGAAGCAGTCAAACTCTTACTAAAGGAAAACCCCTGGAAGAAGTTACGACTTTGTTAATAGGCAATCTTATAGGAGTTTACGCAAAACCCGAGGGTTGTGAAGAAACGATAGTTGGTTGTTTTGCTTGCAGACTCAATGGATTTATCTGAACTTAGTTCGTGACAAGAGAAATTCTGCAATGCTTGTGAGGATGACCGAGTGTTAGAATGCGAGATTCACTAAACCATATACAAGGTAATGATTAGGACGCGGAATGGATTGTTCACCATGCCAACTTACTCTTATTATTCGACTCTGCTATACGGGATGGTAAATTTGAGTGACTTACCCATAGTAGAGAGACGACAATATCAAAACCTTGTTTAAACCTTAGATTGATATGAAAATTTTCCCTTGTACAAGGCAATTATTGCCAACTATAGGTCATACGGTGAGAATGAAGCCCGGACGCATTTTCTACAGGGACCCAGTTAAATTGTTTCATGACCACCATGAGATATCAATAGTTGTTTAGTATTGGCGCCATACCTGTCAGCTAAAAAGAACCAGTCTCGGAAGAACCTTACCACGAATGAAAGGACACAAGAATTGAGGACAAAGGTTATGCCACCACGGAAGAGTCCAGAGAAGGAATTATCTCAAAGATTTGAGAAGACCGACCCTGTTAGCAATAAGGGCGGAGTACATGATTTTTGATGGAACCATATCCATGCTTCTAAGTATGGTAGCACACTAGACCATATCGATCAATGAATTTGTTAGGAGACCCCGAACCCCAACCTATTTCTTGCTAGCCTCTCCGAATCACGAGGACGAGATTCATTTTAAGTGTGGTAGGTTTGTAACATCCCAAAATTCTAAATTTTGGAATGTTATATTAAATAGCTAGTTTTGATTTCTTGTGTGATGTGCTGTGTGAAATTGAGTGAAATTTGAAACTTTTGAAAGTTAAATGAGAGGGAATAAAATGACTTTCCCAAAACTTTCACTTTGCATTTACGATCTCCATGAATTCAAATTCATTTCATCACAAAACCCTAGAGTGAAGATGATATGACTTCTTCCATTTAATAAAATGAAAAGGGGTTTTGAAAGGATTTTGAATTCCATCTGAAAGTATTTTTAAATTTAGAAAACTTTATGCAACTCAATGATTTTCAAGAGAGAAGATAAAACGACTTCTTCAACTTGTAAGAAATATGAGTTGGAAGTTCCTTTGAAGTATTTTTTGAAAACTCATTTTCAAATTTGAGGTATTTGTTATTATTCAAATTATTTTTCTCCAAAAATAACATATATGGGAAAGGGTAAAATGATTCCATACAATGGAAAATTGGAGAAAAATGAGTTCGAAGTAATTTTGGTTTTTTAAAATATTTTAATATGACTTTAAATAACCAGAAGCACTTTTTGTTTATTTAAATTTTTGTCGATTTTATTTGACTCTAGAAAAATGTTCCTGTTGTAGGAAATCTTTTTTTCTAATTTTTTTGATATATAATATGCATATATAAAAATTTATATTATTTTCATTACTAAGTTTTCCTTTTCTGTTTCTATATAAAAAAGAAAAAAACTGCGTGTGCGCCTGGAACTAACCGCTGCCCACATGCGTAGCATAATGACAGCAGTCGCCCCATCATTTTTTCTCTACATGGCAAGGCCCAGCCAGCCTTTTTTTTTCTTCCCAGTTTTTTTCTTTTCACTTGGTCCGAATTTAAAAAAACAAAAAAATTGTGCGTGCAGTGTACGCGCGGCCGGCCCGTATGCTTTTTAGCCCGTGCGTTTTCCCTTCGTTTTATCTATTCGTCTACGTTTAGTCCCACATTGCCTAGCCTTTGACCCTCAAGCCTCTTTTCTACCTATAAATGTAGACCCATAGAGCCTCAAAAAATCATCCGATTCTGGTTAAATCAATATTTTGGTTTGACTAGATTCACTAAGGAAAAATATATTTCTTCTCTCCGGCGGGAATTCTGGAGGCCGTCTCCTGTCTCCGGAGCCGTCTTTTCTCTACCTTATAAAGGTAACTTTCTTCGTATTTTTTATATACTCTCGTAGCTTATTATTTCTAGACTAGTACGGTACAATAATTAGATATATAAACTAGCCCTGTATTTACACCTTAAGCCTAAAATTCTTTTAGCTGTAGCTATTTTTCTTCCGTAAAACAGCTTGGCCATGATTTTTCAAATAGCCACAACTTTTAACTCTTTCATCCAAATTAGATGAAACCAATGCCTAGATTTTCGTCTTGATCTCACCTATCCACTGAATTTATCAAATAAACTTTTTACAACTTTCAAATTTCAAAATTTGTTCAAATTCATATTCAAACTTCTTTTGATCAGATGTTTTTAACCATAACTCCATTTGATTAATTAAATAAGCCAAGCAATTCTATTTGCTCACAATCACAAGAAATTTGTCCCCCGCCATATTTTTTTCCCCTCTGTTTGTCCGGGCAGATGCCAGTAATTTTGGTATTGTTAGAAATTGTTTTCAGTTGGAAGAGTTATTTGCTTGATTTTGAAGTGTTCCGAAGTGTTTACTTCGTTATTTCCAATCTTCTGAGTGATTGCTTATGTGTGGTTACTATTGCTTGCTTACGATAGATTGAATGGAGTATGACGAGTAGAACTATCAGGAATTATGAGTGCGAAGAATCTTCATCAACAGTACAAGGCAAGTTCACACTTTGATCATACTTTCCAATACTTAGTTTTACTTGCATTAGTTCTATCCTCAAAGATTGCATGAGTAGGACTTGATTACATGTGGTATTGCTTAGTAGTTCATGAGGTAGGAACCCAATGACTTGAGATCAACCAAAGGGAATATATGCTTTGATACTTATTGCTTAGCCATGCTCGTAGACGTGGATTGATATGTGAGATTTAATGAGAGTTGTGAGTGTAATAACAACTAAGGGAATGTTTAAGGTGGCAACTTTAATACATAACTGGGTGGATTTGTTGTAGGGCACCTGGAGAATCCAGTGTTGTCCTAGGAAATCCCGGAGGACCCGTGTGATTATCCTATGAAATGCCACCCAGGCTTAAAGGGATCATATATCATTCATGCCTAGAAACTTCCGTGTGTAGCCACATGCCATTACGGGCTCTGGCATAGTTGAGCATGTTGTGTGAGCTCTTTTTGTGGTGGACTAGCAGATTTATGGGAAAGTAGGTGTACCAGTCCATCCGGGGTAAAGAGTAAATGCTTCTGAAAGACTGTGTCTCGGTCATCCGTTTCTCAAACACCATGCAGTGCGAGAAATTAAACGGAGGCGATCGAGTCTTGTGGGGAAAAGTGCACAAACCTCTGCAGAGTTTACAAACTATTCAGGAGTAGCCATGTCCTCGGTTATGTACATCTTGAGTATCCTGGTATTTGAATTATGGACTGATCTCAACTCTATATAATTAACTTGTTGGGTTATTAATGACTATGGTAAACTTTGGGAATTGGGATGGAGGACCCATGCTCAATATTGCTTAATACATTTGAGTAGTAAATAAAATTCATTCCTTTGTTGTAGGGAAAAACCAGCTTTATGCAAAAATTAACCTTCCAGCCTCCACGAGCCAAATATGTATGTAGTGATAGATATTGTTCATCATTACTCTATGGTGTGAATTTGCCAGTACATTTAATGTACTGACCTACATGGCTGCAACGTCTCATGTTGCAGGAATTATACAACGAGTAAGTGATACATTAGGGTTGCGATGTCTACACTCAACTTTGCCGTTGGTGTTGTTGGGACTCCACAACCTTGTTGTTACTTCCGCTATTTGATTGAGGTAATAGTATTTACGTTAATTTTTTACATGTGATTTACCTCTGTTATAAATCCTCGAGTACTATGTGTGTGAGCATACCGATCCAGGGATGGCACTTAAGCACAAAGACTTGATCCATTCGGGTCGGGTTGCTACACCATTCCTTATAAAAGGCATGAGAATTTACTAAATAGCACGATCATGGTTTTCCAGACCGTTCTCGTGCACCTTTTCATGGACTGATTGTTTGAATTTGAATTATATTCATTAATGCCTAGAAAATGCACATAATCCCCTAAGTATTCTAAATGAACACAGAAAAGTGCCAAATTTGAACACGGTGATTTGCAAGGTCTATGTTCATCGTAGATAAAAACTCATGGACAAAGGACAAAGGAAATTTGGTTTCCCCTTCAATCTCAATGATTTACTATCGCACACGATTCATCTCCGTCGCCTCTGCGAACCGCGTGTGTTCACCCACACATGCAAAAGAAAAAACTAAACCCTCGCCCACTTTGTCCCCATGCACTCGCCGTGGACTGCTCTCCAACTCTGCACCTCATCAACTTCTATCGCGGCGACCACCCTAAGCTCGACGGCTGTTGTCGGCGGGCGGAGGTCGCACACGAAACGACATGTGATTTCGCCCCTACCTCTTTCCGTCGCCTATCTGCACTGACATTCTAGACTCTGGTCGATTGGGGTTTTCTGCGGGACTGGGCCAGGGATTTTTCTCATGGAGAAGGTAATCAATTAGCGAAATATTCACTCATCTCTTATCGCAGTCCGTCCGTTGCTGTTAATCAACCAGCGGAAATCATCGTGGGTTCATTTGTCTTCTAGCCGATTCGAGGGTTTTCATTCATGTGTCTACAATGCAAGCATAAATCGGGTGAGTGTGGTCGCGTCCATTCGGAAAGAAGTTCTATCTCACCATTCCGTATGACATCGGGGAGCGCTCGGTATATTCAATCTCAACGTACCACGGTCAGCATGGCCTAAATGTGTGAACATATACCGTCTGTTGCTACATTTGGATAAAAGGTACGGTGCCACGTGCATCCCAGATGTCAAAGCCGACCCCCCCTATATTAGGCAAATATATGATGTATTGTTCATATAGTTACTCTCATATTTGCATCAAATCTTTGTTACATTATCTATTTTTGTACTTTTCTTTCATCTATATATTGATCTGTTCTATTAGTTACTCCCATATTTGCATCTTGCTCTGCTAATTCAATATATCTAATTTATGATCTTAATTTTCATTTCAAGCAGTACATCCCTTGCTTTGCAAGAACATGAGTAGAAGGAAATCTTGGGATTTACTTTGTTGATGACTACATGGATGTCATATTGACAATGCAGCATGGATTCACAATGACGGTTAGCGTAAAACTTGATAAAGATGGTCACTCCTATTTTGATGCGGACCTTTGGAGAAAAATTTCTAAGTGTTATGAACTAAAAGCTGGCAATGAAATTCTAGTGCATGCACCACAGCCTGATCTAATTAACATGGATGTTTACTTCCCCAACATCATCAGTCGATCAAAGTATGATCGAGGTTAGTGTCCTTCTAACTTTCTCCATGCTTGCGTATTACTTAGCAATATTGGGGTATTTGTTCTAATTAATTGATCACTATTTAAGCAACCAATTGTGATTTCATTTTCTGACTCTGTTCCTAGGCAGTAACAAATTCTATTTACCAATTTATGAGCACTATATATTCTTCTTCCATGTTCTAAATAAATAATACCTTTCCACCTTTTAAGCATGATATGTTGGATGCATAGTGAACGATTTGTATGTTACTAAGCGTACCAAATTTCAATGGAAGGACTTGAAGCATGTCATAAACTTTGTTGATAATATGACAGAGATAGCACAACGTATGAACACCGGATTTTGGATGGAATTAATTATAGCTATGGTGCACACATTGAACAAGACTAATTGTGTGCACAAAACGCTGGTACAAAGTCTTATTTTTTATGTTGATGCTAATAAACTATATATATTTTCAATGATATGTTACAATTGGTTTTTATTCTACAATTCAACAGAAAATGCACACTGTAGCAGTTCCTGGATTGATTTCCCGGCGTGGTCGAATTACACTTGTGCCTGCTAATAACGGCAAAGTGATTGCAAGGTACTATATTTCCCGCAGAAATGGAACCGTTCAAATTAACAAGTTCTTGCTTGCCGTGGCAATGCATACATATCGGAAAATTGGAGACACTGTTCTACCAAAGCACATGAGGGCTCTTTCTTTTCATTGACGAGATGCAGAGTCACCGTGATCATGTTGCTTGCAATAGATAGTTGTGGTTGTTGGCCCTCAGTCTCTTAAAATGTGCTAGCTATTACTATGTTAAGTATGTAGATCTGGACCATATGGTTGTTGGACGTCAGCCTCTTAAAATGCGATAGTTGTTACTATGTTAAGTATGTAGATATGGACCATATGGTTGTCCAAACGATGTTACGAAGGTCCTCCTTTTGTCGAATAGTGTATCCACTATATATATGTTACTCAAATGATGTTAGCCATGTTCTTAAATTTTCATGGAAAGTATTAGTATCATACACAGTTCATTGAGTTTAAGCGTGTGCGCGATGTCCAGAAGGCATTTTCATATTAACTGTCCATGTTGGAAATTCACACACGTGTTAACATAAGGAAATGTATGTGTAACTTACTAATCATCGCACACGAGTACTCGCAGAAACATCGTGTGCAATACTCCTAGCCACCGCAAGCAACTAGTTTGCAATTTTCAAAGTTTTTTGTACACATAGAATCACACACGAATTAACTGTAATAATCATCCGTGTTGTAATTTCTCATCGCAAACAGTTCATCCGAGTCGGTTGTTTGCCGCGTATCGCACACATCTTGTTTACACGACTCGTTTGTGTTATTTTGGCTCATTGCAAACAGTTCATCTATGTGAACTGTATGCCGCATATCACACACTTCATGTTAAGTTTAAACAATTCTATTTTGTTCCCTCATCGAAAACAGTTCGTTCGAGTGAACCGTATGCCATATATCACACACAGCTTGATCTGGCTAACCATTTCTGCTGCACTCCCTAATAGTGAACAGTTCATTTGAGTGAATTGTATGGCGTATATCGCGCACACCTTGATATGGATGCCCGTTTCTGTTGTTCTGTCTCATCGCAAACAGTTTGGATGGATCAACCATGTGCCCCGCATCGCACACACAACTAAAATTGGAACTGTGTTTGATGGCTCCGCCATCGCAAACATTTTGCTTCTTTTGTTTACGTTTTTTACATCACCGTTTGCGATTAATGCATCGCACACAATTTCTTCAAAGGGTCTCTGATCGTAGTGTCGCGTTAGCAGTATCCTGCAGTAGTGCAAGTTAGAGGATCCATGACAATATAACTTCTATGTGAATGTAAAGAAACATAACTCATTATGCCTTCTTCCTTGTCCAACATCAACTATTTGACCATGCAAAAATATTTAATGGGGGCTCACAATCATAAAAGATGTTGAGGATAGTAGATTTATATGAGAATCTCCTCTCCTTTTAATAATTTCCATGAATTGCCTCCATGAACGATACTATGTTCATTAATCTCTAATAAAAATTATCTACCACAATCTTTCTATGTGAATTTATTAGTCCCCATGGGATTAGCATATCTTCTTTCTATTTATTTTTATTGTTGAGATTGAAAAAATAAAGTAAAGAAGCAAAACTCAAACTACTCTTTATTATATAATTCTCACACTCAATTACGTAGATAGGACACGAAGCAAGCACTTGAAACAAAACTATACTAAGTTTTAATTCTTCTAAATCGTGAAATAACTATTGATCGAACTAAGATAGATAACAATGGTAAAAGTGATGGTTATACGATATCGGGGCAACTCCCCAAGCTTGGAACAAGCCAAGGGTGGTGCTATACCCATGTACTCAAGTTTCTCTCTTCGGTGATGATGGTGATGACTAATTATGATATTCTTCTGAACTTTGGTTGTAATATGTTTATTCTGCACCCCCGAGTATTCTTTCGTACATCACTATCACTCGGACGAGAGATTTCCCAATTGGAAGGTATGTGTATCCGAGAAGTATTCTCAAGCCCATAATTATGAGCCAAGTCATGAAAACTATTCTGATGTGACCTGTGTAAGGACCTCCTGGCTACATGTCCCTCCTGTAACTCTTGATTTACTTGGCTCAATGTCAACCTCATGGCTTGGCGAGGGCTTGGCGCAGTGGAGATACCGGCAAGAGTGCCCCTCTCCAAAGACGGAGGGTGAACTTCAAGCGGATCTCCATCATCTTCTTCCATGGTAACCTCCGCAGCTTCATCTCTCCTGATTTCCATCTGCATCAACCAAGCATCGTCCGCCACGTTGTTGGTGGAAGAAGAATAAATGATGCCCGGCCTTGAAAACCTGATAGAAAACATCCCTAAAGAAGAGCAAAGGAGAAACTTATGATAGAGTGGTCAAAACATACATGAGTATATATAATGAATTTTTATCTTGAAAAACAAATATTTGGGAAGATAAGGGAGTCGGGAAGGAACACTAGGGGCCCACAAAGCAACTCGGCGTACCCAGGGGTAGGGCGTGCGCTGTTGCCTTGTGACCTCCTCGTGGGTCCCCTCGGATGGTTCTTACTTTTGTATTTTTTCTAATATTCCAAAATGACAAAAATGTTTTTTATGGAATTTTGGGAGTCAGTTTACTTACAGTATGACATACCTGAACCTTTTTAGGGTTCTGGAGTGCTCCGGAAGGTCTCTCTTATGTGTTCCTGTCGTGTGATAGTTTGAATAATATTAGTTCCAACATTAATGGCCATACCTGAGATATAATGTTTAATTCTCTGCCCATTAACTAGTCTCGGATTAGTGCTGACGACATTATTAATCTTAATAGCTACAGAGCGATAAACTTCTTTGAGAATGTAAGGTCCATTTGGAGAGAAAATTTCCTACTAAGCTACAATAGAAATTGGTCACCTACTTTAAATTCCCATTTTTGGATTCTTTTGTTATGCCATCTTTTAAACTTTTCTTTAAACTACATTGCATTTTCATAGGCTTGGGTTCTCCATTCATCTAGAGAGCTGATGACCCACAAGTATAGGGTATCAATCGTAGTACTTTCGATAAGTAAGAGTGTCAAACCCAATGAGGAGCAGAACAAAATGACAAGTAGTTTTCAGCAAGGTAATGTTTGCAAGCACTGAAATTCTAAGTAGCAGATAATTTGATAGCAAGATAGTTTGTAACGAGCAAGTAACATTAACGACAAATAGTATGCAGCAAGGTAGACCAATCCTTTTCTAGCAAAGGATACGCCAAAATGGTTCCTTATAATAAGCAAAGTGTTCTTGAGGGCACATGGGAATTTCATCTTGTCACTTTCACCATGTTGGCTTGATTCGTGTTCACTCTTTGATAATTTGATATGTGGTTGGATCGGTGCTTAGGTGTTGTTCTTACTTTAACAAACCTCCTACTTATGATTAACCCCCTCGCAAGCATCCGCAACTACGATAAAAGTATTAAGATAAAATCTAACCATAGCATTAAACATTTGGATCCAAATCGGTCCCTTGCGAAGCAACAGATAAACTAGGGTTTATGCTCCTCTCACTCTAGCAACCCATCATCTAATAACTACTCCACATTGCATTCCCTTAGGCCCAAATATGGTGAAGTGCCATGTAGTCAACATTCACAGGACACCACTAAGGGAATCACAACATGCATATCATTAAAATATCAAACATATATCAAATTCACACGATTACTTCTGCTTCCCTCACAGGACGTCACATTATATTCCCTTAGGCCCAAATATGGTGAAATGCCATGTAGTCAACCCTTATGATGGCAACCTTTATTATGCAGTATGTCGCTTTTATTCTTTGCCAACACAAGTTCGTACAACGATGGATTTTCTCTTACACTAAATGACCTTACATATTTAGAAGCAATTTATATTGCCTTTTTGCACCGATGACAACTTACTTGAAGAATCTTACTCAATCCATAGGTAGGTATGGTGGACTCTTGAAATATATTTGGATTTAAGGGTTTTTGGATGCACAAGTGGTATATCTACTTAAAGCGAAATTTTTGGCTAGAAAAGATAGTGGGGAAGCACCACATGTTGAAGGATCTATGACAATATAACTTCTATGTGGATATGAACAAATATAAGTCATTACGTTGTCTTCCTTGTCCAACGTCAACCATTTTGGCATATACTCCCTCTGTCCAAAAATACTTGGCATCAAAATGGACAAAAAGGAATGTATCTAGAACTAAAATACATCTAGATACATCCCCATTTATTCATTTTGATGGCAAGTATTTCCGGACGGAGGGTGTAATGTTTTGATGGGGGCTCACGATAGTATATTTGCATGTGAATCTTCTCTTCCCTTATTAATTCTTTCATGATTTGCATCATTGACCAATGCTATGTTTCTCAATCTCCAATAAATTTCACTACTCATACTTTTCTTTATGTGTTGTTATTACTTAACATAAGATTAGCATATGATCTTTTTCATTTATTTTCTTTCTTTTTACTGAAACAAAGAAGTAAATGAAGGTAAACTCAAACGAACTTCATTATATATCTCGCACACGATTACATAGATAGGTAGATCATTAAGCAAACTTCTGAAAGAAAGATCGAACTAAATTTTTATTCAACTAAAGAAAAAAGATAACTATAGATAAAGGTAAAGATAGTGATGTGATATGATACCGGGGCACCTCCCCCAAGATTGACTCAAGCCAAGGGTAGGGCCCATACCCGATGCTCAATTCTATTTTGGTGGTGAAGAAGGCGTCGGAGGTGGTGAGGTAGTAGCGAGCTTGTCCTCCAGTTTCCATGGCAGAGGCTCACCATCATAAGATGAGGCAAGAGTCTCACGAGTTCTGCAACTGGCAGCCAAACTGAGACCTTTGAACCTTGCCTCATATTCAAAGACTTGGTTTTGGAGATCATAGACTTGGCTTTGTTGGAATTTGATCCACTCGGTGAGGGCGAAGATGACCTCCTTCATGGGCTAGCCATCCACCTTGTGATCACAGGTGAAACCTGTCAACATGCGGTGATTGGCATCCAGTCCACGTTCCACCATCCCCTTGCACTTGAAGACCTCTTGCTCCATGGCTTCAAGCCTGGCTTCCATGGTTCCCTTCCCCTTGGCACCCAAGGCGTCTCGGATGTGCAGCACCCCCTCTCTCATCTCAATGTATTGAGGGTGCTTCATCACCTCCGAAAAATAGGGGTTGATTACCCTCTCGAAGAACTTGTCCTTGGCGGAGCTCGGAGCGGCCATGGTGATCTAGATCTATCAGAAAATAGCAAGAAAGAAGAACAGAGGATTTCTCCGTGATACGGAGGTCAATAGGTTCAGGGGGTATATGAAGATTTTTTATCTTGGGAAATAAGCAAACGGGAGAAAAACGGGGTTCGAAAGGTACCAGAGGTGGGAACAACCCACCTAGGCGTGCCTGGCATGCCAAGCGCACCCTGGTGTATCGTGCCCACTAGGGCTGCCTTCCTGGTTGCTTCTTATTTTCCTAATTTTTGTAAAATTCCAAAAGTGACAAAAAATATTTTTGCGGATTTTTTGGAGTTTGTTTACTTTCCGTATCACGTACCTCCCTTATTTGATAATTCTGGAGTGTTCCGGAAGGTTTCTTTTATGTGTTCCTCCGGTGTCATGGTTTGATTAATATTGCTTCCAACATTAATGGGCGTACATGAGATATAGGACCTGTTTGGTTCGGCTGTGGATTTCTAAAAGCAGCTATGAAAAAACAGTTGTGTAAAATCTGCTGTGAAGAAGTTATAGGTCATTTGGCAAACTAGATGTATGAGCTGCGACTGTAGGTCAGCAGCAGTGGTGGCACCAGCAGCAGAGTAGACCGGCGGTGCCGGGATGGGGCGGAGGCGTCCGGCGGCGTGGGGACAGGGCAGGAGGGGTCCGGCGGCGCGGGGGCGGGGTCAGAGGGGACCGGTGGCGCGGGGCGGGAGGCATCCGGCGGCGTGGGTACAGGGCGGAGGGGACCGGCGGCGAGGGGATGGGGCGGGAGGCGTCCGACAGCACGGGGACGGGGGCAGAGGAATCCGCGGCGGCATGAGGGCGAGGGCGGAGGGAGAGGCGTCCGACGAAGTGGGGATGGGGGCGGGAGGCGTCCGCGGCGGCGTGGCGGCGGGGGCGGAGGGGAGAGGCGTCCGACGACGAAGGGACGGGGGCGGAGGCGTGGGGGCGTCCGCAACGGAATCAGATTTTGGAAAGCACATCTTGGGATGCTTCGACATGTACATGTATTTTGGCTGCGGATTTCTGAAGTTGGATTATGCTCCCTTCTCCCTTTGTTTCAGATTCTGCCACGCGGCAGCTGAATCCGTCAATAAAAGTTGAACCAAACAGGGCCATAATGTTTGATTCTTTGACCATTGACCACCTTCGGGTTTGTACCTTCGACATTATTTATTTTGATGGCTCCAGAACGATAAACATCTTCGATAACATAAGGCCCTCCCCTTTAGAGAGAAGTTTTCCTGCAAAGAATCTAAAACAAGATTTGTAAAATAAAATAAATTCAGCCACTTTGAATTCCCGCTTTTGGATTCTTTTATCATGCCATCTTTTAACTTTTTCTTTGAATAGCTTGGCATTTTCATAAGCTTGGGTTCTCCATTTTCACCAACAAGTTTGAAATCATAGTAGAGTTCTTCAATTGCCCGATAAGCTTTATGTTCTAACTCAAGAGGCAGATGACAAGCCTTTCCATAAACCATTCTATAAGGAGACATACCCATAGGATTTTGTAGGCTGTTCTACAGGCCCAAAGTGCATCATCTAATTTCTTGGACCAATTCTTTCGAGACCAATTGACAATTTTTTGTAATACATGCACATGGGTTTTTTGTTAGGTCTGCACAGCCATGGATTCGTGCAGTTGGTCTGTTTGAGCTCAGAGACGATGCAGTGCGTTTCCTTCTCTTGCAACTTCCACCGCAATCGATTGGTCAAGATCGTTTTGTTCGTTTTATGAAGCATGATGAGGGTGACTCCTTTCGTGGGGCGCAGGGTCTTCGCAGGGGTTGCTGATTTTTTTGGGGATTCCGCTGGATCTTCGTAACACTGATTGTATTAGAGCGGCTATAACACTTTTGGAAAATTTCACCATTGGAACAGTGAAGATCCCTATCTGGTGCGGACGCTGGTCTTTGCTTCTTTTACAGAGGACATCCTTGTGCCCAGAGATGTCGTTTTCATGGATTTTGTTGAATATAGTGGTGCTCGTGTCTCTTGGACGGCACCATTATACATTCTGGGTGCCAATTTTGCTGAACAAATGCCGCAAGATGAAGAATGGATGCCTGTCAATGGTAATCCACACCCCCCTCCTGACGTTCCTTTTCCGGAGATGCCTCTGTTCTTCCTGCCACCGTACCCAGCGATAGGGTGGAATGATGTCCCCCAACTGCAACCAGAGCAACCAGTTCATGATGATGATAATGAGGATCATTGGGGTCATTGGAACCCGGGCCCCGTTGATCAGCCAGCGGTCCAGGACCAAGAGTCTATGGTCGTTGATATTTCGGCACATCAGAGCTCTGAAATTCAGCAGCAAGGCATGGTGGACACTGTTATCCTGGATTCTTCTGATGAACAGACTGTTCCTGCAGTGAACCCCCACGAGCGGGATGAGGCTAATCAGTGGGCTATTGTTGTGTACCAGCCCCCCTTGATCAACTCTGCTTTGCTGGCCTTATCCTCCATGGTGGTTCCCTTTGGTCCTCCTCTCCCGCATGAAATGATCTGGAAGAGATCCTTTAAGCAATTGTTGAATGCCCCAACAGTTTTTCATGTGCCTAGAGCGATACCCATTCAGTCGGTGTCACCCATCGTTCTTTACAAGCAGAGTTGGGAGTTGGCTTTTGAGTAGGATGCTCCTCCGCGGTTGACTTGGAAGGAGCATGAAGTCACCAGACCTGTGGCCAGAGTTCTTTTTCCTCCAGATTCTTCCAATGCGGCCTCTGATATTGCACCCCCTCCAGCTGTGAGTAGGAAAGTTAGGCCCCCCAGCAAAACTTTGGCGCCAACGCCCCTGGTTGAAACATCGGTCCGGCGATGCACGCGGAGCTCTGTTCAACGCGATGGTTTCAAGCCCACTTTTTTCGAGCTTGTCAGTGAGCCCAAGAGAAAGAAGCCCAAGGCCAGTCCCTTTGCTACAGAGATGCCTGACGACCCTGCTACTGCTGATGTACCTCAGGAAATTCCAGTTGCACGGCTACAGGAGATTGGGAAGGAGCTTCAAATTGATGAGAATCTGCTCACTATGGATGCACTTATGGTGGATCCACTAGCTGCCCAGGAAGCACTAGACCATGCTGATTGATGTTATGTTCAGGGTCTGGCCTGCCCATAAGAGTGCCAATTGTCTTTCTTTCTTGTGGTATTTATTTTGGAGCTTGTTGTACCGTGGGACCCTAGGGATGGAACTTGCTGGCTATTTTGGACATGTGGCATTATGTGTCATATGGTTATCTTGCTTTTGCTTCACTCTTGTTAATGAGTAACTTATTTAAAAATTGGAATGTCTTTTGTTGGAATGTCAGAGGTCTGAATGCTGATGCTAGGCAGAGGGCTGTCAGGCAAAAAAATGATGAGAGCCAGTGTGCGGTTGCCTGCCTATAGGAGACAAAATGTGCCTCCTTTGACACTCAAATGATCAAAAAAATTTGTCCTAAGAGGCTGGACAATTTTGCTTTCTCACCCTCCTTGGGTGCTTCTGGTGGAATTCTTGTAGTTTGGAACTCCTCTATCCTCATAGGGAGACTGAAGGAGATACAACAATTTGCAATCGTGGTTGAATTTACATCTGGACAGAATAATGAGAAGTGGACACTTGTTGTGGTATATGGTCCTTGTCAAGGGGAGCCCAGGGATAATTTTGTCAGTTGGCTCTACAACCTTGACATCCCTGTGGATACAAACTGCCTAGTTCTTGGAGACTTCAATTTCATCAGATCCTTAGAAAACAGAAACTTGCCTGGAGGTGATTTGAATGATATATTGATTTTCAATGAGATCATTGCCCACCTTGGACTGTTGGAGTTGCCCATCAAAGGAAGATCTTATACCTGGTCAAATATGCAAGACATACCCTTATTGGAGCAGCTGGATTGGTTCTTCACCTCTGCTGACTGGATCTCACACTACCCAATGACTAAAGTACTACCCTTGGCTAGAACTGCTTCTGATCATGTCTCTTGTGTAGTGAAGATCACAACTGCAATTCCAAAAGCACATATCTTCAGATTTGAAAATTATTGGTTGGAGTTGGCTGGTTTTATGGAGTGTGTTCAAGACTCTTGGAGAAGGCCATCCTGCATGAGGCACATAACTGCTAAGATTGCTGATAAGTTTAAATTCTTAAGAATGTGCCTTAAAAAGTGGCAGCAGAATGTGTCACAGATCAAAACACTCCTATCCAAAAGTAATCAGGTCATCCTCCTTCTGGATGAGCTTGAAGAGCTTAGGCCTCTATACATTCAAGAGTCAAATTTCAGGAGAATTGTTAAAGCTCATGTGGAAAAATTGCTCCATATCCAGTTTCTTTACTGGAAGAAAAGGTGTACTATTAGATACATCAAAGTTGGAGGGGAGAATACCAAATTCTTTCATGCTATGGCTACAGAAAGGCACAGAAGAAACTCCATTGCAAGTCTAAAGCTGGAGGATGGTACAGTGGTGTCTGATCACTCTCAAATGGAAGGTGTCATTTGGAACTGTTTCAAAAACAGAATGGGTACTTCTAGAGGTATCATAATGGGTTTTGACCTGCAGTCACTTATTACCCCGGTTGAGGGTTTGGATGTGCTCACAAAGCCCTTTGAAAAAAAGGAAATGGATGAGATTGTTAAGCATATGCCTGTGGATAAGGCTCCTGGCCCTGATGGATTTAATGGTCTATTCTTCAAGAAATGTTGGCATATAATCTATGAGGATTTTTATGAGTTGGCACAGGAATTCTATGATGGTAATGCCATTTTGGATAACATTAATGATTCCTATATCACTCTGGTGCCCAAAAAACTCTCACCTGAAAGTGTGGGTGACTTTAGACCAATTTCTTTGACTAGCATGGGTTTGAAATTCTTGTAAAAAATGGCAGCAAACAGGTTTCAGGAGGTGATCCTTCAGTGTGTACACAAAAATCAATATGGTTTCATTAAAAGCAGAACAATTCAAGATTGTGTTGGTTGGACCTTCGAATTTGAGATATTTAATCAATCTGTCATTCTTTTGACTCCTTGGAAGATGAAGCTATCATTCAGATTTTGAGATATAAGGGGTTCAATGACAGATGGATTTCATGGATGAAGTAGATGCTCTCCACTGGTACATCCTCAGTGCTCTTGAATGGTGTCCTTGGAAGGAAGTTCCTCTGCAAGAAGGGTGTTAGGCAGGGGGGTCCAGTCTCCCCTCTGCTGTTTGTTATTGCTGCTGACCTCTTGCAAACAGTCATTAATGATATGTTCCAAAAAGGCATTCTGCATTTGCCTATTCCATGTCATGATCAAGATTAACCAGTAATCCAGTATGCTGATGATACTCTGATTATCCTACCTGCTGATAAGGTTCAGTTTTTGGCACTTAAGGATATGCTCAGGATCTTCTCTCAGTCAACTGGCTTGGAGGTTAATTACCATAAATCTTTCATAATCCCTATTAATGTTGATAATGCTCATATGGAAGACTTAGCCACCTCTTTTGGTTGTCAGATTGGGAAGATGCCATTCACATACTTAGGTTTACCAGTGGGAACAACTAGGCCTAAAATGGCGGATTTTATGCCATTGGTTGACTGCATGGAGAGAAGAATGACTGCTAGTTCATCCTTCCTAAATCAAGGAGAAAGGTTACAGTTCCTAAATTCTGCCCTATCATCAATGCCCATATTTTTCCTCTGCAGTCTTGCAGTACCTGTTGGAATTCTGAAACAACTGGAGAGAATCCAAAGGCAGTGCCTCTGGAAGAAGAATAGAGATGAACCCGCTCCATCACTGGCTGCTTGGGAGCTTATTTGCAGACCAAAGAATAAAGGTGGCCTGGGAATCCTTAACCTTGGTGTGCAGAATGTTGCTTTGCTCATGAAGCATGCTAGTAATTTCCTTAGTAGGAAAAATTTGCCTTGGGTCTCCCTAATTTGGGATATATATTACCATGAAAGAGTTCCTCAGGGTACCTCAGATTGTGGCTCATTTTGGTGGAAGGACATATGTAAGGTCATGAACACCTTCAGAAACTGCTCTTGTGTATAGGTTAATGCTGGTGACACTGCTCTGTTCTGGTCTGATATTTGGCATATAGGCCATGACAAAGTAACAATGGAACTCATATTCCCCAGGTTGTTTTCATATGCCAAGGATCCATGGGTGCTGGCAAAAGACCTGTTCAATCAGCAAGATATCTATCAACACTTCCATCTGCCTTTGTCTGCCCAAGCACATCATGACTTGGTTCAAATGCAGGCCATGTTGGAGGGCAGTAATAGATCCCCTGTATCCAAAGATGTCTCACACTGGCAAGACAAAAATAAAGGGTATAAGCCAAAACTTTTCTACCTCTATAGCTTTGACTCAGAGATATTTAATCGCCTGACTACTTGGATCTGGAATTCTTCTTGCACCAACAAAATCAAAGTGTTTTCTTGGATGCTTATCATGGATAGGCTCAACACAAAAGACATGGTGGAGAGGAGGCATTGGCGCCTGGATGATGGGACTACCTGTGTGATGTGTCCCACACATACAAGAGAAGACAGAGACCACCTGTTCTTCAACTGTAATTTCAGTGTCAGGGTGTGGAATTATCTCCAAATCCACTGGGCTGCTGGACAATCAATGGTGGCGATAGTCTCTCAGACTAGGAGGAGTTTTGGTAAACCGTTTTTCACAGAGGTAGTCTTCATTGCTTGTTGGAATATATGGATCATCAGAAATGCCAAAGTCTTTAGACATGAGAGGGCAAGTTTTAACAAGTGAAGAAGCCGCTTTCTTCATGATATCTCTTTGATGCAATACAGGATCAAGGCTGCTTATAAAGAAGAGCTTCTGAGATGGATCTCCTTCCTTCCTCCTTGAGATGTTGGAAATCCTTCATTTAGTCCCCTTATAGTTTCTTAGTTTTTCTCTTTGGCTTCGGCCTGATTACCACTTGTAATCCTCCTTGTACTTTTATTCTTCTCTTCAATAAAGAGCTAAAGTTGCTGTGGGGGTTTACCCCACAGTTCCCTGTCAATTTTTTTTGTAATATCAATTTTATTTCTCCGTTACTAAGTTCTACTTGACCACTAGACTGATGATGACAGGGGGATGCAATTCTATGGTGAACATCATACTTAGCAAGCATATTACGGAAAGCACCATGAATAAAGTGTGAATGACCATCAATCATTAAGTATCTAGGGACTCCAAACCTTGGGAAAATGACTTCCTAAAGAATTTTAATAGAGGTGTTGTGATCAACACTACTAGTTGGAATAGCTTCTACCCACTTAGTAACATAATCAACAGCAACCAGAATATGAGTATACCCATTAGAGGAAGGAAAAGGTCCCATGTAATCAAATCTCCAAACACCAAATGGTTCAACAACAAGTGAATAATTCATAGGCATTTCTTAATGCTTACTGATATTACCTATTGTTTGACATTCATCACAAGATAAGACGAACTTACGAGCATCCTTGAAGAGAGTAGGCCAATAAATACCAGATTGCAATACCCTGTGAGCAGTTCTATCTCCCGCATGATGTCCTCCATAAGCTTCGGAGTGACATTTCCATTGGATTTGTTCATGTTCATGCTCAGGTACACAACGTCTAATAATACTATTTTATCATTCTTTATAAAGATGTGGGTAGGTGTGCTATTAGAATCATTAACTACAGCTAATTTCTCATCTGGAAAACTATCAACAATAGGAAGTGGGTCATCGAGAACGTTCTCCAACCTAGACAAGTTATCAGCTACGGGGTTCTCAGCTCCTTTCCTATCAGTAATATGCAAATCAAATTCTTGCTGCAATAGAACCCATCTAATGAGTGTAGGTTTAGCATCTTTCTTTTCCATAAAATATTTTATTGCAGCATGATCAGTGTGAACTATTACTTTTGAGTCCACAATATAGGATCTAAATTTATCACAAGCAAACACTACTTCTAAAAATTCTTTTTCAGTAGTAGCATAATTCCTTTGTGCACTGTCTAGAGTTTTACTTGCATAGTGAATAACGTTCAATTTCTTATCAACTCTTTGTCCTAAAACAACACCAACATCATAATCACTAGCATCACACATAATTTCAAAAGGCAAGTTCAAATCAGGTGGTTGAACAATAGGCTGAAATTAAGGACGTCTTGAGTGTTTCTGTCGTGGGAAACCATGGCCACCTATGGGGCCATGAGCTCCTTTTGGTTCGGCGCGGGGATGGGCACGTTGCACAAAAAGAGCGGAGGAGCATAACGCAACACGACAGACATCACACGGGCAATTTTTACCCAGGTTCGGGGCGCCGTGAGGCATAAAACCCTACTCCTGCTTTGGTGGATTGATGGTGGAAGGTGGAAAATGTGCGGCCCTCTTGCCCGGCAGGGTTGCCTCGGGGCGAGAGTGGCTACATGCGTATGGATGTGCGAGGGTCCGAATCGACTAAATCCTTTCTATGGTTGCCATGGGCCTCCTTTTACAGATCAAGGGGGAACCACAGTGGCAAATCAGTCTTTCCATACTGATTAGAGAGCGAATAGTGCTATCATACCTAACTCTGTAGGCTGGCAGAGCACATTAAATGCACCGCTTAGTGTCACATCACGGCTCGCCTGGCAAGCCCTGCCAGACTTTTTTGCCAGCTTTGTGCCTTCTTGCTAGACACTTCTCAGGACGGGTGTCACTTAGAGGTTTCTACTGTACGAAGTGGCCACCATGTGGCAGGGGATTTTCACTGAGCGACTTATGAGCTTGACACCACACTGGTCGACGACATGTGTTGCTGTGAGGAGGTGTAATGGGGTGGCTTGCCTCCGCGATCCTCGGCAGGCCTGCCGGGGCGATCTTGGAGGCTTGCTTCCGGGGCGATCCAACCTCGTGAGGCTCGCATGCCCGGCAAGGAGGGATCTTCCTCTGGTGATATCTTGTCTCTCCGGCTAGTCTTGGTTGACTTGATCTTCTCGACCAGCTCTCTGAATCCTCAAAGAGCTGATCCCTTCGTGCCTTGATCTGATCCTGGTGCTGCAATCTTTCCCTTGGGCCTATGCAAAGTCTGGGGCAACGGACCTAGGGTTTGTTGCACCGATAGTAGCTCCTGAGCCTAGCTCAGACGCACTGCCAGGCACCGTCGGGGTAGGCTATAACTAGTGCACAAGTAGGGGTGTAGGAGCGGTTTTCCCCCCTTTGAGATCTTCTTTGCTTCTTCATTAACTTGAGCCCGAGTCAGTTTCCATTCCTTCCGGGTCTCGTGTAACGCCAGTCGTGGTGGGGACACTCTTGTAATGGCCCATGAATGACTTTAGCGGAAGGGCGATTAACTGCCAATTCACTCTTCCCATGACGCCCTTATCCTTAGCCACGTATGCTACATGCATTGAGTGGGGTAGGTAATGGAGGTGCATGGTGTGGGAAAGCATCAATGTAGGGGCCCTTTCCTCTTGGATTGGTGGAGGAGGGCGGCGGTTAACTGTCGGGGAATCTTCCCCCATCCCCAGCTCACCTATAAAAGGAGGAGCAGAGGCATTCATTTCCCGCTCCAGGCAGTAGCTTGTGGGGATGGGGGGGGGGGTGAATATAGTTATGCTAAAGGGGGGAGCCTGGGGCTAGGCCCCATGCAGTAGCTTGTGGCTGGCGATGTTGAATGCTCGTGCTGAAGATCAGGGAGTGAATATACTCCAAAACATGAGGGGATGCAGCAGCCAGGATGCCTAGGATATGGGAGGTGATGAGCGTCGCCCGCGTGGCGGAATGCTCGCCTCCTTTTCCTGGGTTGGTTGCCAGATGAGGGGCTCCATTCTCGGCCACGAATCCCAGAGGCTTGTCATCCTGGTGACGGGGCTTCTGGGGTCTCTGGGGCCATCCTGGGTACAGTTCTCGGGGTTACAGATAATCCCAGAACTGCTCCTTTCAGCGGAGCCACGGCTGCCGCTGGGGATGGCGGCACCCTCCTGCCCACTATGGTGGGTGGCGCCACTCCGGGTGTGCTTTGGTCATTTCTGCTATCAGTGGCTTCTCCCTAGGAGGTGGTGGACCATGCCCGTCACCTTGCGCGGCTCCTGAGCTCACAACACCTGCATGCCATAGTGGGCGCTCAGCTTTCGGCGCATTCCCCCGGAGTGATGGTGGTAGGAATATGATGAGGGAGGATGGAGGAGGCAGGAGGTAGGCCATCAGGTTGGAGCACGATGGCATTGGTGCCTTCGCCCCGCACTGGCAGCCCACTATCTCATCTATCATTCCTCACCTCCCTCCCAGCACCATCGTCACCAGCCTCTCCAAGGTGGTTGCCGGGGAGGGGACGCCCTCTTGGCGCCTTCGCCCCTTTCCAGCAGTCTTCCAGCTAGATCCCCGGCAGACCTGCTCGTGGCTTCCGGCTTCGTTCGCCCTGCCACGTCCTGCTGGCCCTGGTGGCAGTGATTGGGGAACTGCTCATGCTCCTCTCTTCATCATCACCGTCGCCTAGGCACTCCTTTTGTCCTCTTCCCTTCTTGCTGTAGTACCTGGCAAAGGAGGGACAGAGAAGGGATTACCGGGCACATATCTTTTTTCAATCACAAATCTTTAGGCACTTGCCAAATTTTAGTTCGAATAATGTAAACTCTTTTATCCATGTTTGTGTCATGTAAGTTTTGTACTTGTTGGTCAACATATTAATGAAAAAGATAAACCTTGACGAGGTCTCGTGCATGTAATGTGTCCATGCAGAGGTGGAATGCCTCTATACATTTAAGTAAACAAGTTTCCACTAGCAGGCTACCTTGCCGGTACCCTCAATCTTGTTGGCGCGGAGTTAGGCCTACTGGGCAAAAGTCATGGAGAGGGACTAGCCCCCCGCCAATCCTTTTTCTCCAAAGGCCACTGCGACCATCCTGACCGAAGTAGCATTCGGGTCCAAGGATGGGAGCACCTAAGTTTCGAAAGGCAGCGGGGGTTTTCTTATGCATAAGTCCTTACATAATTGGCTCAACACAAAAGACATGGTGGAGAGGAGGCATTGGCGCCTGGATGATGGGACTACCTGTGTGATGTGTCCCACACATACAAGAGAAGACAGAGAGCACCTGTTCTTCAACTGTAATTTCAGTGTCAGGGTGTGGAATTATCTCCAAATCCACTGGGCTGCTGGACAATCAATGGTGGTGATAGTCTCTCAGACTAGGAGGAGTTTTGGTAAACCGTTTTTCACAAAGGTAGTCTTCATTGCTTGTTGGAATATATGGATCATCAGAAATGCCAAAGTCTTTAGACATGAGAGGGCAAGTTTTAACAAGTGAAGAAGCCGCTTTCTTCATGATATCTCTTTGATGCAATACAGGATCAAGGATTCTTATAAAGAAGAGCTTCTGAGATGGATCTCCTTCCTTCCTCCTTGAGATGTTGGGAATCCTTCATTTAGTCCCCTTATAGTTTCTTAGTTTTTCTCTTTGGCTTCGGCCTGATTACCACTTGTAATCCTCCTTGTACTTTTATTCTTCTCTTCAATAAAGAGCTAAAGTTGCTGTGGGGGTTTACCCCACAGTTCCGTGTCAATTTTTTTTGTAATATCAATTTTATTTCTCCGTTACTAAGTTCTACTTGACCACTAGACTGAGGATGACAGGGGGATGCAATTCTATGGTTAACATCATACTTAGCAAGCATTTTACGGAAAGCACCATGAATAAAGTGTGAATGACCATCAATCATTAAGTATCTAGGGACTCCAAACCTTGGGAAAATGACTTCCTAAAGAATTTTAATAGAGGTGTTGTGATCAGCATTACTAGTTGGAATAGCTTCTACCCACTTAGTAACATAATCAACAGCAACCAGAATATGAGTATACTCATTAGAGGAAGGAAAAGGTCCCATGTAATCAAATCTCCAAACACCAAATGGTTCAACAACAAGTGAATAATTCATAGGCATTTCTTAATGCTTACTGATATTACCTATTGTTTGACATTCAGCACAAGATAAGACTAACTTACGAGCATCCTTGAAGAGAGTAGGCCAATAAATACCAGATTGCAATACCTTGTGAGCAGTTCTATCTCCCGCATGATGTCCTCCATAAGCTTCGGAGTGACATTTCCATTGGATTTGTTCATGTTCATGCTCAGGTACACAACGTCTAATAATACCATCTACTCCTTCTTTATAAAGATGTGGGTAGGTGTGCTATTAGAAACATTAACTACAGCTAATTTCTCATCAGGAAAACTATCAACAATAGGAAGTGGGTCATCGAGAGCGTTCTCCAACCTAGACAAGTTATCAGCTACGGGGTTCTCAGCTCCTTTCCTATCAGTAATATGCAAATCAAATTCTTGCAGCAATAGAACCCATCTAATGAGTGTAGGTTTAGCATCTTTCTTTTCCATAAAATATTTTATTGCAGCATGATCAGTGTGAACTATTACTTTTGAGTCCACAATATAGGATCTAAATTTATCACAAGCAAACACTACTTCTAAAAATTCTTTTTCAGTAGTAGCATAATTCCTTTGTGCACTGTCTAGAGTTTTACTTGCATAGTGAATAACGTTCAATTTCTTATCAACTCTTTGTCCTAAAACAACACCAACATCATAATCACTAGCATCACACATAATTTCAAAAACCAAGTTCAAATCAGGTGGTTGAACAATAGGCTGAAATTAAGGACGTCTTGAGTGTTTCTGTCGTGGGAAACCATGGCCACCTATGGGGCCATGAGCTCCTTTTGGTTCGGCGGGGGGATGGGCACGTTGCACAAAGAGAGCGGAGGAGCATAACGCAGCACGACAGACATCACACGGGCAATTTTTACCCAGGTTCGGGGTGCCATGAGGCATAAAACCCTACTCCTACTTTGGTGGATTGATGGTGGAAGGTGGAAAATGTGCGGCCCTCTTGCCCGGCAGGGTTGCCTCGGGGCGTGAGTGGCTACATGCGTATGGATGTGCGAGGGTCCGAATCGACTAAATCCTTTCTATGGTTGCCATGGGCCTCCTTTTACAGATCAAGGGGGAACCACAGTGGCAAATCAGTCTTTCCATACTAATTAGAGAGCGAATAGTGCTATCATACCTAACTCTGTAGGTTGGCAGAGCACATTAAATGCACCGCTTAGTGTCACATCACGGCTCGCCCGGCAAGCCCTGCCAGACTTTTTTGCCAGCTTTGTGCCTTCTTGCTAGACACTTCTCAGGACGGGTGTCACTTAGAGGTTTCTACTGTACGAAGTGGCCACCATGTGGCAGGGGATTTTCACTGAGCGACTTATGAGCTTGACACCACACTGGTCGACGACATGCGTTGCTGTGAGGTGGTGTAATGGGGTGGATTGCCTCCGCGATCCTCGGCAGGCCTGCCGGGGCGATCTTGGAGGCTTGCTTCCGGGGCGATCCAACCTCGTGAGGCTCGCATGCCCGGCAAGGAGGGATCTTCCTCTGGTGATATCTTGCCTCTCCGGCTAGTCTTGGTTGACTTGATCTTCTCGACCAGCTCTCTGACTCCTCAAAGAGCTGATCCCTTCGTGCCTTGATCTGATCCTGGTGCTGCAATCTTTCCCTTGGGCCTATGCAAAGTCTGGGGCAACGGAACTATGGTTTGTTGCACCGATAGTAGCTCCTGAGCCTAGCTCAGACGCACTGCCAGGCGCCGCAGGGGTAGGCTATAACTAGTGCACAAGTAAGGGTGTAGGAGCGGTTTTCCCCCCTTTGAGATCTTCTTTGCTTCTTCATTAACTTGAGCCCGAGTCAGTTTCCATTCCTTTCGGGTCTCGTGTAACGCCAGTCGTGGTGGGGACACTCTTGTAATGGCCCATGAATGACTTTAGCGCAAGGGCGATTAACTGCCAATTCACTCTTCCCACGACGCCCTTATCCTTAGCCACGTATGCTGCATGCATTGAGTGGGGTAGGTAATGGAGGTGCATGGTGTGGGAGAGCAGCAATGCAGGGGCCCTTTCCTCTTGGATTGGTGGAGGAGGGCGGCGGTTAACTGTCGGGGAATCTGCCCCCATCCCTAGCTCGCCTATAAAAGGAGGAGCAGAGGCATTCATTTCCCGCTCCAGGCAGTAGCTTGTGGGGATGGGGGGAGTGAATATAGTTATGCTAAAGGGGGGAGCCTGGGGCTAGGCCCCATGCAGTAGCTTGTGGCTGGCGATGTTGAATGCTCGTGCTGAACATCGGGGAGTGAATATACTCCAAAACATGAGGGGATGCAGCGGCCAGGATGCCTAGGATATGGGAGGTGATGAGCGTCGCCCGCGTGGCGGAACGCTCGCCTCCTTTTCCTGGGTTGGTTGCCTGATGAGGGGCTCCATTCTCGGCCACGAATCCCAGAGGCTTGTCATCTTGGTGACGGGGCTTCTGGGGTCTCTGGTGCCATCCTGTGTACAGTTCTCGGGGTTACAGATAATCCCAGAACTGCTCCTTTCAGCGGAGCCACGGCTGCCGCTGGGGATGGCGGCACCCTCCTGCCCACTATGGTGGGTGGCGCCGCTCCGGGTGTGCTTTGGTCATTTCTGCTATCAGTGGCTTCTCCCTAGGAGGTGGTGGACCATGCTCGTCACCTTGCGCGGCTCCTGAGCTCACAACACCTACATGCCATAGTGGGCGCTCAGCTTTCGACGCATTCCCCCGGAGTGATGGTGGTAGGAATATGATGAGGGAGGATGGAGGAGGCAGGAGGTAGGCCATCAGGTTGGAGCACGATGGCATTGGTGCCTTCGCCCCGCACTGGCAGCCCACTATCTCATCTATCATTCCTCCCCTCCCTCCCCAGCACCATCGTCACCAGCCTCTCCAAGGTGGTTGCCGGGGAGGGGACGCCCTCTTGGCGCCTTCGCCCCTTTCCAGCAGTCTTCCAGCTGGATCCCCGGCAGACCTGCTCGTGGATTCCGGCTTCGTTCGCCCTGCCACGTCCTGCTGGCCCTGGTGGCAGTGATTGGGGAACTGCTCATGCTCCTCTCTTCATCATCACCTTCGCCTAGGCACTCCTTTTGTCCTCTTCCCCTCTTGCTGTAGTACCTGGCAAAGGAGGGATAGAGAAGGGATTACCGGACACATATCTTTTTTCGATCACAAATCTTTAGGCACTTGCCAAATTTTAGTTCGAATAATGTAAACTCTTTTATCCATGTTTGTGTCATGTAAGTTTTGTACTTGTTGGTCAACATATTAATGAAAAAGATAAACCTTGACGAGGTCTCGTGCATGTAATGTGTCCATGCAGAGGTGGAATGCCTCTATACATTTAAGTAAACAAGTTTCCACTAGCAGGCTACCTTGCCGGTACCCTCAGTCTTGTTGGCGCGGAGTTAGGCCTACTGGGCAAAAGTCATGGAGAGGGACTAGCCCCCCGCCAATCCTTTTTCTCCAAAGGCCACTGCGACCATCCTGACCGAAGTAGCATTCGGGTCCAAGGATGGGAGCACCTAAGTTTCGAAAAGCAGCGGGGTTTTTCTTATGCATAAGTCCTTACATAACACGTCTTGGCTTATGGACCTAAGTTTTGATGATTTTTGATGGACCAAAAGATGCCCCCGGAGTAAAAGAGTTGGGCGAGAAGAGTCCGGGGCCATTGACGAGGGTGGAGGGAACTCCCTACCCCACGGGGCGCGTCCCCCTATCGCGTGGATGACTCGGAGACCCCCCTGACGTGAGACCTACGCCAAAAATCCCTATAAATACAGAAACCCCCGAAAAGAAACCTAAATCGGGAGTTCCGCCGCCGCAAGCCTCTGTAGCCACCAAAAACCAATCGGGACCTAGTTCCGGCACCCTGCCGGACGGGGACCCCTCACCGGTGGCCATCTTCATCTTCCCGGCGCTCTCCATGACGAGGAGGGAGTAGTTCACCCTCGGGACTGAGGGTATGTACCAGTAGCTATGTGTTTGATCTCTCTCTCTCTCTCTATCTATCTCTCTCTCTCTCTCTCTCTCTCTCTCTCTCTCTCTCTCTCTCTCTCTCTCGTGTTCTTGATTTGGCACGATCTTGATGTACCGCGAACTTTGCTACTATAGTTGGATCTTATGGTGTTTCTCCCCCTCTACCTTCTTGTAATGGATTGAGTTTTCCCTTTGAAGTTATCTTACCAGATTGAGTCTTCAAGGATTTGAGAACACTTGATGTATGTCTTGCGTGGGATACCCGTGGTGACAATGGGGTATTCTATTGATTCACTTGATGTATGTTTTGGTGATCAACTTGCGGGTTCCGTGACCTTGGTAATCTATGCATAGGGGTTGGCATACATTTTCATCTTGACTCTCCGGTAGAAACTTTGGGGCACTCTTTGAAGTTCTTTGTGTTGGTTGAATAAATGAATCTGAGATTGTGTGATGCATATCGTATAATCATGCCCACGTATACTTGTGGTGACAATGGAGTATCTAGATGACATTAGGGTTTTGGTTGATGTGTGTCTTAAGGTGTTATTCTAGTACGAACTCTAGGATAGATTGAACGAAAAGAATAGCTTCGTGTTATTTTACTACGAACTCTTGAATAGATCGACCAGAAAGAATAATTTTGAGGTGGTTTCGTAACCTAAAATAATCTCTTCGTTTGTTCTCCGCTATTAGTGACTTTGGAGTGACTCTTTGTTGCATGTTCAGGGATAGTTATATGATCCAGTTATGTTATTATTGTTGAGAGAACTTGCACTAGTCAAAGTATGAACCCTAGGCCTTGTTTCAAAGCATTGCAATACTGTTTGTGCTCACTTTTATCATTTGTTACCTTGCTATTTTTATTTTTTCAGATTACAAAAACCTATATCTACCATCCATATTGCACTTGTATCACCATGTCTTCGCCAAACTAGTGCACATATACAATTTACCATTGTATTGGGTGTATTGGGGACACAAGAGACTATTTGTTATTTGGTTGCAGGGTTGCTTGAGAGAGACCATCTTCATACTACGCCTCCCACGGATTGATAAACCTTTGGTTATCCACTTGAGGGAAATTTGCTACTGTCCTACAAACCTCTGCACTTGGAGGCCCAACAACGTCTACAAGAAGAAGGTTGCGTAGTAGACATCAAGCTCTTTTCTGGCACTGTTGCCGGGCAGGCTAGGTAAGCGGCACTCACATCCCGTCAATGAAGCTCTTTTCTGGCGCTGTTGCCGGGGGGTGAGTGCTTGAAGCTATATCTTTAGATCTTGCAATAGAATCTCTTAGTTTCTCGTTTTATCACTAGTTTCGTCTATAAAAGAAAATTACAAAAAAATGGAATTGAGGTTGCCTCATATGCTTCATCATTTTAATGTCTTTCGTGAAAATGATAGAAAGGAAAATTGTGCCCAAGTACGAGAAGAAGAATTTATTAAAATGTTTGATGAAGATGATTTTTTTAGTCACCCAATTTTTGATGAGAATATTTATTATGATGAAAGCATGCCTCCTATTTATGATGATTATATTGATGAAAGTGGATTTGGAGAGGTTATGACTTTATTTAGTGATGAATCCACTATTTCGGAAGAGGTTCCAATTGATTATGAGAATAAAGTTGCTATCTATGATGATTATTGTGATGACTTGTATGCTATTAAGAATAATGATAACCATTAAACTTGTAATCATGATTTTAGTTTTCAATTGGATTATGCCTCACGTGATAATTATTTTGTTGAGTTTGCTCCCACTACTATTCATGAGAAGACATTCGCTTATGTGGAGATTAATAAATTTTTTATGCTTGGGGATCATGAAAAGAATGCTTTATGTGATGGTTATATTGTTGAATTCATTCATGATGCTACTGAAAATTATTATGAGGGAGGAACATATGCTTGTAGGAATTGCAATAATATCAAGTTTCCTCTCCATGTGTTGAAAATCTTGTAACTATGCTTGTTTTGCTTTCCTATGCTAGTTGATTCTTGGCATAAGTTGTTTGCCCTCAAAATACCTATGCATAGGAAGTGGGTTAGGCTTAAATGTTTTAGTCATATTCTTCATTATGCTCTCTTTATGTTTCAATTCTTATCTTTTATGCGAGCATCATTGATATCATCATGCCTAGCTAAAAGGCATTAAAGAAAAGCGCTTATTGGGAGACAACCCAATATTTACCCCTACTGTTTTTGTGTGTTCACATGATTAAGCTACTGTAGTAATCATGTTTTATAGCTTTTGTTTCAATAAACTACCAAGTAGAACCTTTGGGAAGACTTGGGTGAATGTTAATGTGATCTTGCTGTAAAAATCAGAAACTTTGCGCTCAAGAGATTAGCTTCCATTTTTTTACTGGAGAGCGATTTTAAGTCGATTCTTTTTGCAGATGATTAATAAAAAAATTCCTCACGTCCACCAATTTATTTCAGAATTTTTGGAGTTACATAAGTATTCGAAAGTTACAGATTACTACAGACTGTTCTATTTTTGACAGATTCTGTTTTGCGTGTGTTGTTTGCTTATTTTGATGAATCTACGGCTAGTATCGGGGGTATGAACCATGGAGAACTTGGAATACAATAGGTTTAACACCAATATAAATAAAGAATGAGTTCATTACAGTACCTCAAAGTGGTGGTTTTTTTTCTTATACTAACGGAGCTCATGAGATTTTATGTTGAGTTTTGTGTTGTGAAGTTTTCAAGTTTTTGGGTAAATATTTGGTGGATTTTGGAATAAGGAGTGGCAAAAGCCTAAGATTGGGGATTCCCAAGGCACCCCAAGGTAAAATCCAAGGACAACCAAAAGCCTAAGCATGAGGATGTCCCGGAAGGCATCCCTCTTTTGTCTTCGTCCATCGGTAACTTTACTTGAGGCAATATTTTTATTCACCACATGATATGTGTTTTGCTTGGAGCGTCTTGTATGATTTGAGTCTTTGCTTTCTAGTTTACCACAATCATCCTTGCTGTACGGACCTTTTGGGAGAGACACACATGAATCGGAATTTATTAGAATACTCTATGTGCTTCACTTATATCTTTTGAGCTAGATAATTTTGCTCTAGTGCTTCACTTATATCTTTTTAGAGCACGGTGGTGGTTTTATTTTGAGAGTCCTTTATAACAGCATGGTAATTTCTTAGGCTATAAAATTATTCCTAATATGATAGGCATCCAAGATGGGTATAATAAAAACTTGGGCCATTTGCATTTCTGTCCCTAACTCGAACCACGTACTCAGATTTGCCCCTAGTTTCGAAGTCTGCTCAAATATGCCCCTCCGCCGTTAGGTGACCTTATAGAAATGCCCTTCCGTCCTATTTCCATTAGGTCAAAGGCCTTTGACCGTCTACCGGACATTTTGCCCCTGCCACCGTGTGTTGCTTAGATGTGGGACCCACTTAGAGAAAAAAGAAAAAGAAAAAGGCTTTCTCTCACCCCTTTATATCTCACTTACACGTGGGTCCCAACTAATAAAAATAAAAATAAAACTAGATATGGACCTAAACTAATGTGCACGTAAACTAATTCCCTCAAGGGTTGCCGGTGGCGACCAAATCTTGCGGCGGAGGCACGCCGGGAGGCTGCGGGGAGGCTGGCTAACGGAACCACGCGATAGCCTTGGCTCGACCGCGTCCACATATGGTGTCTTAAGACCATATGGTTGTCGAAGCTGGTGGCGAAGACCGTTCCAGCGGCGACTCTAGGCGGCGCAAGCGAGGCGAGCTACTGTGCAAGAGGGGGAGGCTAACAGGATGTGCGAGACTAAGGAGATGACTAGGAGCACGATGGCGACACTGCTGGGGCTCGAGGAAGAATGAAGTGTGTACTTCAACGACGGCGGCCATGGCAGTGCTCGGATCCTGCGGGGAAGACGACCGGAGGTCACGAGGCCTTCGATAGAGGACGCTCGCATCTTTCGAGGTACCTCAGGATGCTCAGGGAACATAAGGGGTCGGCCGGGGAGCTTCAACGATGTCGAATCGACGGTGGCTATTCGAGATCGGAGGCGGGGAAGATGCATTGTGGCACTTGGTCCTGAGTTTCTTTGGTCGAATTCATATGCTGGGAGGGCGAGGGCATCTCGTAAGAGCTTCCTGGCGAGGTGGTCACACTTGGGGGTGTCGTTTGTCGCGTGGAGACGATGGCAGCGGCGACGGTGGCGCTCTGCACAAGGAGGAAGGGAGAGGGAGGAAGGAAGGGGGAGGGGGAGGGGTGGAGGAAGGGGTGCGGCATCTGGGGAGCTAGCAGCGGCGGCGCACGGTCCCTGGGCAGT
>LR738710.1:485286655-485343606 GCA_902687465.1 Secale cereale | reverse complement strand
AGCTTCCTGGCGAGGTGGTCACACTTGGGGGTGTCGTTTGTCGCGTGGAGACGATGGCAGCGGCGACGGTGGCGCTCTGCACAAGGAGGAAGGGAGAGGGAGGAAGGAAGGGGGAGGGGGAGGGGTGGAGGAAGGGGTGCGGCATCTGGGGAGCTAGCAGCGGCGGCGCACGGTCCCTGGGCAGTCTGCGTTTGCCGGAAGTGAGAGAGAGAGAGGTCGTGAGGTAGGGGAGAGAGGTGGGAGGTGAGAGAGAGACCGTGAGGGGGCCACATGTAAGTGTGTGAGAGAGAGGGCGTGAGAGAAAGAGTTTTTTATTTTTATTTTTTGTTGAGCTGGTCCCACATGTAAGTGATACCTAGAGGCAGGGGCAAAATGTCCCATAAACGCCCCATAGACGGTCAAAGCCCTTTGACCGGACGGTAACGGAACAGAAGGGCATTTTTATAAGGTGAACTAACGACGGAGGGGTAAATTTGAGCATGCTTCGAAATTAGGGGCAAATATGAGTAGTGGGTTCGAGTTAGGGACACAGATGTAAAAGACCCTAAAAACTTTCATATAAAGTACATTGAATACTATGAGAAGTTTGATACTTGATGATCGTTTTGTGATATGAGGTTGGTGATATTAGAGTCATGCTAGTAGAGTAGTTGTGAATTTGAGAAATACTTGTGTTGACGTTTGCAAGTCCCGTAGCATGCACGTATGGTAACCGTTGTGTGAACAATTTTAAGCATGAGGTATTTCTTTGATTTTCATCCTTTGTTTGCAGGTCGGGATCGCGTGATGGTTAACTCCTATCAACCCTTCCCCTAGGAGCATGCGTGTAGTACTTTGTTATGATGACTTGTAGATTTTTGCAATAAGTATGTGAGTTCTTTATGACTAATGTTGAGTCCATGGATTATACGCACTCTCACCCTTCCAGCGTTGCTAGCCTCTCTAGTACCGCACAACTTTCACCGGTACCATAAACCCACCATATATTTTCCTCAAAACAGCCACCATACCTACCTTTTATTGCATTTCCATAGCCATTCTGAGATATATTGCCAAGCAACTTTCCATCGTTCCGTTTATTATGACATGTTTCATCATTGTCATATTGCCTTGCATGATCATGTATTAGACATCATATTTGTGGCAAGGCCACCATGCATAATTTTTCATACATGTCACTCTTGATTCATTGCCTATTCCGGTACACCGCCGGAGGCATCCATATAGAGTCATATTTTGTTCTAGTGTCGAGTTGTAATCTTTGATTTGTAATAAAATAGAAGTGTGAAGATCATCATTATTAGAGCATTGTCCCGAAAAAGAAAAAAGAAAGAAAGGCCAAAAAAAGAGAAAGGCCAAAAAAGGAAGGCCCAAAAAAGGGGGACAATGCTACTATCTTTTTTCCACACTTGTGCTTCGAAGTAGCACCATGATCTTTATGATAGAGAGTCTCTTATTTTGTCACTTTCGTATACTAGTGGGAATTTTCATTATAGAACTTGGCTTGTATATTCCTACGATGGCCTTCCTCAAATGCCCTAGGTCTTTGTGAGCAAGCAAGTTGGATGCACACCAACTTAGTTTATTTTTTAGAGCATTCATACATTTATAGCTCTAATGCATCTGTTGCATGGCAATCCCTACTCACTCACATTGATATCTATTGATGGGCATTTCCATAGACCATTAATACACCTAGTTGATGTGAGACCATCTTCCTCCTTTTTGTCTTCTCCACAACCACCACTCTATTCCACCTATAGTGCTATGTCCATGGCTCATGCTCATGTATTGCGTAAAAGTTGAAAAAGTTCGAGAATACTAAACTATGAAACAATTGGTTGGCTGAAACCGGGGTTGTGCATGATTTGAATATTTTGTGTGACGAAGATGGAACATAGCCAAACTATATGATTTTGTAGGGATGTACTTTCTTTGGCCATGTTATTTTAAGAAGACATGATTACTTTGTTAGTATGCTTGAAGCTAATTATTATTATTATGTCAATATTAAACTGTTGTCTTGAATCTTTCGGATCAGAACATTCATGCCACAATAAAGAAAATTACATTGATGATTATGTTAGGTAGCATTCCACATCAAAAATTCTATTTTTATCATTTACCTACTCGAGGACGAGTAAGAATTAAGCTTGGGGATGCTTGATACGTCTCCAACGTATCTATAATTTTTGATTGTTCTATGCTATTATATTATTTATCTTGGATGTTTTATATGCATTTATATGCTATTTTATATGATTTTTGGGACTAACCTATTAACCTAGAGCCCAGTGCCAGTTTCTGTTTTTTCCTTGTTTTTGAGTTTATAGAAAAGGAATACCGAACGGAGTCCAATTGAAGTGCCAATTTTTGATGATTATTTATGGACCAAAAGAAGCCCCCGGGGTAAACAAGTTGGGCCAGAAGAGTCCCGAGCCGTCCATGAAGGTGGAGGGCACACCCTACCCCCTGGGTGACTCCCCCCTGACGTGAGACCTACGCCAGCAAATACTATAAATACAGAAACCCCCAAAAAGAAACCTAGATCAGGAGTTCCGCCGCCGCAAGCCTCTGTAGCCACCAAAAACCAATCGGGAGCCATTTCCGGCACCCTGCCGGAGGGGGGGTCCCTCACCGGTGGCCATCTTCTTCATCCCGGCGCTCTCCACGATGAGGAGGGAGTTGTTCATCCTCGGGGCCGAGGTTATGTACCAGTAGCTATGTGTTTGATCTCTCTCTCGTGTTCTTGATTTGGCACGATCTTGATGTACCGCGAGCTTTGCTACTATAGTTGGATCTTATGATGTTTCTCCCCCTCTACCTTCTTGTAATGGATTGAGTTTTCCCTTTGAAGTTATCTTATCAGATTGAGTCTTTAAGGATTTGAGAACACTTGATGTATGTCTTGTGTGGGATACCCGTTGTGACAATGGGGTATTCTATGGATTCACTTGATGTATGTTTGGTGATCAACCTACGGGTTCCATGACCTTGGGAATCTATGCATAGGGGTTGGCACACATTTTCATCTTGAATCTTCGGTAGAAACTTTGGGGCACTCTTTGAAGTTCTTTGTGTTGGTTGAATAGATGAATCTGAGATTGTGTGATGCATATCGTATAATTATGCCCACAGATACTTGAGGTGACAATGGAGTATCTAGGTGACATTAGGGTTTTGGTTGATGTGTGTCTTAACGTGTTATTCTAGTACGAACTCTAGGATAGATCGAACGGAAAGAATAGCTTCGTGTTATTTTACTACGGACTCTTGAATAGATCGATCAGAAAGGATAACTTTGAGGTGGTTTCGTACCCTATAATAATATCTTAGTTTGTTTTCGGCTATTAGTGACTTTGGAGTGAATCTTTGTTGCATGTTGAGGGATAGTTATATGATCCAGTTATGTTATTATTGTTGAGAGAACTTGCACTGGTGAAACTATGAACCCTAGGCCTTGTTTCAAAGCATTGCAATACCGTTTGTGCTCACTTTTATCATAGTTACCTTGCTATTTTTATATTTTCAGATTACGAAACCTTATATCTACCATCCATATTGCACTTGTATCCCCATCTCTTCGCCGAACTAGTGCACCACAATTTACCATTGTATTGGGTGTGTTGGGGACACAAGAGACTCTTTGTTATTAGGTTGCAGGGTTGCTTGAGAGAGACCATCTTCATCCTACGCCTCCCACGGATTGATAAACCTTAGGTCGTCCACTTGAGGGAAATTTGCTACTGTCCTACAAACCTCTCCACTTGGAGGCCCAACAACGTCTACAAGAAGAAGGTTGCGTAGTAGACATCACTGATCCGGGCGGGGACCCTGAAGCGGCACACCAATCCTTTCAAGAACTTGATAGCTAACTGAGGAGCCACCTTTCTCACGGCATCTACTTCCGACCACTTTGTAAACTTGTCGATGGCAACGAACAAGAATTCAAAGCCCCGACAGCTCAGGGGAAAGGGCCGATGATATCGAGCCCCTAGACCGTAAATGGCCATGACAAAGGGATTGTGTGAAGAGTTTGAGCAGGCAGATGTATGTTCTTGGGATGGAACTGACAGGCTTCACATTTGCTGACTAGCTCGACCGCATCTTGGAGGGCTGAGGGCCAATAGAATCCTTGCCGGAATGCTTTCCCAACTAACGCCCTTGCTCCAATGTGGAAGCCGCACATGCCTTTGTGTATTTCTGCTAGCAGTTCCTTTCCTCCTTCGCGACAAATGCACTTCAAGTTCACACAATTGGGCCTTCTTCTGTGTAGAGTGTCGTCGACAAACTGATACATAATGGCCCTCCGGGCTACTCTTTCAGCTTCTTCCTGCTCTTTGGGAAGTACTCCGGTTTGGAGGAAGTGGACTATGTGCCTTGCCCAAGTTGGAGCCTGGGGCTCGGTAACGAGGACTAGTGGCACCTCCGCATTTGTGGGGGCGCGTTCCTCGACCACGGGGTCTAGAGGCCCGGCTGGAGGGTGCAGCCTGGCAAGCAAATGGGAGTTGTTTCCTCAGGGTCCCTACCAAGTGCCCCGAAGGGCTCTAGAGGGAGAGGCTTACCAAAGTCCATTTCCTCCTCTTTTGGGACATTGTTACCAGGGATACAGAGGGCTGAGTAAGGTGGAGAACAAAAGTTCCTGGTCCCACAGGAAGCTTTTGCGCAGCACACTTTGACAGATGATCAACAATGATGTTTTCCGCACGGGGTACATGATCTGTTTGCAATCCATCAAAGTGTTCCTCCAGTCTTCTCACTTCCTCAACATACGCCTCCATCAATGGGCTTTGGTAATCCTGGTTGACTTGCCTCACCACAAGTTGTGAATCTCCTCGAATGATCAACTTCTTGATTTCCAATTCTGTGGCAATCCTGAGCCTGGCAAGGAGCCCTTAATATTCTGTTGTATTGTTGGTCGCCTCCTCCCAGGGAATATGCATCTAGATGAGGTACTCCAGGAGCACTCCAGTGGGAGCAACGAGAAGCACACCAGCCCCTTCACGTTATAGGGAGAAGGCGCCATCGAAATACATGATCCATTCTTGGGGCGATTCCTTGTCGGGAATAACTGTTTCCAGCACTTCTTCATCAGGGGTTGGCGTCCATTCTATAATAAACTCTGCCAATGCCCTACTCTAAATTGTTGATGTGCTTTCAAACTTTAGGCCAAAGCTGGATAACTCCAAAGCCCACTCCACTATTCTGCCGGTAGCCTATGGGTTTCGGACTATCCTTTGTAACAGGAAACGTGTGACAACCGTGATCTCATGGGCTTGGAAGTAGTGGTGCAGTTTCCTTAAGACCATGAGTAGGCCAAAAATAAATTTTTTCACACCAGAGTACCTAGATCTAGCCCCCTGCAATAGGGAGCTGATGAAGTACACTTGGCGATGCACCACTTTCTGCCGTGCTCTTCTTTGTCCTGATCCATATCTGACCTTGCCAAGCTATTCTCATTCTCCTCTCCAGAAGGGTGACTAGCTGAGGCTGCTGCTTCAACCACTCCCCGCTGGGCCACCAGTGCTGCACTAACCACTTGATTAGTTGCCGTTAGATATAGCAGCAACAGCTCTTCTGGTTTGGGAGCAACCAAAGTGGGCATAGAAGAAAAGTAGGTTTTCAAATCCTGTAGTGCTATATCTCCTTCCGGGGTCTACTTCATGGGTCCTCCCTTCCTCAAGATCTTGAAGAACGACAAGGCGTGCTCGACAGACTTGGACATGTATATGCTAAGTGCGGCGGCGCACCCTGTCAAACGCCTGACATATTCGACTGTCTTTGGTGCCTGAATCTTCTCGATAGCCTTGATCTTATCGGGGTTGGCCTCTATCCCGCAATGAGACACAAAGAAACCAAGTTGCTTGCCGGAGGGAACGCACAACACACACTACTCCGGATTCAACTTCAAGTTGATCTTGTGCAGATTAGCAAACATCTCTTCTAAGTCTTGGATGAGGGTTGATCTGTCCTTGGTCTTGACCACAATATCATCCATATAAGCTTCGATGTTCATGTGCAACTGTGACTCAATTCCAACCTGGACTACTCTTGCAAAAGTGGACCCAACACTATTCAACCCGAAAGGCATGCACACGAAGCAGTATGTGCCACATGGGGTGATGAATTAGGTCTTTTCTTCGCCTTCCTTGGACATAAAAATCTGATGGTACCCAGAGTACGCATCCAGGAAAGAGAGCATATCACAGCCCGAAGTGGAGTCCACGATCTGGTCGATGCGCGGCAAGGGAAATGGGTGGTTCGGGCAGGCCTTGTTTAGATAAGTGAAATCTATGCACAACCTCCACTTTCCATTAGCCTTGCGTACAACCACTGGGTTGCTAACCATGTTGGATGCAGTACTCGTCTGACTAGACCAGCTGCCTCAACTTTCTTGATTTCCTCGGCCATGAACTGTTGCTGTTCCAAAGCTTGCTTCCGGACCTTCTGCTTGACGGGCCAGGCATGTGGGCAGACATCAAGGTGGTGCTCCATTACCTTCCTGGGAACACCAGGGATGTCAGATAGTTGCCATGCAAACACATCGACATTCTCCCATAGAAAGGCAATGAGTGTGCTTTCCTATTTGTCGTCAAGGGTGGCACTGATAGTAAAGGTACCATGAGCGCCAGCCAGCCCTGCCGGGACCTTCCTCACAGTAGGCATAACAACTTTGGATCTCTTGATATTGGAACTCTCCGGCAAGTTATCAACATGCATAGCGCACCCCGGAGAGGCACGCTTCCCGAGTTCCTCACCGGAGCTCTTAATAGCTCTCTTATGTTTCTTGTTTTCCCTGGCGGGAATGATGATTTCCGCAACCTCTGCCACAACCGCATCTTGATACATCTTATCCATGCAAATGATTGCGTCCTTCTTATCTGATGGAAAGGAAATGACCCCCACTGGTCCTGGCATCTTCAAGGTGTTGTAGGCATAGTGGGATGCCGTCATGAATTTGGCCAAAGATGGATGATACGTCTCCAATGTATCTATAATTTTTTATTCTTCCATGCTATTATTTATGATGTTTTGGATGTTTAGTGGGCTTTGTTACACACTTTTATATTATTTTTGGGACTAACCTACTAACCCAAAGGCCCAGTCCAGGTTGCTGTTTTTTGCCTGTTTTAGGGTTTTAAAGAAAAGGAATATCAAACGGAGTCCAAACGGAATGAAACCTTTGGGAGAGATATTTTAGGAGCAAAATACGCACGGGAGACATGAGAACCACGGAATAGGGCTGACGTGGCATCCACGAGGGTGGGGGCGCGCCCCCCTATAGGGCGCGCCCCTGCCTCGTGGGCACCCCGTCTGGCCCCCGGTGCCCTCCTTCCTCCTATATATACTTATGTACCCCGAAACTATTAGAACAACAGAGAAAACCCTAGTTCCACCACCGCAACCTTCTGTTCTCGTGAGATCCCATCTTGGGGCCTGTTCCGGAGCTCTGCCGGAGGGGGGATCTTCCACGGAGTGCTTCTACATCATCATCATCGCCTCGCCATGAGTTGTGAGTAGTTTACCACAGACCTTCGGGTCCATAGCTAGTATCTAGATGGCTTCTTCTCTCTCTTTGGATCTCAATACCAAGTTCTCCTCGGTCTTCGAGGAGATCTATTCGATGTAATCTCTTTTTGCGGTGTGTTTGTCGAGATCCGATGAATTGTGGGTTTATGATCAAGATTATCTATGAGAAATATTTGGTTCTTTTCTGAACTCTTTATGTATGATTATAATATCCTCGCAAGTCTCTTCGAATTATTGGTTTGGTTTGGCCTACTAGATCTATAGTTCTTGCAATGGGAGAAGTGCTTGGCTTTGGGTTCAATCTTGTGATGTCCTTTCCCAGTGAAAGTAGGGGCATCAAGGCACGTATTGTATTGTTGCCATCGAGGATAAAAAGATGGGGTTTATATCACTATGTTTGAGTTTATCCCTCTACATCATGTCATCTTGCTTAAGGCGTTACTCCGTTCTTAGGAACTTAATACTCTAGATGCATACTAGATAGCGGTCGATGTGTGGAGTAATAGTAGTAGATGTAGAATCGTTTCGGTCTACTTGTCTCGGACGTGATGCCTATATATAATGATAATGCCTAGATAGTCTCATAATTATTCTCTTTTCTATCAATTGCTCGAAAGTAATTTGTTTACCCACTGTAGAATATCGCTATCATGAGAGAAGCCACTAGAGAAAATTATTGCCCCCAGTTCTATTCTCAACATATCAATCTACAATCTACTTTACTTTTCCGCTTTTACTTTCTGTTCTTATAGCCAAAAATACAAAAAATATCAAACTATCATCTCTATCAGATCTCACTTTCGTAAGTGACCGTAAAGGGATTGACAACCCATTATCACGTTGGCTGTGAAGTTCTTGTTTGTTTGTGCACGTGCGAGGGACTCGCGCGTGGTCTCCTACTGGATTGATACCTTGGTTCTCAAAAACTGAGGGAAATACTTATGCTACTGTGCTGCATCACCCTTTCCTCTTTGAGGGAATTCAATGCATGCTCGAGATGTAGCAAGAAGAATTTTTGGTGCCGCTGCCGGGGAGGCTTACGCAGAAGTCATATGCCAAGTACCTATCACAAACCCTTATCCTTCGCATTACTTTTTTTGGCTCTCGTTTTCCTCTCCCCCACTTCATCCTTGCCGTTTTATTTGCCCTTCTTTTTGCCGTGTGTTTACCATTCGCTTGGATCTTGTTTGCTTGTGTCGCTATGTACCCTCAATTAGCTTGCATCTTCGCTTGCTAAAGTATGGATCCTCATCCACTTGCTAATCTCTTTAAGAGATCCAATTATGTTGAACCTATTGCTAGTGAGCTGCGTGCACTAGATTATCTTTATGAGGTTTTGCTCAAAATTTATAATCTGAAAATTGTGACAAATTATTAAAAGAAAAAGTGATTCACGATAGCTCTTTTAATGAAAAACATGATTGCAATGATACTATTGTAAATTCTATCAATGTCAATTGTGTTAATGATATGCAAAACCCTAAGCTTGGGGATGCTAGTATTGCTATGTCCACTACTTGTTGCAATGATCATGATTGGGGTGATTCTTCTTATGATCTTGAAAAATTATTTAAACCCCATGATGAATGTAAGATTGATAATAGTGTTCGCAATATTATTGAAAGTGTGTTTGGAAGAGTGTCAACATTAGATCCCACATATTTGGAGAATGTTCAATCTTATGAATTTTTTGATAAAAGTGGGTTTGGAGAGGTCATGACTTTAGTTAATATTGATCCCATTATTTTGGAAGAGTGTCAACATTGTATGCATGTGGATCATGTTGAGAATATGTTTTGTGATAGCTATATTGTTGAATTTGATTATGATGCTACATGCAATTATTATGAGCGAGGAAAATATGGTTGTAGAAATATTCATGTTACTAAATTACCTCTCTTCTTGTTGAGATTGATCTTGTTTCTTTCTTCTTCCTTGCATATGCTAGATCTTGCTTGTCTAGATGATTTGTTTTCCTATAAAATGCCTATGCATAGGAAGTATGTTAGACTTAGATGTGATTTTCACATGCTATATGATGCGCTCTTTGTGCTTCAATTCTTATCTTTCATATGAGCATCATTGAATCATCAATGCCTACCTAGGGGCGTTAAACGATAGCGCTTGTTGGGAGGCAACCCAATTTTATTTTATTTGTATTTGCTTCTGTTTAGGAATAAATATTGCATCTAGCTTCTGTTTAGATGTGGTTTTGTGTTTTAATTACTGTTTGTGCCAAGTAGAACTTTTGGGAAGACTTGCGTGAAGTTTATATGATCTTGCTATGAAAAACAGAATAGTTAGCGCTAGCTAGAATGGTCACCAGATTTTATTGGAGCGTGATATTTAGTTGATTCTTTTTGCATATGATTAGTAGACAAATTCCTCACGTTTACCAATTTATTTCAATTTTTTTGGAGTTATAGAAGTATGCGAAAGTTACAGATTACTACAGACTGTTCTGTTTTTGACAGATTCATTTTTTCGTGTGTTGTTTGCTTCTTTTGATGCATCTATGAGTAGTATTGGGAAGTATGAATCATAGAGAAGTTGGAATATAGTAGGTTTAACACCAATATAAACAAAGAATGAATTCATTACAGTACCTTTGAGTAGTGGTTTGCTTTCTTATGCGAACGGAGATCACGAGATTTTTGTCTAAGTTTTGTGTTGTGAAGTTTTCAAGTTTTGAGTATTGCTTTGATGGACTATGGAACAAAGAGTGTCAAGACCCTAAGCTTGGGGATGCCCAAGGCACCGCAAGTTAAAATTCAAGGACAACCAAGAGCCTAAGCTTGGGGATGCCCCGGGAAGGCATCCCCTCTTTCGTCTTCATCCATCGGTAACTATACCCGGAGCTATATTTTTATTCACCACATGATATGTGTTTTACTTGGAGCGTCTTGTATAATTTGAGTCTTTGCTTTTTAGTTTGCCACAATTATCCTTCCTGGGCACACCTATTTGAGAGAGTTAAATATGGCCTAGGAAATGATAGAACACTCTATGTGCTTCACTTATATCTTTTGAGTTGAATAGTTTTTGCTCTAGTGCTTCACTTATATCTTTTAGAGCACGGTGGTGATTATATTTTGTAGAATTTTTTAATCTCTCATGCTTCACTTATATCCATTTGAGAGTCTATTAAAACAGCATGGTAATGTGCTTTGGCTATAAAACTAGCCTTCACATGATAGACATCCAATATCAATGTAGTAAAAAAAATCACACTAAGTGCATTGAATATGATGAGAAGTTGGATGCTTGATAATTGTTTTGAGATATGAGGATAGTGATAATAGAGTCATGGTAGTGGAGTTATTATGAAATTGAGAAATGCTTGTGTTAAAGTTAGTGATTCCCGTAGCATGCACGTATGGTGAACCGCTATGTGACGAAGTTAGAGCATGAGGTATTTGTAGAGTGTCAACCTTTGTGTGGAGGTTGGGGGCGCGCGATGGTTAACTCCTACCAACCTCCCCCTAGGAGCATGCGTTGATTGCTTTGCTTTGATGACTCGTAAATTTTTGCAATAAGTATATGACTTCTTATGACTAATGTTGAGTCCATGGATATTACGCACTCCCACCCTTCCACCATTGCTAGCCTCTCTTGTACCGCGCAACTTTCGCCGGTACTATACATCCACTATATATCTTTCCTCAAAACAGCCACCATACCTACCTATCATGTCATTTCCATAGCCATTCCGAGATATATTGCCATGCAACTTCCCACCGTTCCATTCATATAACACGCTTCATATTGTCATATTGCCATGCAAGATCATGTAGTTGACATCGTATTTGTGGCAAAGCCACCATGCATAATTTTTCATACATGTCACTCTTGATTCATTGCACATCCCGGTACACCGCCGGAGGCATTCATATATGTCAATCTTTGTTCTAGTATCGAGTTGTAATATCGAGTTGTAATTCAATGAAAGGTTGACGATCATCATTATTAGAGCATTGTCCCATGTGAGGAAAGGCTAAATCAATAAAGCCCCTCCAAAAAAAAGTCCAAAGAAAAAAAATAAAGGCCCCCCCAAAAAGGGACAATTGCTACTATCTTTTTCCACACTTGTGCTTCAAAGTAGCACCATGTTCTTCATGATAGAGAATCTCATGTTTAGTCACTTTCATGTACTAGTGGGAATTTTCATTATAGAACTTGGCTTGTATATTCCAACGATGGGCTTCCTCAAATGCCCTAGGTCTTCGAGGGGAAGCAAGTTGGATGCACACCCACTTAGTTTCTTTCGTTGAGCTTTCATACATCTTTTTAGCTCTAGTGCATCCAATGCATGGCAATCCCTACTCACTCACATTGATATCTATTGATGGCATATCCATAGCCCGTTGATACGCCTAGTCGATGTGAGACTATCTCCCTCCTTTTTGTCTTCTCCACAACCACCTCTCTATTCCACATAGTGCTATGTCCATGGCTCACGCACATGTATTGCGTGAAAGTTGAAAGGTTTGAAAGAATAGAGTATGAAAACAAGTGCTTGGCTGAAATCGGGGTTGTGCATGATATGAATATTTTGTGTGATGAAGAGGGAGCATAGCCAGACTATGTGATTTTGTAGGGATAACTTTCTTTAGCCATAGTATTTTAAGAAGACATGATTGCTTTGTTAGTATGCTTGAAGTATTATTATTTCTTATGTCAATATAGACTTTTATCTTGAATCTTTCAGATATGAACATTCATGCCACAATTAAGAGAATTACATTGAAAAACTATGTTGGTTAGCATTCCACATCAAAAATTCTGTTTTTATCATTTACCTACTCGAGGACGAGCAGGAATTAAGCTTGGGGATGCTTGATACGTCTCCAACGTATCTATACTTTTTGATTGTTCCATGCTATTATCTATGATGTTTTGGACGTTTAATGGGCTTTGTTACACACTTTTATATTATTTTTGGGACTAACCTACTAACCCAAAGGCCCAGTCCAGATTGCTGTTTTTTGCCTGTTTTAGGGTTTTACAGAAAAGGAATATCAAACGGAGTCCAAACGAAATGAAACCTTCGGGAGAGATATTTTTGGAGCAAAATATGCACGGGAGACTTGAGAACCATGGAGTACGGATGACGTGGCGTCCACGAGGGTGGGGGCTCGCCCCCTGCCTCGTGGGCACCCCGTCTGGCCCCCGGTGCCCTCCTTCCTCCTATATATACCTACGTACCCCGAAACTATCAGAACAACAGAGAAAACCCTAGTTCCACAGCCGCAACCTTCTGTTCCCGTGAGATCCCATCTTGGGGCCTGTTCCGGAGCTCCGCCGGAGGGGAGGGGGGTCTTCCACGGAGTGCTTCTACATCATCATCATTGCCTCACCATGAGTTGTGAGTAGTTTACCACAGACCTTCGGGTCCATAGCTAGTATCTATATGGCTTCTTCTCTCTCTTTGGATCTCAATACCAAGTTCTCATCGGTCTTCGAGGAGATCTATTCGATGTAATCTCTTTTTGCGGTGTGTTTGTCGAGATCCGATGAATTGTGGGTCTATGATCAAGATTATCTATGAGAAATATTTGGTTCTTTTCTGAACTCTTTATGTATGATTATAATATCCTTGCAAGTCTCTTCGAATTATTGGTTTGGTTTGGCCTACTAGATCTATAGTTCTTGCAATGGGAGAAGTGCTTGGCTTTGGGTTCAATCTTGTGATGTCCTTTCCCAGTGAAAGTAGGGGCATCAAGGCACGTATTGTATTGTTGCCATCGAGGATAAAAAGATGGGGTTTATATCACTATGTTTGAGTTTATCCCTCTACATCATGTCATCTTGCTTAAGGCGTTACTCCGTTCTTAGGAACTTAATACTCTAGATGCATACTGGATAGCGGTCGATGTGTGGAGTAATAGTAGTAGATGCAGAATCGTTTCGGTCTACTTGTACCGGATGTGATGCCTATATATAATGATCATGCCAATATAGTCTCATAATTATTCGCTTTTCTATCAATTGCTCGACAGTAATTTGTTTACCCACCGTAGAATATCGCTATCATGAGAGAAGCCACTAGCGAAAACTATGGCCCCCGGGTCTATTCTCAACATTTCAATCTACAATCGACTTTACTTTTCCGCTTTTACTTTCTGTTCTTCTATACAAAAATACCCAAAATATCAAACTATCATCTCTATCAGATCTCACTTTCGTAAGTGATCGTAAAGGGATTGACAACCACTTATCGCGTTGGCTGCGAAGTTCTTATTTGTTTGTGCAGGTGCGAGGGACTCGCGCGTGGTCTCCTACTTGATTGATACCTTGATTCTCAAAAACTGAGGGAAATACTTACGCTACTGTGCTGCATCACCCTTTCCTGTTCGAGGGAATACAACGCAAGCTCGAGAAGTAGCATTGGATGTCCAAGGATTCCATTGTATGGTAGGGGGAGGTCGACCACATCAAACACAACCTTCTCAGTTGGGTAATTCAATTCTCCCCCAAACATCATCGGCAACATGATCTTTCCCTTAGGACGACTCCTGCCGGGATTAACTCCTCGAAACGTGCCGGTAACCTCAAGTTCTTCCTGTGCTATTTGGAGTCATCTAATGCCCTTTGGGGAAATCAGATTCAACCTGGCACCGCCATCAACCAACATCTGTGTGACCTTGAGGTTGCGGATTGCTGGTGAGACCAACAACGGCAAGCACCCTACCGCGGTGGTGCGGTCATGGTGGTCCTGTTCGTCAAAAATGATGGGTGTGCGTGACCACTTGAGCGGCTTCCAAAATTCTGTCGTTGGCTCCATAACATTGAATTCACGCGCCCAGTGTTTAAGTTGGCGGTGAGAGGAGTGCAGAGATGCACCCCCGTCAATGCACAGGGCGTCAGTGGCCTTCTGGAATTCCCGCTCGCTGGTTTCCTCTTCATTCCCTCCATCACTTTCATTATTTGAATCCTTCTTCTTATGGCCCTTGCGGGTTTTCCTTGGTTCCTAGGAGCCTTTCCGGGGAGATTTGCTTCACCGCTTCGGACCTTCCCGCCAGTGCCATTCTAACCTTTTTCCTTATCTCGCTTCTCATATTCAGCCCTCTGCTTCTTGACAAGCTGCTCAACCTGATGACATTCTTGGAGATTGTGGCCCTTCGTCCGACGGATCTACCAGTACGAGCCATCACTTTTCCCAGCCTTCTCGGCAGCCGCAGCCTCCCGGCAATCATTGCACGTGGAAACCTCCTTGCCAGGAGCTTTAGCCTTAGCCTTCTTGGTGGTACTAGATGTGTTCAATCCCTCAATGGTCATCACTGCCTTATCCTTGTGCTTTTTGCTGCACTTCATGTTCTTCTTATTTTGGCTGGTGGCATTGTCGTCATCTTCTGAGTCGATGCCGATGCAATCCTCTTCTCTAGGGAGTTTCCCCCCTCGTCCACCCGAGCACACTTGTCCACCCAGCTGTAAAGCTCCTTCATAGTCTTGGGCAATCGAACGTTCATCTTCTAACATATCCAACGATTGCGTACGTTGGACTGGAATGCTGCTATCACTGCTGCCGGGAGGATGTGTGGAATATTTCTGTGGACTCGGCTAAACCTCTGCATGTACTTCCGCGGAGTCTCTCCTTCCTTCTGCGGAGTAGTTGCAAATCGTTGGGCCGCCCTGGTTCTTTGTGGCCACCCGTGAAGGCGCCAACGAGCTCATGGCACAAGCCAGCCCAGGTCGAAATGGAGTTCTCCGGCAGGTGCATCAGCCAAGACCTCACATTTGGCTTAAGTGCCAAAGGGGAGTAATTGCCGAACACCTTCTCATCTCTTCCCCGGCAGCTTGAACAGCGATGGTGTAGATGATCAAGAACTCTGCTGGGTTTAGTCTTCCATCATACTTCTCTGGAATCTCTGTCTTGAACGTGCGAGCGGACGGCCAACAGACTTCCACAACTGACGGGTGAAGGCAAGGCACCCTGCCTCAAAAGGCAGGTACGCGCCCCCGTCGAGCGCATGTTCATCGACGTTGGGTGAAAGGATCCATATGGTTGACTAGAGGGGGGGGGGGTGAATAGGCAACTAACAATTTTTAGCTTTTCTTAGCCACTTTAAATTAAGCGTCAAAGTAAGTTGTCTAGATATGCTATTAAGATGACAACTAAAAGGAAGTGAAGATAACAACCTCACAAGCAAGTTATAAGAGTTAAACAAGTAATGCTTGCAGAAGTAAAGGAAAGAAATAACCACAAGTGGAACCGGTGAAGACAAGGATGTGTTGCCGAAGTTCCTTCCCTTTGAGGGGAAGTACGTCTCTGTTGGAGCGGTGTGGAGGCACAATGCTCGCCAAGAAGCCACTAGGGCCACCGTATTCTCTTCACGCCCTCACACGACGCAAGGTGTCATGATCCCACTAGGGGTGCCCTTGAAGGCGGCAACCGAACCTTTACAAACAAGGTTGGGGCTATCTCCACAACTAAATTGGAGGCTCCCAACGATACCACGAAGCTTCACCACAATGGAATATGGCTTCGAGGTGACCTCAACCGTCTAGGGTGCTCAAACACCCAAGAGTAACAAGATCCGCTAGGGATTAGTGGGGGGAATCAAATATCTCTTGGTGGAAGTGTAGATCGATGCCTTCTCAAGCAATCCCGAGCAAATCGACAAGTTTGATTGGCTAGGGAGAGAGATCGGGCGAAAATGGAGCTTGGAGCAACAATGGAGTATGTGGGGGAAGAGGTGAGTCAACAAGAAGGAAGAAGAAGCCTTCATATAGTGGGGGGAACAATCCAACCGTTATCCCCCACTCAGCCCCTCACAGAGTGGTACTACCGCTTGAGGGAGCGGTACTACCGCTTATAGAGCGGTACTACCGTTGCCTTTCAAGAGGTACTACCGCGCCAAGGGGGTAGGGACCCAGAGCGGTACTACCGTGGTCTCAGGGCAGTACTACCGCTGGGAGCGGTACTACCGCCTCTACTACCGCACCTAGCACCGCAAAACTCGACACGAAAACGTGCTCGCGAGTCGAGGCGATGGTAGCACGGATCAGCAGTGGTACTACCGCAGTGTGCACCAAGAAGTACTACCGCTTAGTGGGGCGGTACTACCTCTTGAGGCACACAGGCGGTACTACCGCTAGGACCCGCGGTACTACCGCTGGAGCCAGGAAAAACTAGAGAAGATGGGAAATAAGAACTCCATTGCGGCGGGAAGGAATGGTGGGTGCAATAAAGAAGAGTACGTGTTGATTCCACCCAAACCTTACCAAAGCGGATCCCCTCTTAATAGTACGGCTTTCCTATTACTCAGAACCACCAAAAACTAAGCAAAAAGGAAACACCGTCCTCCACAGATTCCGAGGGGCATCTAATCTTCTTGTGCCTTTGTGAGATGTATCTGAAAGAGCATAGAACACATGATTAGTCCACAAACGCATTGTCATCAATCACCAAAACACCATTTGGCTAAATATGCCCTTACAATCTCCCCCTTTTTGGTGGATTGATGACAAAACGGGATTTCCACAAAAGAAATAATGACATAACGTAAATGCGAAATCCACACCCCTAAAATATAGACGGGCTCCCCCTAGATGTGTGCTATCTAGATAAGTGCTTTGGACTGCACGACACACATACTAGGATCAACACTCCCCCTATATTTTAGAGACCAACAACCTAAGCAAAATATATGAGAGCATAGAACATAGTAAAATAATCATGCATGCTAGAGAGTACCAGGTACATAAATAAGATAGGGTAGCATATGTCTCACACCATATGACGGGAACTCAGGTCTCACGAAAAACCAACCAAACCACAAGAAACGGAAAACACACAAGCGACAGAAACACAAAGGCACAAATCCCTAAACTCTCTCCCCCTTTGGCATCGAGACACCAAAAGGGCAGAGAGCTAAGCTACGGCTCCAGGTGAGAGCACGAGAAGTTCTCGAACATCAGATCTTAGCAGGGTCATCTTCTTCGTCGTCGTCGACCTGAAACTGCTCGGCATCGGAATCCGTCCATGGGCAGTGCTGCTTGATCCACTCTTCCTCCTCGGTTACCTGTTCCTCAGAGCCACTGGCCACAGTCGCACCCAACTGACGCATGAGCTCCTTGTGGCGCCCCTGGCCTTCTTCTCTGCCACATGAGTCATGTACTGACCATGAGACTCCATGCAAAACAGCTTCTTCATCTTCTTCTTGAGCTTCTTTGCCCACGAGGGCTCTGCACCAGATGGCTCATAGTCATCATCATCATCTGCTTCAACCTCAGCCTCCTCAGTCTCCATAGAAGCAGCGGAGGATGAGCCTCCAGTCTTGGAAGCATGAGTGCCCCAGTTGTCCTTCCGCCTCAGACGCTTGATCTCATGAGACACCAACTCTCCAGTCTCCAGCAATACGGTGGGATAGACATGATCCCAAGCCTTCTCAATCAGCAGCATGATGAAAGGTCCATAGATCAGGCACTTGCGTTCAGAAATAGCAGACAAGAGCTCAGACCACATCACATGTGAAATATCCAGGGTCTCACCAGTGTTCCTCTCTAACTGATGTTGGCAAAAGAGAAGCATGTCCACAAGATAGGAGTGAACCATATCATGATTCCCAATCCGAGGGAAAAGAGTCTCACGGAAGATGCGGTGAAGGATATCCAGATAGGTAGACAACTCATATGTTACCTTCTTAGTCTCAGGGTGGACCTTCACAGTGCAGTAGGGCCAGAGAGCTTGCTTGTGAGTGGAGGTAGTGTTCTGATGAGGACGAAAGCCAACCGGTGTCTCCAGCCCCTGGTCTTCCACTCCAAGTAACTCCATGAAAGCCTTCCACTTGAAAGACAATAGTTTGCCATTGGTCATCCATGTCAGAGTTCTATCCTCATCTGTCCCTAGATGGACCGTGGCATAGAATTGAGCCACAAGATCTGCATCAAAGTCCTTGTTGAACTGAATGATCTGAAGAATGTTGAGTTGAGTGCACATCTGAAGAGCATCGCCAAAATACGCAGGATCCTTCTCCAGGTATTCCGTGTCTATGGAGCGAACACTGACAAAGAGATTCTTCTTAGCCTTGAGACATCAAAATAGACGGCAAACTGAAAGCGGTTCCAGAACGGTCGGTTGAACAAATTGGGTTCTTGATCAACCTCGTAGGGATTGCGGCGACGCCTTGCCCAGAACTCCTTGCCACTCATTTGTGTCACAGTTTTGCCCTTTGGCTTTGCCATGGCCTTCTTCTTCTGTTGAGGTGGAGGTGGAGCACTCGAGGAACCTCCAGCAGACTCAGATGTGCGGTAGTGCTTTGAGGTTGCACGATTGAGGTTCATACGGCGAGCCCGATGCTCAGGATGTTCATCACCTGGAACCAAACACAAACACAGATGAACCAACCAAAAGGAACGAGCATAAGCCAATGAACCCAACAAAAGAAGATCAAGGAATGAAGAAATATGTGTGAACTAGGCACGCCGCGGTAGTACCGTGATCTGGTAAGCGGTAGTACCGCTCCAGGGAGCGGTAGTACCGCTCGAGGCGGGGAAACAACGGTTTCCTACTACCATGGTCAGATCCAGCACTACCGGCCTGTCAAATTCAAAAATATTTCTATCATACCCTAATCTAGATAGTCTAGTTGCTTTCTCCATCCTACTCAAGCCTAGATTTAGCCAGAAATCTAAAGATGCAAACACTATTGCCCCTAAAACACAAGATCTGAAAAAGAGACAAGAGGAGAAGAGGAACGGGGGCAATACCGGCATCCATGGCAAGAGGACTTGGTGGGGATCGACTCCACCGAAGGAAAAGGAGAGGAACACCCCGGAGGAGGAGATCCGCCGGAGCCCTCCCGCGGCGACGAACTGCTGGAAAGAGAGAGAGGAACGAGGGGGCGAATGAATGGGTATGGGGGAGAGAAACCTCCCCCTGCCCCGATATATCCCCCACGTACCACCCCGCAGCGGTAGTACCGCGCTGGTGGGCGGTAGTACCGCGCACCACCAGCGGTAGTACCGCCCAGCAAGCCGCAACAACAAAAGGTTCAAGGCAAAGCTCAAAAGGAAACACATAAGGAGCAAAAGCAAAACACCACACACACACACACACTAGCAAGAGACAAGAGACCCCTCTACAAGAGAGGGCGGTGACCGAAGTCACCTATGTTTGAGTCTGGAGGTATGGCGCCGTGAAGATTTTAACCTTGGGCCCATGACCAAAACTCGTCCTTGAAGCACTAGTACCATCAAAGATGGTTAATGAAAGACTAGATCAATTTATGCATAATGGGGGGAGAGAAAGTTCATTGAGAGAACAATGCTCCCCCTATGTCCATGCCTACATCTAGATAAGACACTATGAAGAGTATGGTGGGGTGTGCACATGCTCAAACCACATTGCTCAAATCAATGATATTTAGCTCATGCCTTAACTCGCGAAATCTTGCTTCATCCAATGGCTTCATGAAGATATCTGCAAGGTTATCATGAGTGTTGACATAGTGAAGCTCGATCTCTCCTTGCCGTATATGATCCCGGATGAAGTGATATCGAATCTCTATATGCTTCGTCTTGAAGTGTTGCACCGGGTTGAGAGAAATCTTGATGGCACTTTCGTTGTCACACCAAAGAGGCACTTTGTCACAAGTGACACCGTAATCCTTTAAAGTTTGCCTCATCCATAAGAGTTGAGCACAGCAACTACCGGCAGCTACGTACTCGGCTTCAGTGGACGAGAGAGACACACAACTTTGCTTTTTGGAAGACCAACTAACAAGAGAGCAACCAAGAAATTGGCACCCTCCAGAAGTGGACTTCCTATCCACTTTGTCTCCCACCTAGTTAGAATCAGAGAAACCTACAAGGTTGAAGTTTGCTCCTCTTGGGTACCATAAGCCAAAGTTTGGGGTATGAGCCAAATATCGAAAGATTCGCTTGACAGCCACAAAGTGACTTTCCTTAGGTGAGGCTTGAAACCGTGCACAGATTCCCACACTCAACATAATATCCGGTCTAGATGCACAAAGGTAAAGCAAGGAACCGATCATAGAGCGATATACCTTTTGATCCACCGCTTTACCATTGGGATCAATGTCAAGTTGGCACTTGGTTGGCATTGGAGTAGTAGCCGGCTTGACATCACTTAGATTGAACCTCTTGAGCATGTCTTGAGTGTACTTGGATTGTTTGATGAAGATCCCTTCTCTTCTTTGCTTGATCTCAAACCCAAGGAAGTACTTAAACTCTCCCATCATGGACATCTCAAAATGTGTGGTCATGAGTGCGACGAACTCATCATTGAAAGCTTTGTTAGGAGAACCAAAGATAATATCATCAACATACGGTTGGCATACAAACAACTCCCCTTTGACCTTCTTAGTAGAAAGAGTGGGGTCGATTTTCCCAATTTCAAACCCACGATCTTGTAACAACTCGGTAAGATGCTCATACCACGCACGTGGGGCTTGTTTAAGGCCATAGAGTGCATTATCGAGTTGGTACACGTGATTGGGGAGCTTAGGATCCTCAAACCCCGGGGGTTGTTTAACATACACCAACTCATTAATAGGACCATTAAGAAATGCACTTTTCACATCCATTTGTTGCAATTTAAAGTTATGATGGTAAGCATAGGCAAGCAACAAACGAATGGATTCAAGGCGAGCAACGGGGGCAAAGGTTTCACCGTAGTCGATACCCTCGACTTGGGAGTAGCCTTGAGCCACCAGACGCGCCTTGTTGCAGATGACAATGCCATGAGCATCTTGCTTGTTCTTAAAGATCCACTTGGTTGCAATGACATTATGGTTCTCCTTTGGCCTTGGCACCAGACACCACACCTTGTTGCGCTCGAAGTTATGGAGTTCTTCATGCATGGCATTAAGCCAATCAGGGTCTTCGAGCGCCTCATAAACCTTCTGAGGTTCAACACAGGAGACAAAAGCTTGATGATCACAATAGTTTGCTAATTGTCTACGAGTGCTTACCCCCCTTTTGATGCTTCCTAGAATGTTCTCCATGTGATGTTCTCTGGAAGCAAGCCTGGAGGCAACTTTTTTAGCACGACGCTCCAATTGCTCTTCAGGAGATAACTGAGGAGCATTGAGTTGATCATGTTGAGCGTCGTCAGGAGCTAGATCTTGATCTTGAGCTTCCTCTTGACCTTGATCTTGCTCGGAGGACAGAACTTGGCCTTGTGCATCATTTGGTGGCTCCCCACCATCTTGTGATTGATCTTGCACTTGGCCTTGTTCGTCCGGTTGAGGGCCTTCACTTTGTTCTTCGGAAGCGTGTGCGTCTTGGGTTGGTGATGGTTCCACTTGAGTGGAACATTGTCCTTCTCCTTCGGCCACAAGGGGTTCCTCAATGTGTAGGATATATCCAACACCCATTCTTCTTATGGCTTGAGGAGGAATTTCATCACCTACATCACAAGTACCACTTTGCTCCACTTGGGAGCCGTTATTTTCATCAAACTCTACGTTACTCGTCTCCTCAATGAGTCCATTGGACTTGTTGAGGACACGGTAAGCATGAGAGTTTGTAGCATAACCAACAAATATGCCCTCGTGAGCTCTAGATTCAAATTTAGACAACCGAACACCTTTCTTGAGGATGAAACACTTACACCCGAACACCCGGAAGTACTTGAGATTGGGCTTGTTACTGGTAAGTATCTCATATGGAGTCTTGTTCAAGCCTTTGCGGAGATATAGCCGGTTTGATGCATGGCATGCGGTGTTGATGGCTTCGGCCCAAAATTTCTATGGAGATTTGAATTCTGCCATCATGGTCCTTGCCGCATCCATCAGAGTCCGGTTCTTTCTCTCCGCTACACCGTTTTGTTGAGGGGTATAGGGAGCTGCATATTGATGTTTGATCCCCTCATCACCGAGAAACTCATCCAAGTTGTAGTTCTTGAACTCGGTGTCGTTGTCACTTCTGATCATCAAAATCTTTGCTTCATTTTGTCGTTGAGCTTCATTTGCAAAGTTGATGATGGTTTGTTGGGTCTCACTCTTCTTCTTGAAGAAGTATACCCAGGTGTATCTTGAGTAATCATCCACAATCACCAAGCAGTACTTTCTACCCCCAAGACTATCAAAAGATGGAGGCCCAAAGAGGTCCATGTGAAGGAGCTCTAGGGGTCTCTTTGAATAGATGATAGTGGTGGGAGGGTGAGCCGTCTCATGTAACTTTCCTTCAATGCAAGCCCTGCAAGCACGATCTTTGGCAAAGCTAACATTTGTTAGTCCACGGACATGGTCCCCCTTGAGAAGACTTTGCAAAGATCTCATATTGACATGGGCCAAACGGCGATGCCAAAGCCATCCCACATCAACTTTAGCCATTAGGCATGTCGCAATCTTAGTGGGTTTCTTCGAAAAGTTAACCACATAAAGACCATTCTCGACATGCCCAACATAGGCTACTTTAAGAGTCTTGCTCCACAAGAGGGCCACGGTATCAATATCGAAGAATTTAGCAAAGCCCATGAGTGCAAGTTGGCGAACAGAAAGTAAATTATATGCAAGGGACTCAACAAGCATGACTTTCTCGATCGTGAGATCATGAGAGACAACCACCTTGCCAAGCCCCAATACCTTAGAAGATGAAGCATCACCCCATTCGACGTTGGTGGCCATAGATGATCCTAGATGCACGTCCACCACCAAGTCTTTGCTTCCGGTCATATGATTTGTGGCTCCACTATCGAGCAACCATGATCCCCCACCGGAAGCAAACTCCTACAAGAGATCAATGCTTGGATTTAGGTACCCATTTGGTGATGGGTCCTTTGAGGTTAGTAACAAGGGTCTTAGGAACCCAAATGGACCATTCAATGTACTCATAAGAAGAAGCAACAAATTTAGCAAACACATGACCATCACTAGCACGACATAAAACATATGAAGGATTAAAGTCGCCGGCCATGTTGGATGGTATGGTGGAGTTTTTCTTGACACCACCACCTTTCACGGTTTTCTTCTTCTTTGATACGCCCTCTCCTTCTTTCACAAAAGTTAGTCGGAGAGGGGGTGGTAGCTTGGTCTTATCATTCTTCTTCTTCTTGGGCTTGGGAACAAACCCAATTCCTTCCTTTGCCACAACCTCCTTTTGATTGCTCAAAATATTGTTGAGGTTCTTCTCACCTTGTATACATGTCACAAGGCCTTTCTCAAGTTGCTGCTTCAACTCGGCATTTTCTTCAACAAGATGCACATGCTCGCAACATGGGTTAGTAGCATTTGCATTATCAATTAATACCATGCGAGGAAAGATAGCCTTTTCCTTGGTTAGCGAAACTTGTAGTTGATCATGAGACTCCTTGAGAGAAGCATGCATACCTTTCAAGGCATTGTGATCCTTGTCGAGTATGACAAACTCTTCCTTGAGTTTAGCCTGGTCAACCTCAAGTTTTGCCTTCTCGGAATTAAGCACACGAGAGACAACTAAAGCATGATCAAGATCTTTCTTTAATTTAGCATGATCATCATTGTATGACTCCTCAAGAGCCAAACAAAGACCATGCTCTTCCTCTAGGGCGTTAGAGAGATCTGATATCTCATCGGCATAGTCTCGACTATGTCCTTCCATTTTAGTAATGGTTTCCTCGTGAGCCTCGATCATGTCATTGGCCTCACCGAGTTGTTCCAAGAGAACAACAAAATGCTTCTTGGGTTTGCCTTTGAGTTTGTTCATGAACAACTCAAATTCATTCTCTCCCTCCTTGGTTCCCTCACTCTCATCAATACAATCCGTCAATGAAGGATTAGAAGTGATAGTAGTATGGATGTTTGGGGTTACCTTGTTGGTGGCCTTGGCCATGAGACACTTGGCGGTGATGTTCTCATTCGGTGAGTCGAAGAGTGATGAGTGCGGAGTAGTAGCAATAGCAATTGTGGCCATGGTGACCATCTCATCATCTTCATCATTATCATCATCCTCAACATATTCTTCTTGGGCCACCAACCCTTTAGGAGGAGTCTTCTTGTTGAAGTTGTTCTTGTTGGGATAAGACTTTAACTTGTCCTTCCGGATAAGCTTGCCTCCAAAGTCTTCTCTTTTCTCATAAGGGCAATCCGCAACGAAGTGGCTTACATTTCCAAAGTTGAAGCATGTCCTCACTCGTTGCTTGCCCTTGTTCCCACTTGAGTTGTTCCTGTTGAAGTTGGGTCTTGTGTTCTTCTTGTTGCCCCAAAATTGCCTTGAAGCAAGAGACATGTTCTCATGATAGGCATATTTGGTGTTCTCGGGGCTACACTCATCATCATCCCCCACCTCCTCTTCTTCCACACAAGCCTTGGCCTTTAGGGCGAGGTTAGGCTTCTTCGATCGTTGAGCTCTTAAGACCGCACTATCGGCGGTCATGTCTAAGATCCTCATGGCAAGTGGTGGAAGTCCGGTCTCTGACGAATGACAGAGGACATGGCCTTATGATAGGGCATCATGGCCTTGAGTAACTTGCGCTTGATCCAATTGTCATCCGTGTCCTTACTGCCATGATCTCGAAGAGAGACCGCAAGGGTGGTTAATCTCCGATAAAGTTCACGAGGATCTTCTTCTTCGATCATAGCAAACTCATCGGCTTCATCTTGCACAACTTCATAGTTAGAGCGTTGAATGCTAGTGCTTCCCTTGTACATAGTGCCAACATGCTCCCAAGCTTCCTTGGCCACAGTGAAGGGTCGAAGATGTGCAATGTCTTCTGGAGGAATAGCATCTTGAAGAATGCAAAGAGCGGACTCGTTGAATTGATGATCTGCAGTTTCTCTTGGAGTCATGTTGTCGGGATCATGCGGATAAAAACCTTGCTCAATGATTCTCCAAAGATTAGTAGAGCAATGATTTATATGACGTTTGAAGCGAAACACCCAAGTAGCAAAATCAGAATTTTTAATAAACTTGGGAGGAGGCCCAACGGATTTTAAATGCGGTGTAGGAACAGGTCCTCCATAGTGAGTAGGAGGAGTGGAGTTGGCAAAGATGCCACTCCCATTCTTAGTAACAGGGGCTTGTTCACTACTAGTTTCTCCCTTGTCGGGATTAGCCTCCGACACGTTGGTAGCGGGACGAACCACTTCCAACGGTGTGGTGGATAATTTAAGCCCCTCAAGCAAATCTTTAAACATGCCTTTGACCTCGGTCGCTAGTGACTCGTTCAATGTGGTCAAGGCCACATTGAACTCCTCACGAGAGACCGAGGCTCCCCCATCGGACGTAGGCAAGGACGGTGTTCCACCGGAATGATCTTCCGTCTCGACTACGTTGTCACCCATACTCTTTGGACGGTAAAGTCCTTAAAAAGAGACGAGGCTCTGATACCAATTGAAAGGATCGATATGGTTGACTAGAGGGGGGGGGGTGAATAGGCAACTAACAATTTTTAGCTTTTCTTAACCACTTTAAATTAAGCGTCAAAGTAAGTTGTCTAGATATGCTATTAAGATGACAACTAAAAGGAAGTAAAGATAACAACCTCACAAGCAAGCTATAAGAGTTAAACAAGTAATGCTTGCAGAAGTAAAGGAAAGAAATAACCACAAGTGGAACCGGTGAAGACGAGGATGTGTTGCCGAAGTTCCTTCCCTTTGAGGGGAAGTACGTCTCCATTGGAGCGGTGTGGAGGCACAATGCTCCCCAAGAAGCCACTAGGGCCACCGTATTCTCTTCACGCCCTCACACGATGCAAGGTGCCGTGTTCCCACTAGTGGTGCCCTTGAAGGCGGCAACCGAACCTTTACAAACAAGGTTGGGGCTATCTCCACAACTAAATTGGAGGCTCCCAACGATACCACGAAGCTTCACCACAATGGAATATGGCTTCGAGGTGAACTCAACCGTCTAGGGTGCTCAAACACCCAAGAGTAACAAGATCCGCTAGGGATTAGTGGGGGGGGAGTCAAATATCTCTTGGTGGAAGTGTAGATCGATGCCTTCTCAAGCAATCCCGAGCAAATCAACAAGTTTGATTGGCTAGGGAGAGAGATCGGGCAAAAATGGAGCTTGGAGCAACAATGGAGTATGTGGGGGAAGAGGTGAGTCAACAAGGAGGAAGAAGAAGCCTTTAGGGGAACAATCCAACCGTTATCCCCCACTCAGCCTCGCACAGAGCGATACTACCGCTTGAGGGAGCGGTACTACCGCTTATAGAGCGGTACTACCGTTGCCTTTCAAGCGGTACTACCGCGCCAAGGGGGTAGGGACCCAGGGCGGTACTACCGCGGTCTCAGGGCGGTACTACCGCGGTCTCAGGGCTGTACTACCGCCTCTACTACCGCACCTAGCACCGCAAAACTCGACACGAAAACGCGCTCGCGAGTCGAGGCGGTGGTAGCACTGATCAGCAGCGGTACTACCACAGTGTGCACCAAGCGGTACTACCGCTTAGTTGGGCGGTACTACCTCTTGAGGCACACAGGCGGTACTACCGCTAGGACCCGCGGTACTACCGCTGGAGCCAGGAAAAACTAGAGCAGATGGGAAAGAAGAACTCCATTGCGGCGGGAAGGAATGGTGGGTGCAATAAAGAAGTGTACGTGTTGATTCCACCCAAACCTTACCAAAGCGGATCCCCTCTTAATAGTACGGCTTTCCTATTACTCAGAACCACCAAAAACTAAGCAAAAAGGAAACACCGTCTTCCATAGATTCCGAGGGGCATCTAATCTTCTTGTGCCTTTGTGAGATGTATCTGAAAGAGCTTAGAACACATGATTAGTCCGCAAACGCATTGCCATCAATCACCAAAACACCATTTGGCTAAATATGCCCTTACATTGGGGCCATCACACCCGTCGGGCTGGCAGTGGTCGTCACGGATTCACTCGATGGTGACGCACACGCGCTCCCTCTACCTGTCCTCTGGGGCTCGCTGTTGGCCTTGATGTGCTCGAGGGCCCGATGAGGCCATCGAGACGTCGTCATGTTCCTAGTTGCGTGGCTCCCGTGCTGGTTGCCGCGGTGGGGATTGCACCGTGGGGCTGGCCCCTTCAGTGCGGCCAGAAGCATGGGTGATGTCTACTACACAACTTTATTCTTGTAGACTCGTGTTGGTCCTCCAAGCGCAGAGATTTGTAGGACAATAGCAATTTCCCCTCAAGTGGATGACCGAAGGATTATTAATCCGTGGGAGGAGTAGGATGAGGATGGCCTCTCTCAAACAACCCTGTAACCAAATAATAAAAAAGTCTTTCGTGTCCCCAACACACCCAATACAATGGAAAAATGTATAGGTGCACTAGTTCGGCGAAGAGATGGTGATACAAGTGTAATATGAATAGTAGATCTTGATTGTTGCATTAGTCATAATAAAAAAAGCAAGGTAGGAAGTGATAAAATGGAGCACAAACCGTATATGCTTGAAAATGAGGCCCAGGGTTCGTACTTTCGCTAGTGCAATCTCTCAACAATGCTAATATAATTGGATCATGTAACCATCCCTCAATGTGCTATGAAGATTCACTCCAAAGTTCCTATCTAGTGGAGAACATAAGAAGGAATTGTTTGTATCTATTCTTTCCGATCGATCTAACCAAGAGTTCATACTAAAATAACACCAAGTTATTCTTTTTGATCGATCTATCAAGAGTTCGTTCTAAATTAACACCAAGTTATTCTTTCCGATCCATCTATTAAGAGTTCGTACTGAAATAACACCAAAACAAATTCAGATTCATAATACTCAATCCAACACAAAGAACCTCAAAGAGTGCCCCAAGTTTTCTATTGGAGAAACAAAGACAAGAACGTGCATCAACCCCTATGCATAGATTACCCCAATGTCACCTTAGGAATCCGCGAGTTGAGTGCCACCTCCGCAGCTTTGAGTATAGCGAAGAGCTCGGGAATTGTCTTCTGCATACCTTGCATATTATAGTTCATCACGAAGCCTTTATAGCTTGGTGGCAGTGACTGAAGAACTCTATCAATAACAATATGTTCGTCAACTTTGCAACCAAGTTGAGTCATATGATTTTAGTACCCACACATTCTGAGCAAGTGTTCACTGATAGAACTGTTCTCCTCCATCTTGCAGCTATATAACTTATTGGAGACTTCATATCTCTCAATTCAGGCATTTGCTTGAAATATTAACTTCAACTCTTGGAACATCTCATATGCTCCATGACGCTCAAAATGTCTTTGAAGTCCCGATTCTAAGCCATAAAGCACGGCACACTGAACTATCGAGTAGTCATCAGAACGAGCTTGCTAGACGTTCATAACGTCAGGAGTTTCTCGTGCAGCAGGCCTGTCGCCTAGCGGTGCTTCCAAGACGTAATTCTTCTGTGCAGCAATGAGGATAATCCTCAAGTTATGGACCCAGTCCGTGTAGTTGCTACCATCATATTTCAACTTTGCTTTCTCTAGGAACGCATTAAAATTCAAGGGAACGGTAGCACGCGCCATTGGTCTACAAGAACATAGATATGCAAAAACTATCAGGACTAAGTTCATGATAAATTAAAGTTCAATTAATCATATTACTAAAGAACTCCCACTTAGATAGACATCCCTCTAGTCATCTAAATGATCACGTGATCCAAATCAACTAAACCATGTCCAATCATCACGTGAGATGGAGTAGTTTTCAATGGTGAACATCTTGTGTTGATCATATCTACTATATGATTCACGCTCGACCTTTCGGTATCCACTGTTCTGAGGCCATGTATGTACATGCTAGGCTCGTCAAGTTTAACTCGAGTATTCTGCATGTGAAATCTGTCTTTCACCCGTTGTATTTGAACGTAGAGCTTATCACACCCGAACATCACATGGTGTCTCGGCACGACGAACTTTTGCAATGGTGCATACTCAGGGAGAACACTTGCACCTTGAAATTTTGTAAGGGATCATCTTATAATGATACCACCGTACTAAGCAAAATAAGAAGCATACTAAGATAAATATCACATGCAATCAAAATATGTGACATGATATGGCCATCATCATCTTGTGCTTTTGATCTCCATCTCCAAAGCATTGTCATGATCTCCATTGTCACCGGCTAGACACCATGATCTTCATCGTAGCGTCATGGTTGTCTTGCCAACTATTGCTACTGCTACTATCGCTAACTCATAGTGATAAAGTAAAGCAATTACATGGCCTTCACAATTCATACAATAAAGAGACAACCATAAGGCTCATGCCGGTTGCCGATAATTTACAAAACATGAGCATCTCATACAATAATGTATAACTCATCACGTCTTGACCATATCACATCACAACATGCCCTGCAAAAACAAGTTAGACGTCCTCCACTTTGTTGTTGCAAGTTTTACGTGGCTGCTACAGGCTTAGCAAGAATCGTTCTTACCTACGCATACAAAACCACAACGATTTTTTGTCAAGTGTGATGTTTTAACCTTGCACAAGGACCGGGCGTAGCCACACTCAATTGAACTAAAGTGAGAGAGACAGACACCCGCTGGTCACCTTTAAGCAACGAGTGCTCGTAACGGTGAAACCAGTCTCGCATAAGCGTACGCGTAATGTCGGTCCGGGCCGCTTCATCTGACAATACCGCCAAATCAAAGTATGACATGCTGGTGAGCAGTATGACTATTATCGCCCACAACTCATTGTGTTCTACTCGTGCATATCATCTACACATAGACCTGGCTATGATACCACTATTGGGGAACGTAGTATTTCAAAAAAAAATCCTACGATCACGCAAGATCTATCTAGAAGAAGCATAGCAACGAGCGGGAAGAGTGTGTCTATGGACCCTCGTAGACCGAAAGCGGAAGCGTCTAGTGACGCGGTTGATGTAGTCCAACGTCATCGCGATCCAACCGATCCAAGCACTGAACGTACAACACCTCCACGTTCAGCACACGTTCAGCTCGATGACGTCCCGCGAGCTCTTGATTCAGTTGAGCGTCACGGGAGAGTTTTGTCAGAACGACGGTGAGGATGAAGCTACTGGCGTAGGGCTTCGACTAAGCACTGCAACGGTGAGGACTAAGCACTGCTTCGACCAAGGTGTGTAACTGTGGAGGGGGGCACCGCACACGGCTAAGAAATCAACTTGTGTGTTCTAGGGTGCCCCCCTCCCTACGTATATAAAGGAGAGAGGGGGAGGCTGGCCGGCCTCTCTAGGCGCGCCAAGGGGGGAGGAGTCCTCCTCCTAGTAGGGGTAGGACTCCCCCTTTCCTAGTGCCACTAGGAATAGAAGGAAGATGGGGAAGGAGAAAGGAAAGGGGGGCCGGCCCCTCACCCAATTCGGATTGGGCTTGGGGGGTGCCCCCTCCTAGGCTGCCTTCTCTTCTCTCCCACTAAGGCCCATTAAGGCCCATATGGTCCTCGGGGGTTCCGGTAGCCCCCCCGGTACTCCGGTAAATGCCTGAACTCACCCGAACCATTCCGATGTCCAAACATAGGCTTCCAATATATCAATCTCTATGTCTCGTCCATTTCGAGGCTCCTCGTCATGTTCGTGATCACATCCGGGACTCCGAACTACCTTCGGTACATCAAAACACATAAACTCATAATACCAATCGTCATCGAACGTTAAGCGTGCGGACCCTACGGGTTCGAGAACTATGTAGACATGACCGAGACTCATCTCCGGTCAATAACCAATAGTGGAAACTGGATGCTCATATTGGTTCCTACATATTCTACGAAGATCTTTATTGGTCAAACCGCACAACAACATACGTTGTTCCCTTTGTCATCGGTATGTTACTTGCCCGAGATTCGATCGTCGGTATCATCGTACCTAGTTCAATATTGTTACCGGCAAGTCTCTTTACTCGTTCCGTAATATATCATCTTGTGACTAACTCATTAGTCATTTTCTTGCAAGGTTTATTATGATGTGTATTACCGAGAGGGCCCAGAGATACCTCTCTGACACTCGGAGTGACAAATCCTATTCTCGATCTATGCCAACATCACAAACACCTTCGGAGACACCTGTAGAGCATCTTTATAACCACCTAGTTATGTTGTGATGTTTGATAGCACACAAGGTGTTCTTCCGGTATTCGGGAGTTGCATAACTTCATAGTCATAGGAACATGTATAAGTCATGAAGAAAGCAATAACAATAAAACTAAACGATCAAGTTGCTAAGCTAACAGATGGGTCTTGTCCATCACATCATTCTCCTAATGATGTGATCCCGTTGATCAAATGACAACTCATGTCTATGGTTAGGAAACATAACCATCTTTGATTAATGAGCTAGTCTAGTAGAGGCATACTAAGGACACTCTGTTTCATCTATGTATTCACACATGTACTAAGTTTCCGGTTAATACAATTCTAGCATGAATAATAAACATTTATCATGATATAAGGAAGTACAAATAACAACTTTATTATTGCCTCTAGGGCATATTTCCTTCAGCTAGGAGTCACCCCTGATGGTGAGGCACTTCACTCTCAGTGCTGCCATGGCCTTGAGGCCAGCAATCAGGCCCTCATATTATGCAATGTTGTTGGAGACCTTCTCGCCATTCCGGAAGCATAGTTGTACGGCATAGTAGAGTTTGTCCTTGGTGGGTGAGATGAGCACGGCTCCAGCCCCTGCGCCCTGACACACGAATGCTCCATCGAAGTTCATGACCCAGCCATCCGGGGATTCATCTCCTAGGGAGAGGGAGCGGTCCTCACACACTCCTTGGTCTGGGACATCAGTCCATTCCGCCACGAAATCGGCAAGGGCTGCTCCTTTGATGATTCATGTTGTGCTGAATTCCAACTCGAACCCTTGTAGCTCGATATTCCATTCGGCGACTCTTCCCATTGCATTGGGGCTCCAGAGTACCTTTCCAGCGGGTAAGCTGAGACGACCTTGATCGGGTGACCTTGGAAGTCATGGCGTAGCTTCCGAGAAGCCACAAGGAGCGCTAGGAAGAGCTTCTAGGGGCATGGGGTAGAGTGCTCGCGCGTCGCACAACACCGTGCTGACGAAATACCCGGGTGATCGACAAGGGTGGAGGTTTTGGTGGAGTCTTGCAGTTCCCGGGGCAGAAGGTCCTTGGGGATCGCGTCGCCTGCCGATGCGGCCAAGGCCTCCGGAGCGCTGCCTTCGGGAGCCTTGGTATCTTGAGGATCGGCTAGGGTGTCAGGAGTATCGTCGGTTGGTGAGATGGTTGTGGCTTATGGAGCTCCGTTCTGGGCTAGTGGTGTCTTGGCCAGGCGCGGGATGCCGTGTTTCCATATGCCCTTGGTCTGGTGCACTTCTCGGACCGCCACCAGCGCCGCGTTGGCAGAGTGCGGCGTGGTAGCCAGATAGAGCACCAACGATTCGTGGAGGCGCGGTGCTACCATCACTGGAGGGCTGGTAAGGTACCTATTGTAGTCTTCAAAACCTGCGTCAGCTTCTAGAGTCCACTCGAATGGGCCCTTCCTTTTCGTCAGCTTGAAGAAGGGGAGGGTGCGCTCCCCTAGCTTGGAGATGAAGCGCCCGAGCGACGTCACACAGCCTGCTAGCTTCTACATCTTCTTGAGGGTCCTTGGTGGATTCATCTTCTCTATGGCCTTGACCTTCTCAGGGTTAGCTTCAACTCCTCCGTGCGACACGAGGAAGCCCAGCAGCTTACCTGACGAGACGTCGAATAGACACTTCTCCGGGTTGAGCCGCAGGTCCACCTTGCACAGGCTGGCGAAGGTCTCCTCCAAATCATCGATAAGAGTCCTGGCCTCCCGAGATTTCACCACTATGTCATCGTCGTATGCTTCTGCATTCCTCCCGAGCTACTCCCCCAGCGCGGTGTGCATCAACCGCTGGAAAGTTGCTTCCGCGTTGCGCAGGCCAAAAGGCATACTAGTGTAGCAATATACCCCGCACGGGGTTAGAAAGGCTGTTTTTTCAACATCTTGCACCGCCATCTTGATTTGATGATAGCTCGAGAAGGCTTCCAGGAAACACAGCAGATCTCACTCGGAGGTGGAGTTGATGATTTGGTCGATGCGCGGGAGAGGAAACGGGTCCTGAGGGTAGGCCTAGTTGAGGTTGGTGAAGTCGACGCACATGCGCTCTTTTCCACCTTTCTTGGGGACGATGACAGGGTTCGCGAGCCATTTTTGGTGCCACACTTCTCTGATGACACCTGCCTCCAATAACTTGCGGGTCTCCTGAGCGATGTACGTCTGCTTCTCTGGGGCTGCCGCCGTGCCTTCTGCTTCACTGGGCGCGCGTTCGGTCACACCATTAAGTGATGCTCGATCACTCCTTGCAAAACTCCTACCAGGTCCGCCGCCTCCCATGCGAACACCTCCTTGTTGGCATGCAAGAAACAGACCAAAGCCTCTTCTTGGTCCGGGGGAGGCCCGCCCCTTTGGTGAAGGTGGAGCCTGACCTCCCGTCTTTGTCCACCGGAACTTGCTTTGTTTTGACCCGATCTTGAGAGAAACATGTTTCATCTTCGTAGGTGCAGCCCCCGGGTCTTCTGGAGCTCCCTCCTTGCCTGGTTGTGCGGCAGCCCTAGACTTGGCGGCCAGCTTATGGACGAAGAGTGCATTCTTGGTGTCGCCCACCACGGTGAGGACTCTGCTGCTCCACGGCATCTTCATGAGATTATAGGCGGGATGAGTTGCATCCATGAACTTGGCCAGCGCTGGATAGCCGAGGATGGCGTTGTACGGCAGGTTGATAAGAGCGATGTCAAAGTCGATGACCTCGGTGCGGTAATTGGTGCGCGTACCAAAGGTGACGGGAAGGCGGATCTGCCCCAGGGGGCAGGTGGAGCCATCCACGACCCCAAAGAAGGGCTTGGTGGGGAGGAGCCGACCGTAGGGCACATGAAGGAGGTCGAATGCTTTGACGGAGAGAATGTTCAGGCCTGCGGCACCGTCGATGAGGGTCTTGGTGACAGCTATGTTGCATATGGTGGGCTTGCAGAGCATAAGAAGTGCGCCCACGCCCGCTGTAGATGCAGGGTGGTCACTTGAGTCGAAAGTGAGGCCGGATTCGGGGCCACCCAGCCTGGGGGCGACTGTGCGACCCCTGCGTGCCGCATGAACTGATTGATGTGGCGCCCTGATGCATGCGCCCTCAATCTGCCGAGGAGCGCTACGGCTGCGTTGGGTGCCGGTGCCGCGATGCGTTCGACGAATAAGTCATGAAGATCTTCCCAAGAGTCCACCGAAGAATCTGGCAAGCTTAGAAACCAAGCGCATGGCTCCCCCACCAAGGCCATGGGGAGCCAGATCGCCATCACCTTGGCATTAACGCGAGCCGCCCAAACGGCTTCTGCGTTGGCTTGGAGGAACGCCTCTAGGTCAGCCGCGCCGTTGTACCGTGGTGGCAGAGCCGGCCTGAACCTTAGCGGCCACCGTACTTGTCGTAAGGCAGGGGAGAGGGCCCGGTGGCCCGCGCCACCCCTGAGCATGGCGCACGGGGCAGCGGGTGGTGAGATGCCCGCCATGGTCAGAGGCTAGACGACGAGGGTAGAGCATGACGACGGGGAAGATGGTTCCTCGTTATGCACCCGTACCTGGCGCGCCACATGTCAGATTCTGGGCTCCACAAAACCCTTGTAAGTTCCAACACTGGGGTGTGTGCAAGGAAGTCAACTCCCCCTACCAGTCTACTCGCCGTTTCTATGAACTAGCTCAAGGAACAAGAAAGAACACGCCGCAAGGCAATTTACCCAGGTTCAGGCCACCTAGCGGTGAGTGGACGTACTCCTGCAATGTGGTGGGTTGCCTCAAGGTGGGCTGAGGTAGAACTAGTACATTGAGCGAGCAACCTCGCGAGGTGTGTTCTTGGTGGTGTGTGTCTAGCGGAAGGTCTCAATGATCTGTTGGATCTTCGCCCCATGCCCATCCATGGTGCTGGCTATCGTATATTTATAGTGTCCTAGGTCCTCTTCCTCCAAAATATAGGCGGGAGGGATCCCACAGCGGCCAAATTTGAAGGGAGACAACTAGTACATCTTACCATGAGTAAAGGTGGTCTTCTCCTGCAAAGCCTCTTGTCCTGACGCCACGGTGGGCTCGACAATGACCTCCATCCTGCCGTCTTAGCGATCCTGCTCTTGTTGCATGGAAATGGAAACCTTTGCTTGATTCCTCGAGACTCCGCGTTTGCGCTTGCCTCTTTAGCACCAAAGAGGAAACTGGTCGTCCTGCGCCCGCTGGCGCCCGCCTGGCCTTGGTCGTCATGGCTTACGTCATCTGAACCTCATGAGGTGAGGCGTGCATAGAATTCTCCTCCCCTTGGGAGCCAGCCTAGCAGGACCGCTCCCTTCGGAGGTCCTGATGTCATTCGCCTCGCGAGTCTTGCACCCCGCGAGGGTCTTGAGTGACAATGCTGAAGATGGGCCATACTAGACTGGCATGGGAGCCACGTCATGGGCCGTAGGTAGGCAAGTCTGGGTACCCTGGTTCCCAAAACGCTGACATACATGATCATTGACTTGGATATCATCATAATTATTTGCTTTTCTATTAATTGCCCAACAGTAATTTTTCTACCCACTGCATGCTATTTTCTCGAGAGAAGCCACTAGTGAAATCTACGGCCCCCGGGTCTATTTTCATATCATATACTTTCAGATCTATATTGCAATTTTCCTTTTCTTTTATTTTCATATCTATATTATCAAAAACCCAAAAATACATTCCTGCATTTTATTTGCTTTTAGTTGCATCTATCAATCTACTACAATTTTATCCTATCCTTACGTCACTTTTTGGCACCGTTACCCGAAAGGGATTGACAACCCCTTTAATGCATCGGGTTGCAAGCGGTTGTCATTTGTGTGCAGGTACCGTTTACGTAGTGTTGCATGGTTCTCCTACTGGTTCGATAACCTTGGTTTCATCACTGAGGGAAATACCTTACCATTATTGGGCTGCATCCTCCCTTATTCCTTGGGGAAACACCGACGCACTCAAGCGACATTAGTGATATGTATGCTATCTATCACACACACACCCCTTGATTTGGCTGACCTTTCTATTGTTTTGGCTCACTGCAAATAGTTTTTATGGATCGACCATATGCCACGTATGACACATGAAAATATTTTTTTGAATCATGATTGATGGATCCGCAATTGCACACTATTTGTTCTATTGGTGACGGTTTTATTACCATATCGTTTGTGATTCATGCATTGCACATAGTTTGGTCGAATGGTCTCCTATACATGTGTTGTGTTAGGACCTTCCTGTAGTAGTGATATGAATCATTCAATAGGTAGACAAGCTCCAACGATCAACAATAGAATGAACAAGCTCCAACGACCAACAACATACATAGTAAAGTCAATATCCAATCGTTGGGTTACTTCAAGCAACAATATGACACACCATTGCACAGCCATTTCCATATCCATATGTGTGCATCATCAAACCAATGGGTTTCTTCTATCCTCTTTGCGTGAGCTGGCTCCCCGCCTTATCCTTCGCCATGGCTCCTGAGACATGGTCCATGTGGCCCCCAGACACGCCTATGAATCATGTTGCGAATACAACATCCATTTTTGCAAGATAAACTAACACACAAAAACCACTAAAATTTAGTCGATGCTGGATAAGATGTACACTGATGGGACGACCAACACCAAGCACACAAAGGATAAAAAATTTATAGCAATAAAGACACGGGAAAGAAAACTGATAAATCCCATCATAAAAAGAAAGGCGGGGGATGGAGGAACAGAGCAAACAAGCGTCTGCTCTATAATAACAACACATGGGGGAAAGAACTGTCACACGAAGAGGCATAGAATGAAATACCCTACAAAGAGGGGGCAGAGAGCAACAAGATCATCGGAGCAAACAAGTAGCTTACCTCAAACAGCAGGAGCACGACAAGGAGCTAGCGTACCTCCATATGTCATTGACGGCTAACATAATGGGAATGCCAATAAAGATGGAAGAAGTACGACATCAAAACAACTATGACATGCAAACAACAACTCGCACGGCCTCGTCATTGATCTACGAGGACGAGCAAGGAGACCTCCTGAGTAGGACCTGTAAACCATAGCAAGAGCGCCAACATGCGCAACATACGATGTGCTGCATAAAACAACTAATTTGTAGGAAAATGCAACCACCTTGAGAAAAATGACTAAATGGCCGACGACACACTCCTTGTGATGATCCGTCTTGTCGTTGCAACCCCTAGACGTTTGGCGTCGGAGGAGCCTGCACGACCACACGGCAAGGACAACCTCGAGCCGCACATAGCTGGGCTGGGTACGAATGACTCTAACAACCCAGACTAACCCTTCCCCAGTGCATGCGAGTAGCAGCAACCCTGACCGTTTGGAACTACCCTAGCCAGCTAGCTCAACCAACTGACCTGACCACACATGTGGGCTTGGCTAGGGCGAGCAAGCCGAGCTGTCTAGGGCCAAAGGCAACTAAGGTGTGGACCCGAGCTGCCCGCTGCACCGCACGCAACACGGTAGGCCCCATGCACGAGGCAGGCTCCGTGCGAAATTTGTCACACATAGGTGTGATCACGCCAGCCTATGGCAAGTCGAGGATGTCGCTAGGAGGGCCCAACATCCCCATCCAATGTGGGGCAACACCCCAGACATCACTCGCGGGGGCGATGGCCTTCGCCCAATGATGCTGGCCCCGGGCAGGCATGCAGTCCACCTAAAATGGACCTCCCAGCCCGGCCACCGGGATCCAAGTAACTGCGCTAGCCAGCATGGGGCTAGGACGCTGTTAGGTGGGCCCGCCCTCCCCATCGCACGCAGAGAGTCGCTCGCGAGGGAATCCGAAGCTGCTCAATGATGGTGGTCCTGAGAGCGCACCTGCAGTCCACCCGTCATGGACCTCCCAGCCAGGTCGCCCGGGTCATGTCCGTCCTGGCAGAACGGACGGCTCAGGGAGCCCCCGAGAGACCCCCGCAGCATGCCAGCCAGAAAAACACGGCGCGAAGAGCTATCCCGCCCGTGAAGAGCCCAGGAAGGTGAGTACTCCCACATCCTTTATAGGAGTAATGCGGCAGAAACCAAATTAAGGTGAATGTATCTAACACTCATAGGACAACTTCCTTTCTTTGTGAATTAGGCAACCCCTCAATGAAATCCATGGCTATGTGTGTCCATGCCATGTCAAGGATGCAAAGGGTCTTGTAGACGCAGTCTTGGGTAGTTCTCACGTTGAGGTCTCTGGAAAGTGTGGCAAACAGGAACAAACTGTTCAGTGTCAGGCTTAAGAATTGGCCAAAAGAATATCTGCTCAACCAGCATATAAGTGGCTCTCATGAAGTGGCGGAGCTTCAAGGAAATAATTCGGGGGCAAATAAGAGAAAAACCTTCATCCACTGAATGAATCCAAACAATTTGAAGTGCTTTAGCCAAGAATTAGTATTGACTATAAATCAGAATTTTGGGGGAAAGCAAAAAAATACATGTGTCGCTTAGCAACTGCTACTTGTGATCCGCGTAAGTAAATTCCACAAAGAGGAGGGGATGATGCAGCACAACGGCAGTAAGTATTTCCCTCAGTTATGAAACCAAGGTTATCAATCCAGTAGGAGAACCAAGCAAAACTATGTAGACAACACCTACACACAGACAAAAAATCCTCGCAACTCAACGCGTAGAGGAGTTGTCAATCCCTCCAAGGTATTGAAATATGATAAATTGGTAGATGCAAATAAGATAAAAGCAAATAAAAGGCAGCAAAGTATTTTTAGGTTTTTTGCAAGATGGATCTGAAATATATCATAGGAAATAGACCCGGAGGCCCTAGGTTTCAGTAGTGGCTTCTCTTGAGAAAATAGCATACGGTGGGTAAACAAATTACTGTTGGGCAATTGATAGGAAAGCAAATAATTATGATGATATCCAAGATAGCGATCATGTATATAGGCAGCATGTCCAAGATTAGTAGACCGACTCCTGCCTGCATCTACTGCTATTACTCCACACATCGACCGCTATCCAGCATGCATCTAGTGTATTATGTTCATGGAGAAATAGAGTAATGCCTTAAGAACGATGACATGTTGTAGACAAGATCTATTCATGTAGAAAGAGACCCCATCATTTTACCCTTAATAGCAACTATACATGTGTGTCATGTCTCTTTTTTCACTGAGATTGAGCACCGCAAGATTGAACCCATTACAAAGCACATCTTCCCATTGCAAGATAAATCAATCAAGTTGGCCAAGCAAAACCGAAATATCGAAGAAGGAATACGAGGCTATAATAATCATGTATGGATAGAATAGATCATAAACTCATAATTCATCATATCCCAAAAAACACACCGCAAAAAGAATTACATCGAATAGATCTCCGAAGAGAACATTGTATTGAAGATCAAAAAGAGAGAAGCAATCTAACTACTAACTACGGACATGTAGATCCGTGGTAAACTACTCACGCGTCATCGGAGGAGCACCAATGAGGATGATGAACCCCTCTGTGATTATGTTCCCGACAGGTAGAGTGCTGGAAAAGGGCTCTCGGTTGGATCTCGTGGTTCTGGAACTTGCGGCTGCTGAAACAATTTTTCATCGGCTCCCATAGAATTTCTAGAATATTGTGGTATTTATAGAGCTAGAGGTCGGTGGAAAGGATACCCGTTGGCTCCACTACCCACCAAGGCACGCCTGGGCCTCATGGCGCGCCCTGGTGCCGAGTGGGCCCCATGGACCTCCCCTCATGTGCTTCCTTGACTCTCTGGATGTCTTTTGGGCGGAAAAAAAATCTCCAAAAAGTTTTGTGGCATTTGGACTCCGTTTGGTATTGATATTCTGCAAAGTAAAAAACAAGCAAAAAAACAGCACCTCACACTTGGCACTATGTCAATAGGTTAGTCCCAAAAATTATATAATGTTGCTAGAAAATGATTATACAACATCCAAGAATGTTAATATAACAATATGGAACAATCAAAAATTATATATATGTTGGAGACGTATCAGCAACCCAAGCTTCATTCATGCTCGTCCTCGAGTAGGTAAATGATAAAAACAAAATTTTTGATGTGGAATGTTGCCTAACATGTTCATCATATATTTTTATTTATAGAATGGACATATGCACTTTTAGATGATTCAAAATAATAGTTATAATTCGACATGAAGACTTTAATACTCAAGCATATCAACAAGCAACCATGTCTTTCAAAATATCAACACTGAAGAAAGTTATCTCTAGCCCATTATGCTCAATCATTGGTCCATTCATGAAACACATCCAAATATTAGCTACATCTAATGCTCAAGTGCGATAATAGTGTTCCATAGTAGGTGCTTTATAAGACAAGATGGAGACTCAATTTTTTTTTGCATAAAAGTAAATAGAGAGGCCCTTTGTAGAGGGAAGCAGATATTTGTAGAGGTGCTAGAGGTCAAAGCTTAAATTGAGAAATAAAATTATTTTGGGTGGTGTGCTTTTCCTGTCAACAAAAATGACTAAGAGTTCCCAATATCTTCCATGATAAATCATAGGCAGTTCCCAAACATAAAATAAAGTTTATTTCCTTTTCCACCATTCATTCACAACCCAATCCTAGCCATATCCACGGGTGCCTTCCATACCAATATATACCAAAGGAATTTATTATAGTATTTTTTTGCATTTTGGGACTGGGCATCTGTATTACCACCACTCTCGAGCAATGACAAGTGAATAAACACGCGTCTTGAGAATAACCTATCTAGCATGGAAAATATCGGCCACCCCATGCAGCTTCATGAGCGCTACGGGCACACAAAATAGAAGTTTTTTTAATTAGAGTTGGCACATACAAATTTACTTGGAACAACATGGAAATACCACATATAGGTAGGTATGGTGGACTCATTTGGCACAACTTGGGTTTAAGGAGTTGGATGCACAAGCAGCATTCCTGCTTAGTACAAGTGAAGGCTAGCAAATAGATTGAGAAGCGACCAACCAAGGAACGAAAACCATCATAAACGAACATTAAACATTACTAACACCAAATAATGCAACACAAGTAGGATGTAACTTCATTGCATAACTATTGACTTAATGTGCATGCACAGGGAATCACAAACCTTAACACCAATATTCCTACTAAAGCATAATTACTCACCAACATAACTCACATATCAATATCTTCATATCACAAAACTAGTGTAGGGAATCAAGTTCTAATGCCCAATGATCTTCATGAAAGTTTTTATTATATCCCTCTTGAATATCTATCACTTTGGGGCCAAATTCTTTTAAAGCAAAATGACATTGCTAATAACAAGCTCTCAAACAAATCTAAGTGAAATGCGAGAGCACATATTTCTTCAAAATTTCACTCTCAAAATAATATAAGTGAAGCATGAGAGAATTTCTTCAAAAATTCTCCTAACTCTCAAAATAATCTAAGTGAAGCATGAGAGCATATTTCTAAGAAATAACAGCACCACCATGCTCAAAAAGATATAAGTGAATAACTGGAGCAATTCCAAGGCTCCAAAATTTTAAGTGAAGCATAGAGAGAAATTCTAACAAATCTTAGCATAATTATGGCTTCCTCAAATAGGTGTTTCCAGCAAGGATTATTGTGACAAACTAAAAAGCAAAGCAAGAAAAGACTCCTATAATACAAGATGCTCCGAGGAAACTCATGATACGTGACAAATAAAAATATAGCTCCAAGTAAAATTACCGATGGTCGTTAGAAGAAAGAGGGGATGCCTTCCGTGGCGTCCGCAACCTTAGTTGCTTGGTACTCTTTAAATATTACCTTGGGGTGCCATGGGGCATCCCCAAGCTTAGACTTTTTTCCCTCCTTATTCCTTCATCCATCAAGATTTCACCCAAAACATGAAAACTTCAATGACATAAAACTTAACAAAACTTTGTGAGATCCGTTAGTATAATAAAACTCATCTTTATATAAGTACTGTTTCAAACCCATTCATATTTTTGTTACATTATATCTACCGTATTATAACTTTACCATGGCTTATACCCCCCGATACAATCCGTAGATTCATCAGAATAAGCACATAATGCAACAAAAATAGAATCTGTCAAAAACAGAACAGTCTGTAAAGACGTAATTTTTAATCACACTTCTGTAACTCTAAAAATCCTGAAAGCTTGGGACAGTGTGGACAATTTGTATGTCAATTATATGTACAAAATTCAGAAATTTTTCACGCTCTAGAAATTGAAAACAATTCTGCACCCGGACGCAAAAGTTTTTGTTAATGCACCGAATCAAATCAACTTTCTCCCAAATCAACCCAAAGGCTTTGCTCGGCCCAAACACGAATTAAAACACCAAAAATACAATCACATTAGTAGTTTAATTGTGTGTTTATTGAAAAACAGAAAGAACACCAAAAAGCAAAAGATAACTATTGGATTGCCTCCCAACAAGCGCTATTGTTTAATGCCCCTAACTAGGCATAATGCATAGATTCAAGTTTGTCATCCTTGTTTTCCAACTCCTTAATTTTGCATCCATAATTACCATGCATATTCTCAATGGTCACGCTTCTAGGGATAAAGTTAAAGAATTTGTTCACGCGAGTAGGATCTTTCATCAATTCAGAAAAGTTGAGGTGAACATTAATCATCTTTAGATCTTCTTTGTTGCTACTAAGCGACGCCCTTGTTCTTGCAGGTAGGTTTCTTACTAGAGGAGTTTTTTCAATATTTTTAATGGAAGAAAAAGCCATGCTCAAATTACTGAAAATTTCATCCAATTTATCAATCCATGCGGGACTCTCATCTACCCTTTCATTAGCTACGGGTTGTTTTTCTCTTAGGACTTTAATGGCATCTCCAATTTTTCTCTTAGCACTTTAACGATTAGCACTTTATCCAATTTTGGATCATTTTATCGAAAATTTTAACATGTTTTTGAGTGAGTATTCTCTTTTCAGTAGTGTCTAACCTTTGCATAACATGCTCATGAGTTAAAATGGTTTCATTGATGATAATAGGTGGAGATCCCACTAAACTTCCAATAGCATCCAAAGCATAAAGAGTGGGACAACTTAAGAAATTCCCCATAGTGATAGTGTCAAGAATAAATCTATACCAAGTGGTAATTCGCACATAAAAATTCAAAGAAGAACGGTGGTGGATTGCTTATGAATAGATCTATAATGAGCATTCCAAATCATATACCAAGCGTATTTTAGACGTTCTCCTCCCCTTTGCTTAAGATTGAGAACTTCAATCTCATGGGTGCACATAGTGATGGAGGAATTAGCCATAGCGATAAAGCAAGCAAGAACACCAACAAACAGGAGATCTGACAAGAAAAGGGCAAATGGATATAAGGAAAATATTTTTATGCTTTTGGAAAAACGTATAGAAGTGGGGGAGGCGAAAACGAGAGGAAAATGGCAAATAATGTAAATTGCAAGGAGATGGAAGTTTATCTGTGGGAACCTAATAGATCTTCACTTGATCCACCCCGGCAACGGGCGCCCAAAAATCTTCCTGCTACTTGTGATCTGCGACAGTAAATTCCCCAAAGAGGAGGGGGTGATGCAGCACAACGATGGTAAGTATTTCCCTTAGTTATGAAACCAAGGTTATCAATCTAGTAGGAGAACCAAGTAAAACTATGTAGACAACACCTGCACACAAACAACAAATCCTCGCAACCCAATGCGTAGAGGTGTTGTCAATCCCTCCAAGGTATTTAAAATATGATAAATTCATATATTGATAGATGCAAATAAGATAAACGCAGAAAAAACGCAGAAAAATATGTTGGTTTTTTTTTGTAAGATAGATATGGAAATATATGATAGGAAATAGACCCGAGGGCCCTAGGTTTCACTAGTGACTTCTCTCGAGAAAATAGCATACGATGGGTAAACAAATTACTGTTGGGCAATTGATAGGAAAGCAAATAATTATGACGATATCCATGAAAGTGATCATGTATATAGGCATCACGTCCAAGATTAGTAGACCAACTCCTGCCTGCATCTACTACTATTACTCCACACATCGACCGCTATCCAGCATGCATCTAGTGTATTAATTTCTTGGAGAAACTGAGTAATGCCTTAAGAACAATGACATGATGTAGACAAGATCTATTCATGTAGGAAAGATACATGGATGTCATGTCTCTTTCTATCACTGAGATTGAGCACCGCAAGATGGAACCCATTACAAAGCACCTCCTCCCATTGCAAGATAAATCAATCAAGTTGCCAAACAAAACTGAAATATCGAAGAAGAAATACGAGGCTATAATAATCATGTATGGATAGACCTTATCATAAACTCACAATTCAGATCCCAACAAACACATCGCAAAAAGAATTTGATCGAATAGATCTCCGAAGAGAACATTGTATTGAAGATCAAAAAGAGAGAAGAAGCCATCTAGATACAAACTACGGACCTGTAGGTCTGTGGTAAACTACTCAAGCATCATCGGAGGAGCACCAATGAGGATGTTGAATGATAACCCACACTACAAAAAAACACTTCCGTGATGATACGTGTTTGTCACAGTAGGTCACATTTTCTGTCATGCATGTACATCCATGACAAATTTATGACAGAATCAAGATAGTCATACCTGTGCTATCGTAGAAGTGTTCCATGACATTACCAAAATTATCATCACGGAAGTGTCCACTTCCATGACGATAAATCGCGCGTCACAGAAGTGCTTTCGTCAAGGGTGACTATCTTGATTTAACGGGTCATCGGATCCAAAACCGGACCCGGTAGCTTAACGGTGTTCCGGTTTTGGATCCGATAATCCGTTAACAGCCCGACTAATGGGGATTTTCCACGTGTAAAATCATCATTGGCTGGAGGAAACACATGTCGGCTCACCGTTGGGACAAATGTCATTCACTCATTGGACCCAAAGCGCCTATGATACGTCGACACGTGGCACGACCCACCAGAGGCCCATTCGTGTGAAAAGGCCGGCCCGTTTGACTTGGTTAAAAGGTGGCGGGTCGGCCGACGGCAGGCCTGTTACCGGCCTGTTCGCATATGGCCCATTTATAGCCCGCTAACCCAGGGCCCTTTTACGGCCTATCCGAATTAGGTCTAATAACGTCATCTGGGCCGTCCAATATAATTCCAGCCCGTTTTAACTTTCGGCCCATGTATGGCCCATGACATCTTTTGGCCTACCATACGTCGACACGTGGCACGGCCCAACAGAGGCCCATGTAGGTTAAAAAGGCTGGCCCAGTCAAAGGCCCATAGTACTTACTCAGGTACTATTGGGCCAGCCCAATAACGGCCTGCTTAATAAAGGCCCATTTACGCCCGAAGCCAGATCTGGCACGTTAATTTTTCGCCGAATATTTGGGCCCATTTACGACCGACGCCAGATCTGGCCCATTTTTTGGTTCGCCCAATATTTGGGCCCAAGTACAGCCCAGTGACTTTTGGCCTGTTAGAGGCCCGATGTAGACATGGGCCCATTTCAGCTCGATGTGACTTTTGGCCTAGGAATGGCCCATGCTGCCCATGGGCCATATATGGTCCGACATGACATCGGGCCCACTAACGGCCCGTGATAAAGGTGGCAACAGTTAAGCCCAACGTGACTTTGGGCCTGTTAAAGGCATGTCGCATAATTCGGCCCGTTGATGTCTGTACTAAGCTTTCGGCCTCTTAAAGGCCCATGATATCAGTGGGCCAATTAAGGCCCGAGATATGTTTCAGCCTGGTAAGTGCCCGTGATATAACTAGGCGCAAAAAGGCCCCGTCTACATTTCAGCCTACTGAAGGGTCGTCGACGACTAGTGAAAATTGAGGCCCAATATGCATTTCGGCCTGCTAATGGCCCATGGTTTCATCTGGGCCGTAACAGGCCGGTACAATATTCAGCCTGTTAATGACCCAACGCTACCTGGGCCAAACTAAGTGCTGGGTCCACAAAAGGCCCAACTAAACTATAGGCCGGTGTAAGTCGTGGGCCTCGCGCAAAGTATGAAGGCCCCAATGATTCGGGCCCAAGAAAGATACAGGTGAGCCCAATTGTGGCCCGCTAAACACCAGGCCCGTTAGAGGCGAATGTTTCGGCCCGGTCGAGTACATATGATTTTTTTTCTGATAGCGAATGATGACAGTAACTAGTAAGAATTAAGAACAAACCTACTCTATACAATAAAGAAATTACGGCATAGTAACGAAGAATAAACCTACACTATACAATAAATGATTTATGGTATATTACATCCACTGGGCATCGAAGTTCGCCACCAGTGGTCATAATGCGCAACGAAGAAGAATATTACAAAAACTGGGCACCATTGCAGCGTAACAAAATAATACTGAACCGAGACCACTGCCAAGACAGTTCAAGAAAGGTTAGCCTTGCACGGGAACTACTGCGCAAGCTATTGAGCAAGGCTGTGAGACCAGCCTAGCATGTCGGTCATAGCTTCTAGGTGTAGCTGTTTAGCGATGAGGTTCTCATTGGTGTTCTCCGCAATCTTTCTTAGAGATAGGACTTCAAGACGAAGTTGAGTTGCAGAATGCCTTTCTGCTAGAACTTGGGACCGAACAAGTCGAACTGATTCAGAGAACGAATTCTGTGAGCTTGTCTAACTGCTAGTCTCCAGTAACTTGAACACTGCATCAAGACAAGACTTTGGGGTTGTCTCGCTATCTTAAAGATGGTTTGCCTTCTTTGCTACAATATATGTTGGGTTTGTCTCATAGCCTTCATCTGTCTTGTGCATGCCATCAGGCATATCACCCTGAAACAAAGCAGAGAGATGACAGGTTTTGCACTTGTATAAACAAAGATGATAAATGTGATGTCAATTCCACCCAATTTCAAATTAGAAAATAAAGAGTAAGTTCAAAATATCAATATCATAATTTGGCATTGTTCATAATGCGGGGAGCTTCATCACATTACCGGATTACCAAGTCAACATAACAAGCATAGATGAAGGGCAAAGAAAATCATTGTATCTATTTTGGTTAATGTGCATGGCATGTTGTTCATATCAACAGCCACATCAGTAAGATAAAACAGGAGATGACAAGCTGCAAACGTGGGCTACTTCACCACACACTGGATTATAGATCCACAGAAACAAGCATACATATAGGGAGTATTGAGTAATGTGCATGGTATGAATAAGGAATTTGCTTTTACAAGTAAAACTTAGAACTTACGGTTCTTGCGAGCATGCATTTTGGTAGAAACAGCAAACTAAACAACAGTAAATGATAGGGAGTATGAGCAAATTAAACAGCAGTTGAGGATAAAGGCTTTAGAAGGACCGACTTACATTAATAGTTCACACCGGCTTTATAATGCCCTTCTCCATGTCAACGGAAGGATAACTCAAGAATTTCAGCACAAAATCTTCTTCATAAGCATTGCATGTACTCTACATTTTGTAGAAAGTAATTATAGATATGATAATACTGGAAGGGGTAGAGGATAATGAAGATAAGATGTAGATTGATGCTACATAATCAACTACCAATCCCTGGAAGTACAAGCATTACAGAACAAAATGTACTGACAAGAGCAATGGGCTACACTTCTGCACTGGCATTGTCTGTGTATTCTACTTTTTGGTAAGATTAAATATAGATATGATCTTTTTTATTAAATGGTGGGCGAGGGAGATAAGATGCAAAATGCTACACAATGAACCAATCCCTCTTCCCAAAATACAAGAGTGTTTTGAACACTGGTGTACTGTACAAAATGTTCTTATATTATGGGACGGAGGGAGTAGTTGTTAATGTATGTACAGTGATAGAAGACGTTCTGTCCTTACAAGAGGACTACAACGCTAAACCTCTTCAAAAGCATTGGTTTGATTCTAAATTTATGTAAGAGTCGATACAAATCTTATAATGTCCACCAAATGGACGATAACGAGGCTAACATGTGCAGTGATGCTACATAATCAAACAGCTATGAAAGTAAGTATGGTCATACAGGGCAAGAAGTACTCACAAGAGCAAACAGTGTGCAGTATAGTTGTGAGATTCTGTGGTCCCTTAAGAATGAATGTTCTTCTGCTAACAGTTTTTGTACAAGTGAGACGTTAAGGCAAATGCAGAAATGTAGTTCAAATTGTGATGTGATACCATAGATAGTACCTTACGCTGCAGCCGAGACCAATGTGTAACAAGATTATTCCAGTCACCGACGGATAAATGTAGCACCGAAGACTTTCAAGAAATTTCGTTCAGATGCTTGCCATCGAAGTGCACTTGCCTCAGGTAGGAACGATACTTCATCAACGAGTGCTTGAAAAGCGCAAACAACCCTTGCTCGTCTTCACAATCTAGTTTGGTCCTCGCCTATTTAAAAGAATGAAATCTTGTGTCTTCTGTCAGTAGAAACATATGCAGCAATGACCATGAATAACATTAGTACATTACTTACGCGTAAGTTGCGGAGGAAGACTGGAAATTGTTCTATGTCTGCGGTATAATATTTCCATGAAGGAAAGATGCACACAAAGTTCCTGACAACAATATAAGCTTTGTCTTCTAAACTGGGAAGAAATGGAACATGGGTCCTATTTGCTGCAATTGGGGCTCTCTCTGGTTCGAAAAGGGATTTGGCAACTGGATTTGGTGTACTCTTTGCAGGTCGTAGAGCTGGTGCTATGTCAACTGGCATAATCATAATATTTGCTACAGTTGGGGTTTGCTGAGTTGGGGCATCAGAAAGGACCAGTGTAGTAGGGCTAGAGTCTGCTAGAGTTGGGGTGTTTTGTGGGTCAGGTGATATTGCAACTACACCTAATGGGCTATTTGATTTATCAGGTGCCACTACCTTTTCAAATACTTTGCTTCTGCTCCTCCACGATCAGCAACCGCCCTCTTCCTTTTGAACGTCTGATACAGAAGAACAACATTTTAATGGATAAATATGGTATGATGACAGATGGAATATGTACTGAAAATGGATAGGCACGGCTTATTCACATAACGATGTGTAAACTAAGCTAATGGCAGTTCAACAAAGTAGAAGCAATGCAAAGCATCAGTTGCAAGATAGGTGCGACAAATATAACCTTGGAAAGTTAGAGCAAGCACCTTGACGGGTGAATAAGATAGGGCATCTTCCTCTGACTCCTCCACTAGGGAACTACATTGACTTAGTTCTCCCTCTAGCTCAGAATCACTGTTAGGATCATATTCTGAGCATGAATATGTAGGTGGAGAGTGTTTGCATTGCATTGCATCCAGACTTGATTTCGGTCCCTTAATGCCAAGTTTGACAGCCATGGCATTGTTCTGCTTTATTCTTTTCATGTGCGCAAGCTCATAATCATTATGATGCTGTTCAGAATCTGAGTTTCTTGAAAACATAAAATGTAGTCAGATTACCTATGGAATGCATTGCGGATTCAACTCGAAGAGTGTCTCCCTATAAACCCGTGCATATGCAAAGTTCACCCCCAACCATGCTGACCAGACCACACACATAAATACAAACCCCTTATGTCTCTATAACAGGCAGACACACATTTCAAAACTGAAGTAGGAACATTAGAATCATATGAAATTTGTATTTGAATAAATAAACTAAGGAATTATGAGTGGCATAATGTTTATCTTCAAGGGTGGAGTGTTGGTAGGGCGACACAAAGCAAGTAGGCAGATTGTATTCCATGTAAAAGATCGAAGCCTATGTAAAAGCTGGAAATGACACTTTCTTTCTATACAATGTAGTGTTCGTTGCCCACACATGATGGAAGAGATCACATAGAGAAATACTATTCACTCATGTCTATGGTTGCAGTATTTAGAAACAGGGTGGTCCACCCTAAAAGAATATTGAAAACAAATATGACAAGGCAAGCATAGATGTAGTGAATCAATCATTTACTTGTGAGATTACTACGACAAGTATGTAGAATTGTAACTGCAGTAAGAGACCATCCAAAATCTGAATCAAGAAGTTTGTCTAGCACTTATTGTTTGCAACTAATCGACGTGAATAATTGGATATTATATCGAATGAGTAAGAAAGACAAGTAAAATTGTCAACAAACCTAGCTTGCAGTAGTAATCTGGGTCAATATCACTACGACCAACAATCCAAAATGACTAGTGTCTGTTCCTAGGGCCGGAATTTTGAAAACCCTGTGAAATTTATAGGTACTAAAGATTACCAAAATACATCTGAACCATTAAGTGTAGGTAGCACTGAGCACACAACAAACCCTAATGACAGTCCTACCTAATGAGTAATGAATCAATTAGAAAATGGGTGATGAGGAGTGACTGCTGAGTGTTGAGGACTTATCTCAGGATAAATCGGGTTGGCTTAGTGGGTGATGCATGCCTGAGCCCTGAATGAACTGGGAAGGTAGGCACGGCGGCGCGCTCGGGCAGCGGTGACGCTATTGGGCGAGCGGCTCCTGACCTCCTGTTAGTCCGGCGTCTCCTCCTAGAGTCATGCCGTCTGGCGACGACAAGTCGTCGATGAGGCAGGAGGCTAGGGGCGAGTAGAGATTGGAAGCGTGCAGCAGAACAGAGGGGAATCCGGGCCTGGGACGACCCAAAATCCCAGGGTGGGCCGGCACACCGTGGGCACCCTGTAGAGATACACACCCGAGCGACGAACATGCATTTCCCAAACTAATTTAGGAACATGTAGCTGACCAATTAAACGAATTTGTTTTAATAATATCATATTTGTATTTGAACAACTAAGCTTGTTTAGCTTGATGGGTCGAGCAGTGCTATTGTGACAGGAAGCACGTATTCAGATCGTATAGTGATCATAAAAGGGGGAAACCGGAGAAATGGTATTTAGCAGCCATTGTTTGCTTCGAACTAAGAACTAAATGTAAGAGCTGAAAAGAAAGTAGAGTAACCAAGTTAAGATCTATTTTCTAGTTGAGATGAAAAAGCTGAGGAGATATGAAGTACCACCTCTGTTGCGGCGCCGTGTAGGCATCGGGGGTGCGATGGATGTCGGTGGCGTTGAAGCAGATCTGCGATGGTAGACGGGTGCATCGGGGGATAAGTACCGTTGCGGTGGAAGAGAAGGTCGTGTGAGCGGCCCCGGCAAGGAGGACGACGGCGCCGATGAAGCGAGAGGACGTCATGCAAGGCTCTTGGTCAGTCGCCGTGGATGAGAAACGTCCATCCCTAGCAGTGGACGACACGGTCTTGGTAGGTGCTCCAGCATGGTGGAGGACGGCGGCGATGGATGTGGTGGAGGACGGTGGCGGTGGATGGGGTGGCGGACGGTGAATGAATGGTAAAATGGAGGGAGGGGTACGGGGAACCTTGTTTTTGGGACGCGCATGTCTGAAATATGGGAAAGTGACGAACTTAGCCCTCGTTTAAAATTTGGACGTCTCGTCGGTTGGGGATATGACGGTAATCTCGCATCTCGCCAATATTTGCCAGAGCGATTTCGGGCGAGGAGACGGTGGTTGGCGCCCATGGTTGGTTCCCACGGTGTATGAACAGGGCTGACAGGTAGGGTAGTTGTGTCACGTCCGAGTGAAGTTACAAACCTGCCCCTATTGAAAATATTTGCCTACATCGATTTCGGTCGAGTCGAGTTTGTTTTGCCGCCCACCGTGTATGAATGGGGAAATGGAGGGAGAAACAGAGATCTTTCGGACGATCTTGAATCAAATGTGTTTTTCCACCCATGTTTGGCGCCCATCATGTCTGAATGGGCTCAGAGGCGGTCGTGTCACGTCTAATTGAAGTTACTATACTACCCCTATTTAGAGCAGTGTAAATCTGGCCGATGGATTGTGTGTGTAATGGGTAGACAATAATTTTCATCTCCCAAACACTTGGCTTCGGGCAGCCGACATGGAAGTGGACATTTTTCCGCTTCTTTCGAATTTCGGGACAATAAGCATCCACGTTTACCCTAGCAACTAAATTCGAATCCATTTTGTATTCCTATGCGAATCTTTATAAATCATTCTATGTGTTTTTATATATCTTCAAAAGGATGACAAAGATGTATTCCACTGTCATATATGAATATGGTTTGCAAATGCTAATACTCAAATTTAGAAGCTAGAATCCAGTTTAAGGTGAATTCGAATATTTGGAACACTTCATGTCCAACTCAAATGTCACACACAACAAAATGTGTACTCCCATTTAGATATGTACACAAGTGATGTATCAAGATTCAAATACCGAGTCAATCAACTAAGAATGTACAGAACTAACAGACATATAAACACTTATAGAGTATATGGATCAATAATATCAACTAACATAAATTAGCCAGGCCGATGTACTTTTCTTTGCTACTACAACATTGTTTTTTTAGCCAAGCTACTACAACATCTTGGCCCTTTCCGATGCGTGCCACTTATGGTCCATCTATACTAGTATTATTGTTGAATGCACATTCAGCCCGATTGGCATATTTGTAGGTCTGGCACATCAATCAAAAAATGTCTCCGAGTCTTATCAATTAATACAGACTTGTGTTCAAATAAAATTACATAACAAAAAACAATTATTACATGATCTCTAAAACAAATGGTTTGATTGATTACATGAACAAACAACACAAAGGTTATTCAACAATGGAAAGAACGTTTCACCTATGATTTACCAAGTGGGAATTTAATTTCCTTTTTTCCTTCAGGACCTTAACAATGTGGTCAATCTCAGCTTGCTTCGTTTTGAAATCCACCAAATATTTAATGGTTGTCTTGAGTACTGCTACTGATTGTGCAGTTTGCTTCCTCAGCATGTCAACTTCATATCGAAGTGTAGACGCAGAATATCTTTCTTCCACTAGTTTAGCCTCTAGAGCATCAGCAGTTGGCAATTCATAATGCACGATTGGGCCGGTGCCACTGTTGTGGGATGATACAACGTCCATGGGGACTTCGCTCCTTGATCTTGGGCTAACCTGTTTTGCCATTAAAGTTCCGACTGGATTCAGAAAAGTTGAAGTTAGCAAAACATCTCAACAGGGAGTTATAACAGCAAACCAGTAAAACAAACAAGGAATTAAAGAGTTTCAATTCGATGCTGAAAAGTAGTTATTGACATCATTGTAACCCGTTCTTGCAATAGCAAAGCAGTTAAACAAACAACTATTTAAGTTCAGGCAAATAGGTAATTCTTAACAGTAAGTATCAAACACATAGATAGGCGCAGTCTATAATAGGATTAACAGGCCGTGGCATTATGTAATCAGTAGTAAACTAAATTAAGCCAAGCAACATAATTGAACAATTTTGCAATAAGTGGCTAACTAAAATTCCGAAAAGCAGGTAACTGAACTTACGCTAGTTCTTTGTACAGGCACACTGCAACTTCTTTTTCGCTTACAAGGTTGTACGAAGGAGTCCATGGCATCAATTGCTTGGATACGCAGTCCCAATACTTCTTTCTTCCCACACTGCATTGGTAAGTCGAATGGTTAATCTGGTAAGATGGTGCGTCATTGATATGTTATATGAGGACATGTAGTCAGACTAGTTGTAGCCACACACATCACACTGGCTTTTATTGTATATTTCATGCGATTACTTTGGGCATATCAAGATCTAAGCAATCTACAATAGGATAAAAAGACTGGCATCCTTCACATTATTGGCGAACTCAGTTCATAGAAACAAGCAATTCCACCATTCTATGGGTAAATCAAAAGCGCCACTGGAATATTTTTCACTACCCCTATCATACACGCAAAAGGGGCGACGCCACCATAGGGGCTGGTATGGGCGGCCGCCTCTGGTGGCTCGAAAGTGTGCATCGAGTTTGAGTCGTCCAGGTTGACCCAGGCTAGTTTTGTTCGTCCCAACGCACGAGCAGGCAATGTAAAAAATGAAGAAAAATGTTTCAATTTGGATAGGCCAATAACATAAGTGCAAGGCATGCCTTATAGCAGGCTCGCGGCTCAAACGAGCGCCTCTCATATCGATTGACAGCAGAAAAAAATCCCAATTCATCCGCTCCTGCCTCCAGTCTGGTTCGCTCCTAACCTAGCCGCCGCTGGACAGACCGACACAGCACTTCCTCGCGCCCTCGTTGGAGGGCGGTCGCCGGGCTTCAAGCGAACGGAAGGAAAATAAGATAAAGATCCAACCCTGGGTATAGCCTGCATGCGAGGCAGCGGCGGCAGCACGGGCATGGCATCAAGCTTGTGCAAACGAACAATCGCAGCTTGCAAGAGTAGCATGCGCAATGAGCAGGTACATCACATCCCTGATTATGTCTAATTCAACTCTTCAATTTCTGGCCAGTAGTTAAACCTGACAGTGTTGTAAAACTGCTTGTATGTAGGGAATCTATGAGAAAATGAAACCAATTTCTACTTATTTTATAACTCCCCCAATCAATACTGAACTGACTGAATCTGATGAATCTAATCAAGTTCCCGGTGCAAACATGCAAGCTCATGTTGTTCTTGAGCCTCAAGTGTCTAATGAACAGACTGGTAATGAAGGATTTGATACAAACATTTTACATGCTCCTGGTGATGAGCATATAGTGTCTAATGAGGCATCTAATGCAAGCATTTTGCAAGCTCCCATTGAAGGATTTTGTGTCTAATGATGTTCTGCTATGTTGAGAGAGACATAAAGATTTGCAGGCATTGATGACAAGCAAATTATAGTGCATTTTCATGGCTTGAGGAAACATCGAGGCCATCTACCAGAAAGTCCCCGTATCATGAAAACGTAGCATAAATACTTTTCTAATCTGTTGTTTGAAACTATTGGCATACTTGTGCAGGATAGATATATTGATATGCAGTTTGCGCACTGGTTATATGTGTAATTACACTTCGATATTTTCAGCCAGAGAACGAATAATTCAAGCAGGTACAGACCATGTTTGTAGTCCTTGTACACCATGTTGCATTTTGTGTTTTTTGGTGCTTGCATCCTTTAGTGTTTATAATCTAAACTACTTTGAATCATTAGCTGATTTTCAAAGTGCATGTAGCTTCACATTTCTCAAGTTATGTTGATTTCCGGAGTGGAAGTGCCTTCGTATTTTTTAAGTTAAATGTTCGCCCCTGGTAACTTGAATTCGTGGATCCACCACAGCACACAAATCATACACGAATGCCAGTACCAATTAAATGAAATGCAAGGACTTACGCTAGCTCGTTGTACAGGCTCACTGCAGCTCTGCTTGCGCTTGGGATGTTCCATGTACAAGTCCATGTTACCACTTTCTTGGATGTGCAGGCCTTCTGCTCCTTGCATCCCCCTCTGCATTTTTGACACGGCAAATGGCTGATCAAATAAGAGGAATCGACCTTGCTGTTGTACCGGAGGACAGATACTTACAAGGTTATACGGGTGTGCAGGATGTGTACCAGATCCCGTAGCATCGTCATGCTTCGCTAAAAAATGGATTTGCATGTTTCAGATGATATCTCCAGAAGAAATAAGAGTTAAAGTCAGAGTTGGATAGGCGTGTAAGCAAAGAGAGCAGTGAAAGGATATCCAAACATCGTCGGAACAGTGCACGAGAGAGTGATGTGTGGATACCTAGTTCGGGCCGGCGTTTGGGCATGCTTGACTAGCTAGAGTGCGGGTCACTTCAGAGCCGTTGAGGGTGATGCGCTGGCGTTGGCTGGCCGCGCACGGATGCAGATCTTGAGTGGTAGCGCAGCGCTACGATGCGGTGGACGAGACCATTGGTGAAGCCCCAGCGGCATCAAGGGGTGGAGGGGCGACGATGTGCTCGGTGAAGTAGCCCCGGTGACCTGGGAGACGGCATCGGTGAAGCGCACCAGATGCGGTGGAAGTCGGTGTCTGTGAGGCACGTCGGTTGCGGCGGCCGACGTTGTCGGTGGACCACCCGGTGCGGTGGACGAGGGCGTAGATGAGGTAGTTCCGGTGTGGTGGTGAAGCGCGACCGTCGTCTTCGTTGTCGTCGTCCGACACAGAGGTGGGGAAAGAGACGAGACGAGGGGCGATTCGAACTTTGCTTGGGTTGGAGGCGAATTAGGGATTTGTGCAATCTGGGCGCGGAAGGGGACGGTGGAGAAGGGAGATTTTGCAGGGCTGGAATTGGGGCCACCAGATATTTCAACCTAAAACCTGGAAGCACAGAGGTGGTAGCTGGGTGCTAAGCGTCTGTCCGACACACGCGACCACCACGACACGACCCTGGTCTGCCTGGTGCGCCTACATTTGAGAATGCAAACGAATCTTCTTTCATTTGCAAACGAATCTGTATGTATTACCATGCCCGTGTTTTCCTTGCAATAATTAGTCATTCGAAACGAGATACTATAAATTAATTAATGAGGAATTATTTGAAAAAAAAAATCGAACGGTATCCACGGTATCCATGCTAATGTGGATTAGATTGTGTGTCACATAATTAGTTATTTGAATTAGAGTGTGTGTCACATAGCGATTTTCGATTCTAACGTGGATTTCGCATTTCATTGTATCCACGGTACTTTTTTAATACAAATTGATATGTATATGATGAGCACCATGGTAGTGAGAAAACTTTTGGATGGATTCAAACATATGACCTACAAAATAGCACAACAAATCGAGTCAATGTCAACTTTTCGAAACCTAGTATGGCACAAATTCGAAATAACTACCCTTTTTTGCCCCC
>LR738710.1:485170369-485286592 GCA_902687465.1 Secale cereale | reverse complement strand
CCGCGCACACACGCTACATACTTCCTGTATCGGTCAATCTTCCTCTCCTAACCATCTTAGGAAGCTATCAGTTTCCAACACACATCCATTCTTTCTCTCCATGTTTCGATCTCAAACTCTCTCAACTACACAACCCCCTTTTTCCACTCTGTTATGAAATGTATTTACCTCACACACCCGCCATTGCACTCAATGCCGAGCTCCCTCTCTCTCCCTCTCCCTCTCACCCTCTCGCTCTAAATACATGCATTGCCTATCTAGCCCCCCAACCTCTCGTGCGCACGCATGCATGTTGTCTATCTAGGTCACTCCCTCGAGACTGTCTCACTCTTTATTCCGCACGGCGGGCCACACTCGCTCAATCTCGCTCTCTTTATCTTAGTCTCGTTTAAACTCGTTTTCTTTCACACACAAATGATATATCTCCCTGTTCGGGCCTCGATCGATACACTCTATACTCTCACGCAGAATGTCTATCTAGGTCAGTCCATCGAAGCCGCCCCTACTGTTTCGACCTCATGGCGGGCCATGCTCGCTATCTCTCTCTCTTTCTCTCTCCCTCTCTCTCTCTCCCTCTCTCTCTCTCTTTGTATGTCTCGATTGACCTTGCTTTTTCTCGGACAAAAATGATATATCACCATGTTTGAGCCCAATTCGACTTATTCACATTGTATACTCTCTCACGCACATTGTCTATCTAGGTCACTCTCTCCAACCCGTCTCACTCTTTTGATCACACGACGACCTTATGTGATTGATTGACCTTGCTTCCACCCACGCACAAAATATATCTACACGTCTGTGACTGGATCATATCTCAAGCTCTATCTTACAGCCCTCACCCTTGCCAAAAGCTCAATCGGACAATATCTCTCCAGAGCATATATATTTGTTCAATGATGTCGGACCATACTCACTTTGTCTCTCTATCTATATGTATCTCGAGTGACCTTGCTTTCTCACGCGGTATCTTCCACACATTGAAGCTACCTCTCCATCCCTCACAAAGCCGGAGTTATTTACATTGCGAGGGGCACTCCAACCTTGGATTAATTTGTGTAGGCATTTATTCCGGTCGGTTCAGATTATATTTTCGTAGCATTCGGCCCACAACTACTCGAAACACCGTTGCAACCTCCGCAACTCCCCTAGTTGATTTCCCTCTGGCTCGGTCGTCGCTCTCTCACACGTCCTTTCTCGCCTTCAACGTCGCACCATGGTATTATTGCAAAAAACTTTGTTGCTCTCTTTAATTATTATAAACAAGCTACAAAACTACACACCGATAGTCCACTTGGAATGGAACAAATTTTGACCCACAAATTAAAATGCTACAAACTACACACCAAGGGGCCCACATGTCATGAAATTTTTTTGGACCCATATACAAATTAAAAAAATAAAGGACGAGGATTGAACATGCGACCAAGGCCTTCAAGCCGCACGTCAATAGGCAACATACGTAGAACATCAATGTTTGTTGTACCTCCCTTTGTTCGCATAATGTTTTTATATTACCACAGCCTATTTAATTGATAAAATGTAATATTATTTTTAGTACTATTCGCCTTGACTTACTGGTGGGTTCCATGTGTGCTCTCTCTCTCCTCCCCTTCTGTGTTTAGACGCACGGGCAAACACGAAGAACTCGCGGGCGATGCTGCCATTGACCATATCTGGACGCGTTCACAAGTTATGGCACCAGTTTCAGTTTCACGTGCTAGCAGCACTAGTCAGTGTGTACGTGCAATGCACGTTAATTTGGAAGTATATTAAGTGCATGCAGATATTAAGTAGGATATTATTTGCGTGTTATTATGTGATTAGCACTATTTTTGGCATGAAATTAACTGCACGCTAAACGTGTTGAGCGCTCGACATTGAAGCAGTCTAGGTCGTTGGATGACAAGGAATACATATGGCTTGATGATGTTTTATATTTAATTTGATACAGCTCTAGCAGAACATTCAATCGATCAAACCACAGATTTCGTTCAGTTTGACTCCATCTTTAAATTATACGACGATCGATCTAAAATAAACGGAAATGATAAATGTTCGGATTTTAAGCATGGCAATCCGAACGTTTTTCATGGAAAATTAGATTACGCGGCGGCGGCGGGGGCGTCTTGCGGTTGGAAGCGGCTCCTCTGTCGTGCTCTGTGTGTCGTCGGACCTCTGACCGATGGCGACGGCGGTGCCTTGCGCCGTTGTTGGCGTACTCCTGGACATTGGCCTAGCTTCAAGGAAGGCCAAAATGTTCTGGACTTCGGAGCGACTCAACTGGCAGGAGGAGGCGACTCGCGTTGGTGCAAGGAAGCGGTCGACGGCGGCCATCCATGCCGCTAAGGGGGGCATTGGCACCCGCACGGGGACAGGCGCTGTCAACGGTGCGGCGGAGACATTTGTGTGCACGGGCACTGGCACGGGCGCGCACGTTAGTGCACGCGCAGGCGCATGCGCTGGCAGGTGCACGGGCACCGGCACGGGCGTGAGCGTCAGTGCACGCGTAGGCGCATGCGCTGGCAGGTGCACAGGCGCGTGAAAGTCGGCGGGGACCTCGTGGAACCCCGTGGCATCAAGCTCGGCGACAATGTGCGGCTCCCAGCTCATCAATGCGACGGGGATGGGCGCTCGCGCAGTCGGGGCGACAGGAGCCGGAACGGGAGCGGGGACAGGCGCGGCGTCGTCCAGCGAGGCCAGTTCAAGCTTGTCCCAAAGCGCCTTATGTTCTTGAGACTCCGGCAGGGTGTCTTCCTCAGGAAACTGGAAGACTAAGGGTAGACCGTCATTATGCGGCATGGCGTACGTTTAGGTCAGGCTGGTTGGAGGTAGACGACTGGAGAATCGGAGAGGAAGAGAGAATAAAACTCCTCCAGCAAGGCCCAACATTGGTTTTAATTTGCTCATAAAAACAACTTAATTAATTAATTAAATTGCATAGGGAGTTAGCGCTACCCGAGGATTCTTTCTACATAGCAGGGGGGCCAGTGCTGATGGTGTTGGTCCCAAACGGGGAGCCTGCGGGGCCACCACGGGGAAACTCGAGATTTGGTTTTACTCGTAGTTTCACCCATCTGGTCGTGGCCTGAGACGAGATACGCGCGGCTACTATCAGGGTGTCGACACACCGGGAGGTCTTGCTGGACTTGTTTTACCATTGTCGAAATATCTTGTGCACCGGGAAGCCGAGCCTGATCGGATTTTCCCTAAGATAAGGGGTGATGATATTATATTTATCACTTCAGTTAATCGTGAGAGCCTTCTCCGATCTAGAAGCCCCCACTGATTGATCGAATCATTGACGGTTGAGTCTAGGCACACACTTGAAAATGTTTTGAGTCCAATATATATATCGGAGAGTAGGATTTCTTTTGCTCCTCATCTCTCATCACTCTGGTGAGGACTCCTGACGATTACTTTTGTCTCTTCTACTCTCAAAATCCACAATTTTTTTTAGGATCACGCGAGTATTGTTTGCATTGTTCCGATGTCTTTATGACGAGAACATTGTTCTCGAAGCCTCCTGTCATTTAGGGGTTGTGGCAGTGTCCCGGGGAGTTGAGCTCCGAGGTGTTGTCGTCACAAATATATCGCATCAGTTCTGGAATACTTAAGACGGCCGACATCGAAAACTATCCTATGCGGTTAGTGGCAAGATAACCCCGACATCACCCAGTACTGGGGAGGTAGTTCGGGAGTATTGCCATAGTTTGTATAGTAGATGCGTTTCGAAGGTCCGAGGTAAACGGTTTCCGGAAACAACTTGTTATGAGTTGAAGGATGGATACAGCTGGATGTAGGATTAGAGTTGAGTGCGCGGTGCTTCCCCTGTATCCCCAACACCTGATTGCATAACTGGAAACTTTCGGAAATTAATAGGTGGGTTCATCTAGTAGTTCTAGGCATTCTTCCAACGAGTGCACGATATGGAGTTCGGGGTTCTGCATTGAGTGAAGTGGTTTTATGGGCGTTGTTCCGATCGGGAGTTGCATCTTAAAGGGTCCTTGGCTATGCTGATCCGGGGATTGCAAAACCCTTTTGTAACACGTTCCATGAGCTTTCAGCATGAATATGTGGAATGAAGCTTCTATCTTGTATTTGTTCTATCTGCTCCTTGTTGCTTTTTATTTCCTTTTGTTCTCCCAAGTGGCTTCTCGTCAAGTTGACGTACCTACGGAGTCCATTCGTTCAATTCTCTGTTCGGATGATATTGTGAAGTTATGTTGCAACATATCTATCCTTTGTTTTGATTTGATTCTGGTATTCGAGTTGCTTCGATTTCAAATGTTGATTCCATACCTTTCCTAATCGGTGTTCTCATAGTTCTATGGGAGTGCTAATTCTCCTTGACCATCGAGATCTTCATGTTAATCCTTTTCAACCGGTGTGCCTTGTCTTGTTTTCCCCACGCTCCCACCCTTCTTCTTCTTGGAGCCAGGAATTCTCAAATGAAGTATCCATTTTATTCATGAGATATTTCTTCATTTATTTTCCTTCAATGTTCTTATCCGGTGATTTATCGTGAAGATGCTCAAGAGCTCCAAGTTCATCATTCTTTTGTTCTCAAATTCTGCCGGTGGATGTAATTCAAGATTTCGGTGTTGATCTTATCCTTTTCCTCATTTCACAACGCTTTCTTATTCCGGTGTACCAATTAATCATTCTCCTCTTGCTATTCTTATCCGGAGTGTACAAGACAACTCAGAAGGTTCATAATTCCATTCTTAATCCGTTCAAACTATTCTGAGCTTCAAGCCATTTAATTCAACCGGTGCAATATCTCTTCAGCAATCTTTTTTTCAACGGTGATTTATTTGAGTGGGCCCTAACCCACATGTCTTTTTCCAGGATCTTACCTGACTCTTCTAATTTTTTCTGGAGTTATACTCAAATTCTTTTAAAAGTGTGACGTAAGAATGATTTCCATCAGTCATATACCTTCTCCAGGACCGCTTTCAAATTCTTTTCATCATTGGTTCAACCTTTTAATTCTTCTTACGGAGGGCCTATACAATTCATGGTGGTGTATCACATCGTCTTCTCAGATTTTGAAGACTCGAAGACAAGTTCCTCTTGAATCCTTATCCGTTCTCTCAAGATTCATGGTTCTAGCTTCATGCCATCCTCATTATTGTTCCGATTGTGGGGAATTCTTTTGTAACCATCCGAAGCATTTCATGAATTGTTTTCTTTGTGATCCTCTGAAGGCCATCATTTTAGAAGATTCTTCGTTCTTAGTTTTCAACTTCGACCTCCAAATATTCTTCATTGATGCCTCTTCGTTCGTCTCCATATTCTTGGTGGTTCATTCAAGATTACTCTTCCGTTGTTATCGTATTAATCCATTTGTTCTTTTCATAATCCTACCGGTGGTTCGTTGAAGATTTACCCAAGCTTGTGCGAGATCTCTCTTAATTCTTTCCAACGAGAATAAATAGTATGCCAAATCCGTTTTCTTGTCATCAATTTAATTGATGAAGGATAAGCATACATTAAATCTTATTCTTATTTTTCCTCGAAGTGATTAATCTCTGTTTTCCGGAGCTTGTTCATCATATTATATTCTCGGTTCTAAGTTGTTCATCTTGTTTTCTGGAGCTCCAAGTTATTTCAATTATCATTTCAAAGCTCCATCTAATTCATCACAGGCCTTGAATCTTATTCTTTCATCTTTCACTTCTCATCCTTTTGTTACCGGAGTTCTTCATGGTGGTTCATTATGATTTAATTCATCCTCGAAGTCTTCATCAAGATTCTTGTTGGAGCTCAAGCATTCTTCATCATGCTTTCAATTGCAATCCTTTCTACCTTATCTTTTCAGATGGTGTTATGTCATTTTTGACAAGTCCTTCATGAATTATGATTCACGAGTTATCAAGAATGAGATATTTAAAACCATCATTTTCCTTGTTCAGGAGATATTTTCAACCCTTTAATTATTCTTGGAGTTATCTTGGGTTATAATTCACCTAAAAGCTTTCCCTAAGGATTGTTGCTATTATGGTGCTTATAAATGACCCAAGTTCTTCATTTATCCTTCCGGTGAATTAAGTTTATCGTCTCCTTGTTGATCTCAATCCAATGAATATTTCCGTTAGTGGCTGGTTGTCACCTCTTAATTTTGAGATGTTTTCCATAAGCCCACATCAAGCTTATTCTTTTGTTGTTGATTATTTTCAACAACTCCGTTCAGCCCTTCTTCGTAAGGATGTTTTTCATATTCATTCGTGGGAGAAGTTGTCATTTTCTTCTCCGTTCAAGTCTTTCATTGATTTATATGCTATTCTTTCATTCCGGAGGCATTGTTATGTTGCTCTCTCCAAACCATCATCTCGTTTTATCGAGATCATGTTTTTTTCCCTTGCTTATCATTTAACCGGAGTGTTGTATTCTTCATTCAAGTTACGTCATCTTATCTAGTTTTGCCTCTCTTTTCAACCGGAGGGCTGTCTGAATCCTTCTTACCCCTTGTGCCATTCTTTCAATTGTTTCGGAGGCAATATGCTGTTGTTTTCATCAAGTATCATCCATCTTCTCAAGCTCATGTTAATTCCTTCCATTTTCAGACGGAGTGCTGTCCAAATTCTGTCATTCTTATTCCTTGGCTATACCGTTGCAGTTTAATATTCTTTTGGTTCGTAAGCTCTTGTTTCATGTCTTTCAACCTACAAGGTTCTCATTATGTTCCTTGTTCCTCCTTTTTACCGGAGGGCTCTCAACTTCGTTCATCTCCGTTCTATTCTTTCTTTCAAGATTGTTCAACCTCTCAAGGTTCTTTGGTTTTCACTCGTTTGTCAAAGAAGCAACTTTGTTTTACCTCTTCCTCTTCCATTTTTTATCCGGTGCTATCTCTAGGATCTCGGGTCAAGATCCTCTGTTAGTGTGGGAGAGTTGTGACGCCCGAAGACCGACGTCCCAGAAGATTCCAGGTGTTCCGAGTTCTCCCGCGTGTTTCATTTGTGCTTGTGTTATTTATTTATTTGCTTTGCATCATGTCATCATGCCGTCATGTCATATTTCTTTTGCATCTCAACTAAATAAATTGTGTGGACCTCCGGTCCATTTAAATCGAGGGAAGAGTGACTTCTCTTTATAACATATCCTCCTAATATATGCAGCTATAAAATTATTTTTCATTGCTTCGGAATCACCATAACACACTTGCATAATATTCTCCATGCCTTTTGTATCTCAATTCTTGATCTCAAACTTTGCCATAAATCCTTCTGTCATTTTCCCGAGCTCCTTTAAAAATTCTTAACCATTTTGGTCATACCTTTTACCCACTTCCATCTCAAACTCATTTGAATTAAATTCAAACGAGTTTGAAATCATCGTCACGTCCATGCTCATTCGTATTTTCTTTGATCAAGCTCATTTTTATGAGTCCGAGAAAATTAAACCCATGCCCTAACTCTATTTCTAACACCTCCTTTCTTTTCTTTTCATCTCTGTTGCTTTTCTGTTTTTTTTGGGCAAACAACAGTTAAGTGAGTGAGGGAGCAGTGAGCCGAGTCGGCCTGCTAGGCCCAGCTGCGCCTCCTGGCCCAACTCCAGTCCTAACCCTAGCAACCCGATCTCCCTCTCCTCTCGATCTTTTCTCTCCCTCAGCCGCCGCCACCCCTCGTTCCCTCGCCCCAGCGCCCCCGCACCATCTCCCGCAGGGCCCCGCTCCCTCCTCCTCATAGCTCGAACAGCGCCCCCTCCTCCCTTCGATCCCCGCAGCCTGATCTCCCCTCGCGCGCCTCGTCTGCAGCTGCGCTCGCCTGCATCCTCGCCAAGGCCGCAGCGCCCGTGCCCGCAGCCGGTGGCCTGCAGCCATCGCTGCTGTATCACGCCCCTCGTGTCACTCCGCGCCTCTTCCTCCGCGCGTCGCGCCCTCATCTCCCTCCGTCACGCACCGTGGCCTCTCCCTCGCGTGGACGCGCCCCTCCAGCGCCAGGCCCTGCCTTGTCGCCGCCCGAGCCATGGCCTCGGCTCCGACGCCTCCGCGCGGCTCCTCCACACCGCTGCTCCGCGCCAAGGCTGCAGCCCGGCCGGCCAGGAGCTCCGCCGAGCCGCCGCGAGCCAACCTTCGGGCTCCCCGTCCCCTGCCTCGTCAGGTTCGGTCGACGGGACGAACGGCTTGCAGCTCCGTGTTGATTTTTCCTTGCATCACCCCGTGCTGCCGCCCTTTGTGTGCCTTGTGTTGATGCGTTTTGGACCGTCAAGACCGTCAAGTTCGACTACGCCAAGTTCAACGATGCGCCAAGTACCTCGACGCTCGATATGTGCGGGTACGACTACGCAGTTTCACCAAGTACCACTACTGTCGCAAGAACCGAGACCGGCAAGTGTGAAGACCCTCAAGTACCTCTACGGAACGTGTACGACGATCCTCGCCGAAGAACCGTGTACCACTACCGTCGCCCCGAAGACGTCCGATGCCGCGACAAGTACCTCTTCGGAAACGTGAACGACTACGAACGGAATGACTACTTCATTGATGACCGCCTCGAGAACGTCTACTTCCAGTACTTCCTCTACGACCTCAAACCGCCCCGTGAACGAGTGTTTCGAAGGTATAACCCCGAGGCGATGACCCGTGGACGAATGCTTGTTGTGTTGTATGAGATGTTTCCCTTGTGTGCACCGTGCCCGTTTCATCTTTTGTCATGCTCCTCGGTTGCCTCGTTGCCGACTTGTGGGAACCCGGTGACGGGATCACCCCATCATCTCGTTCGACTCGCTCACGCCACCTTTCTTTTCCACCGGTCTCTCGACGAGTTACCGGAACCGAGATGTTGCCGTTGCATCATTTTCGAATCGTTGCCGTGGCACCCTTTCCTTCCACCACGGTGACAAATACTCCTTATCATCTTCATGTCAACTTTTAATAAAAAATGCATAAAACTCGATCATGTCATCCGCATCATGTTAACAACATTAAAATGTGTGAATTGTTGTTTGCTTAAAAATTGCTAAACATGCTCATGGGGATTTTCCGGATTTGTTGTTGTTATTTCCGGCCTCATTTAAATTGCCTAGATAGGTAGTTTACTTTTGATTCACCTCTTGCTATGTTAAAAACATTTAACCTTGTCTTGTAAATAAACGAGAGTCAACTAAATAAATAACATGTGGTGTTTCGTCAATATGCAACTCGTTGCATATTGAGATCCACTTAACTTGTAGTTTTGTTTGTGCACATTGCCATGCCATGCATATTAAACCGGACATGCATCATACTTGTTTGTGCATCGTATGCCATGTTTATGCTTGTGTGTTTACCGCGTTGTTTTTTTTTCGGTTGCTTCTCTTGTTAGCTTCGGTTTCGTTCCGGAGTTGTGAGGATTCGCTCGACTATGTTGCTCCGTCTACTTCTTGGATCTGTTCTTCTCCCTTGCGGAATCCCAGGCAAGATGATCATACCCTTGCATACCTTTACTACCATTGCCATGCTTAGTGTCTTGATGCTATCGTTATATGTCGCGCTACCCATCTTTATTGTCAGCCTCTCCTTGTTGCCATGAAACCTCTAACCTTTGAAACATTCCTAGCAAAACCATTGTTTGGCTTGTTACCCGCTTGCTCAGCCCCTCTTATAGCGTTGTTAGTTGCAGGTGAAGATGAAGATCGTTCCAGGAGGGAACTTGTTGTTGGAATATTACAATATCTATTATTATTATTAACACACCTATATACTGGGCATGGGTGGAAGGCTTGGCCTTTTGCTCGGTGTTTTGTTCCACTCATGCCACCTTAGGCGCCGATAAACCGGCATTATGTTCCTTGATTTTGCGTTCCTTACACGATGCGTGGATGGGGACCCCTTGACAGTTCGACTTTGAATAAAACTCCTCCAGCAAGGCCCAACATTGGTTTTAATTTGCTCATAATAACAATTTAATTAATTAATTAAATTGCATAGGCAGTTAGCGCTACCCGAGGATTCTTTCTACATAGCAGGGGGGGCCAGTGCTGATGGTGTTGGTCCCAAATGGGGAGCCTGCGGGGCCACCACGGGGAAACTCGAGGTTTGGTTTTACCCATAGCTTCACCCATCCGGTCGTGGCCTGAGACGACATACGCGCGGCTACTATCAGGGTGTCGACACACCGGGAGGTCTTACTGGACTTGTTTTACCATTGTCGAAATGTCTTGTGCACCGGGAAGCCGAGCCTGATCGGATTTTCCCTAAGATAAGGGGTGATGATATTATATTTATCACTTCAGCTAATCGTGAGAGCTTGTCATGGGCTAAGTTGGGACACCCCTGCAGGGTTATGATCTTTCGAAAGCCGTGCCCGCGGTTATGTGGCAGATTGGAATTTGTCAATGTCCGGTTGTAGAAAACTTGACAGAGGATCCGAAGTAAAACACACAACTATGTGAGTAACCGTGACTGTCTCTTTTCACTTTGAGAAGAGAACACGGTGGGGTTATGTTTGACTCGTAGGTTGTTCAGGATCTTTAGTGATCACTACTAGTTGCGACCGTTTGCGTAGATGCTCATCTTACTCTTGTACTCGTAAGTTAGCCACCATATTATGCTTAGCCGCTACTGCAACCTCACCACTTTACCTCTTCCTACCCATAAAGCTTTGCTAGTCTTGATACCCATGGTTATGGGATTGCTGAGTCCTCGTGGCTCACAGATACTACAACACCAGATGCAGGTTCAGCCGAGTTGATGCAGGAGATGGATCAAAACTTCACCGGGAGCTCGATGAAGAGAGTGGCCGTATGCTTGTGACGTTTTCGACGATCAGTAGTGGTTTCTACTAGGGGCGATCGGACCTGTGGCTTTATGTTTTGGTATCTTTCTTTTGGATCTTTGCCCGTAGTCGGGTTGTGATATTTTTGAATGATGTTTTGCTTATGTAATGTATTGTGTGAAGTGGCGAGTGTAAAGATACCAAACTTGAGATCATTCGAATGGGCTTATACCTCTAAGTCGTGCCTCGACACGTAGGAGGTATAGTCCCATCCTGGGCATTACAGAAGATTGTAGCGATACCGGGTAGTGCGGGGTTGATTTTAAACTGCGGCGCTGGCGACATTAAAAGTGGGAGTAGTTGGGACGAAGGTGGGCGGCGGAGCCTGGTCAAAGGGCTCGCCTCCCGGTGAGCATGCACAGCGGTCTACTCGCACGCCTCCCGTAAACTCACACGCTTGCTCGGACGGCACATTCGAATGAGAAGCGGGACTCGTGGCGGCACATAAACGCCCACGGTTTCAATAGTGGAAGCGTTCGCCTTAACGTGACAGGTCTTTGTTCCAAAATACCTTGGCTCTTCATTTGTGCAACTTGTCATAAGAATCTTCTCTCAAATTGAAGAAAAAAATTACGAAGTAATATTTGTGCCATATCATGTCACCATGCTCAGTTTCAAGAATTTATGTTCACTTTTGAATTTTCTGAAATTTAAGATCCAGGATTCGAAACAATATCATAACCTGCATCATGCAATAAATTTTCAAGCCATACATATGTCATGTTGTACTTCTTAAGAAAGGATTTGGTCAAACATTTTGCTTAGTTAGACTTCAGACAAGTTATATATGGAGAGCAAAAGGATAATCCCTCCGTACCAGTGCATTGCCTGATATATTAACTCAAGTGCTAGGCATGAACAAACGGGCTCAATTCTTTGCTCATCCTGGTGTAGTAGAAGTAGTACTAGGCAATGCAGTTGACGGGTGACCTTGGCGAGCGGCGACCGAGGGAATTGAACCGTGCTCGGCACGGTAGGTAACATTGTCTAGTTACTAAAGCATCCCTCCGTTGTTCATCGGTAGTCATTATGGACTGGGGACATGAGGGGAATTTCCTAGGGCTGGAATTCTGGCCACCGGATATTTTGACTCGAAACACAGAGGCTCGACTGGTTGGGGTTGCCTAATGTGCGTACCACACACGCCACCAGAAGGACACGAGCTTGGTTTTTTGATTTTTTATTTTTTTAGGATCAACACGAGCCAAGGTCTGGCTGGTACGCCGTTGGGTCCTACCATTCGAGAATATGAAAGGAACCTTTTAAATTGCCGAACGAATCTATGTGTATTACAATGCCCGTATTTTCCTTGCAAATACTAATCTCAGCATGGTAATTGATTTATGACGAGTTGTTGAATTAGAGTGAGTTTGTGATATAGTGATCTCAACATGGATTTCACATTTCATGGTATCCCTAGTAAGTTTTTCAATGCAAATTCAAATTTAAAAGATGAACAATAAGGAGGTTAGAAAACTTTGTATGTATCAAGCATATGACTACACACACACACAGAGACACCCACACACGAACACAACAATAATCCAATAAGCATAGTCCATCTATTTGTTCCAAACCATGCATATATGACACGAATTCAAAAATACTCCTTTTGTTCCTAAATATTAGTCTTTTAGAGATTTGAACAAGCGACTACATACGGAGCAAAAAGAGTGAATCTACACTCTAAAATATGTCTATATACATCCGTATGTGCTAGTCCACTTGAAATCTCTAACAATAGTAAATACTAATATTTAGGAATGAAGGGAGGAAATGTAAGACATGCATGGTCCTCAATTCAATATTTAAATCGAACATGAAACTGAAACATGAATATTAAGTCTAATACTACAGTACATGCAAATGTTGTGTTTAGTTAGGCGGAGCTATGATTGTCGGGGGTCACCCCCTCGACCTTAGATAAAATTGTGAAGCTCTGTTTAGGGTTTTTTAAATTATATTTGTCCCCACCCTCCAACCACCGATTGGTTGTGCACCCCCACCCCTCCTCCCCGGGAGAATATCATGTGGCCCCATACCTTAGATATGCCGATACGAGTTGCTTGGAGCTTGTAGATCTGAGATATAACAGCTCACATGATGTCTTAATATTTTTACAAGAAACCTTGATGAGTTTGAGAATTGCGCACAATTTGCACAAAAACTACTGAAATGCCCTTGGATCCCATATCTAACGAACTCGAAGCTCGTATCACCGTAGCATCTAAGATGAAGGAGGACATCATATTCTCCTATATGTAAGAATATCATGTGCTACCACACCTTAGATGCTTTGGTGATACAAACTCTTTGGAGATGTTGGATTTGTGACCCAACACCTCCTCGGTGGTTCGAATGTTTTTTTGCAGAAAATCCCCCAAAGAGTTCGGCCACTGCTTACAAGCACAAAGACTGCTCAGATGCCATTTGATCTTAGATCAAACGACCTCGAAGCTCGTATCACCGTAGCATCCAAGCTGTGAGAGCACCTTATGTTTTCTCGCACGGGAGAATATGAGGTGCTCCCGCACCGTAGATTCTATGGTGATACGAGTTCACGGAGATCTAACGGCCCACGGTAGGAGGTTTGAATGTTTTTGCAATATACGGCTGAGAGAATTTGGGAATTGCGCAGAATGTACAAGTACTACGCATGTGCCATCTGATCACTGATCATACATCCTAGATGCTCATATCACCGTAGCTGGTAATTAAGCTACGGGGAGCACCTAATATGAGCAACGGGCAGCCGTTGGATCCAAGATGCAGCGGCACACACGAGGCCTGAATGTTTTATTTGCAAAAAAAAAACTTTGGAGAGTTTGGAAATTGCACATAATTACAAAGACTACTCCCAAGCCACTGGATCTCACTTCCAACGGTGTAAAAACTCGTATCACCATAGCGTCTAAGTTGCGGGGTGGATGTGATATTCTATGCCGCTGTCATTTTTGTTCATAAACTTGCAAAATATGTGTAACTTGTGCCGTTACTTGTCTAACCGCGCAAAGTGTTTGTTCAAAAAAAAACCGCCCTACACTGAAATATCGGAACAACACACGGGGCCCCACTTGTCATTAATCAAATTTGGACCAAAAACTAACAAATATGAAAGAAGAGATTCGAACTGACAACCTGGACTACAAAGTGTATGTCGATAGCCTGAAACAACAACGGTTGTTGGCTTTGTCCCATAACTTGATTTTATACAGTATTACATTGAGTAGAGTAGAGGGAGTGCCTCGTCAACACATGCATGACCGTTGACTCACTTACTGGTGGGTCCCAGGTCTGCGATCTCTCTCTTCTCTCCATCGTCTAACCTTTGCACGGACACACACGAAGAGCGGTGCTAGCTTGCTGTGGTGTTATTACAACTAAAAAAAGCTCGAAAATAGAAGAATCGCCTAGAACAAGAGACGTTGTTGCTGGTCGAGACGGAGCTAACCACACCTATCCTCCATGCCATGTTAGCATGATGAAGCTGTGTGGCTAGTGGGGAGTTTACGGCCGACTGGCTGGGTCCTGAGGTCGAACCATAGGTACTACGTCTGATACAGTAAATTTTTACACGCACATTTTTCCTCTGTGCCGAGTCATGGCAAACCCTACCGCGCGGTTTTGGGGTCCTCCCCGGTGGTGTACGCATATATTCTTCCTGACGTGGGACGCCCTACCGCACGTTTTCGCTGAAGCAAGTAAATGACTTGTCAAATCACGAAAGACCACTTTTCCTGCCGAGTACATCAGTGAAGCACGGTGGCTAGCTAGTTGGGCTAGTTCGACCGATTAGCTAGGCCGCCGCCACATTTGTTTTTCACCCTTTTTTTATCTACTTGCCGGTAGGTAAATTTAAATATCCACCATGGCGTTGCTCTGGTGTTTGAGTGCGGCAAGATTTTTAATTTTTTGATTCACGGGAGCAAGGCGCGGCAGGATTTTTAATTTTTTGATTGACGGGAGTAGGCGCGGCAGCAATTAGTCACGATCACTCCGCTTGTAAAACCCACTGCTCCCTGGTGTGAGAAGTCGTCGACTGGTGTTTTACCATGGTGAAAACCAAAACATTCTCCTCTCCTCAGCTGGCTGCCTCCGCCTTCCCGCAGATTGCATTGCCTTTCAGCCGTTTCGCCCCCTGCATCACCAACGTCGTGCGCCTCGAGAAGCAAAGGGACTTCGGTGGTGTTTAGGCACCCTCTGCATGGGCATGTCCATGTCTCGGCGCAACATGACTATTGGATCAAACTCAGACGATGCAGATCAGTCACTGTAGCACAAAGCATGTGGGTGTGTTTGGTTGCATTCTCATCTCAATATACTCCTCTATCTAGGTGTGTAAGTCACCTTACGAAAACCAAATAATCCCAAAACACTTAGGCACGGTACATTAACTCCCTCCCCGTTTCTTGTTTTGTGACATATCAACCAATAAGAGACGTGGGTCGTGCATGCTTTCAATGACTAGAGACTAATAAACATGACATGCAGTGGTTAGTTCATTTCGTTATTAATTAGCAAAAAGACATTAAGTTTTCTCGTTTTCCTCTCCGCCTTGGTCGTAGTGCACAACGTAAGATGACTTACACACCTACACAGAGGGAGTAGTTGTTTCCTCTTCGTGTATTTGTGTTAACCTACTAGTGTGGACTCATGCACCCTTCATGCACTCTGCCAAACACCCAAAAGTGGATTGAGAAGGGAACTTTTGCTCCCATCCCGTGCACCCTTCATACACCCTGCCTAACACTATTCATGATTCATATGGTTCATGTTTCGTGAAGTACTGTAGCACCGTACTCTCCGTGCGTTGTAGACCTAGTTCTGTTAACATTGATCTCACCGTTCATTCTCGACCGAACAGTCGAGAAAGCGGTATTATGTTACTACATTATTGTTCATATAGTTGACATGCGCACAACATCATTTGTTGTCGTCATATCTTACTACACTAGCAACAAGATTATGTAGTACTGACGTATGAACCATTGCACATGCCTAGTAGTAGGAGCACTGTGTATGTTCAAGTGCCTGCCGTGTTTCGTACTCCTCCGTCGTAAGAGTGGAAACGCTTGTTGTAATCATTTTTTCTTCATAAAAACAGTGGACACACTCTACCGTGCGATCCTCCTCCAACCATCCACTAAATTACTCACTTTCGCCTATGTGTGAGACAGCCAGTATCGGGGTCCACCAGCCATGCGCTAAATTACTCCGCAGTAGTGACGGTAGACTACCCCGATCGAAGCGCCGCAGTAATGCCTAATGAGCCATCAAATCACAAAACCCCCTCCTTTCTAGCAGTAAGTTGGATGGACGAAGCAACCATCATTTCACTCTTCTCTCTCACCTTCCTCTCTACCCAACTCGCTTCTCCCTCATCTTGTTCCTCATTTCTTCAAGAAAACCCCGACATGCTTCTGCCATTGTTCTTCTCTCCCAAAGAAGGAAAGGTGAACGCATCAATGTTGTTGATTCTGGCCAAGGCCCGGTCTTGCAACCCCGAGACTGATCCTATAACTCCCTCTCTTTTCTTCTTTTGGGTTTGTGATTACTGTTTCTTTCCTTTTTATTTTTGTTTGACAGTTTCTTGATGGACGCTGGAGCACCGGCCGAAGTGATGTCTATGGCTCTGGCCAAAACCGTCTAGGCTCATGGTACGAAGAAGCACAAGCACCCCACCGAGAGTACCGCAGACAAGCTCAAAGCCATTGCCCTATCCAAGCCCCCCTCTCCGGGATCCCTCATTAAGCAAGTCCAGGTAATATCTCTTCTTGACGATATTTTTCTCGATCTTGATCGTGTTTTTTCATCTAACATGCAGTACTAGTACTAGTAGTACAACTTTCTGGGTGATCTTGTATGTGATTTTTGTGTGCCAAATGGCGGTTCTAAATTCCTCTTTTGACCAAAACATGCGAGAGGTTGACACTGATTTCTTATAGATTACTTTCAACTACTCCCTCTGTCCAAAATTTCTTGTCTTAGATTTGTCTAGATACGGATATATCTAATACTAAAATGTGACTTGATACATCTATATCTAGACAAATCTAAGACAAGAATTTTGGCACAGAGGGAGTACTTTACGAACATCAATGCTACCTTTGAAGAGGGTATATTTGCCTCGGTAACTTGTGTTATGGATATTGCAAGTAATCCCTCTGCTCTCATGCCTTTGAAGACATGTTCTAGTGTCTTTGTTCACTCATTTCTGTGCGTATAAGTAGTCATATATGGAGTATAATATCGAAAATCATCTTATATTTCTGAACGGAGGTAGTAATAAAATATGGTTTCTGTTTGAATTAGAACCCGGTCCGCGGTAGAGATGAAGTTCTCAAAGTCATGTTGTGTGAACTAGAAGACCTGAGGATGAGTTCTACTGCTAAACTATCCAGCTGTTGTGTCCTTGTCGCCACGTGTCCTGAACTAGTGTTTTCATGTAGCATTGTTGTCAGGCGTGTTCTCGAGGCTATACTTGACCACAACAATTTCCTGACTGTGCCTTCGATTATGAAGGGTGTGGTTCTTGTAAAGCTTCCCAACAAATCTGATGCGGCCTGTCTGCATCATCATGTTTATGAGTGGAAAGACCACTCTGTTAGGTTCTCCAAGGTTGACGAGATGGTGATGGTGCATGTAGACATCTCTCACGAAGTCCATGGCCTAGTCAGTTATGCAGGGTTCATCCCGTAGGTCGATGGCAAGAAATAGTCTGCAGAGTTTAATTAGTGAAACTTTGCTTGTCTGTAGTAAGTACTATTGTTCGGTACTTGATTTGTGTTTGTGAACCCTGTATTTTTTATTAGTACTACCGCTTTTGGTGTGTGGTCAGTCCTGAGAACGGTCTATGTTAATGTCTGTCCGCTCAATTCAGTTTGTATATTTTGAAGTATCCCGATCATCTTTTTGTGAGGACGTTTTATCAATTATGGTTACACTCCAATATTTGTATGCATTGCAGAGTTTATCGCACCCACTAGGATTTCCAGTCCCATGGATGTTCGGTCCATATGATTTGTCACGACCTTTGGACTATCCTGCTTGTGGGTGTAGGCGGGCCCCCTGCATGCCACCCGTAGTTGGACGATCAATCTTCTGTTTAGTACTTCAAGATAGTGATTTTCTGGTAAGGATTCACTCGTGTCACATCAAGTAAATCTTATTGATTTACTATCTAAATCTTATTGATTTAATGTCATGTTTTCTTTCTTTTCCTGCAATTTTACGATGCAGGTTTTGCCATGTGACATTCATCACAGAATAAACCGTTTGGTTTGCTCTACGATGGCTATTTTTTGCAGGTTTCACTTCTTATGTCGTGTCAGTAACGAAGGCACCGTCCATCACTTATATTACTGGAAAAAATTGGATCAGTCTGTTGTCTGAGTACAAGCTGAATCCCTATGATGAACTGCAATTTGGTTTAACAAAAATGCCACAATTAGTCCTTCTCGCGTTTAAAAGAAATGAAGAAAAAACTGGATCACGGTCACGAAGCCTAGTCAAGATAGAAAGCTGATTATAGCATACCAGACACGATCGCCGCTATCTCGCACATGGGTACCACCTTCAGCAATGGATCGAGGCACCGGCAGTTGCTCTAGCACTGACAGCGGCAACATCTCTGTCTGATCCAGCTAAGGATTGGGCACCGACCGCGTCAGTGGATCAGGCTGATCTACCGGAGGATCGGGCATCGACACCGGCACCTGCTCCAACACCGACACCAGCTCTACAAGGAGCACCATCTCCGGCAGCAGCAGCGGCTTCGGCACCTGCACCAACACTTGCACTTGCATCTACTCCAGCCCGTGCAGCGGCAACCAAACGAGCAGTTGCACCGGCAATAGACTGGGCTGCAGTTCGCACTTCATATACCAAAGTCCTTACAAAAACCGACATGTCCACCTTCTTGGTAAGCATTGGCCGCCCAAGTGTTTCATTCTTTTTTCTTTCCATGTTGTTTCGCATGATTCCCTATGTTGATCTAACTGTTTGGGTATGTCTTATTGTTTGCAAATAGAGAATTCCTAGAGCAAAGAGGGAGTCGCTCAACAATCCGGGCGACAGCGGCCAAGTTTCTCTTACCATGTGCAACCTTGGTGTGAATGAACCTGCTCAATATACCGTAAGTGCAAAGGATGGTCGCATGATGATTGATGCTAAAGGATGGTCAAGGTTTAAATCTAAATCATATCTTGCGGTAGCGGATGACCTCAAAATCGAACTTTCTCGGCAAGGAGAGCTGGTCCGAATCAACTTTGAAATTCTTCAGTAGCAGCATGCAACTGCCGAACTGATCTATCCTACGAGAGATTTTGATGTAATAATCTAGCATGGTGAAACAAGTGTCTTGTGTGTATAATTAACGACTGTATTATTTATCACATGGTATATCGTTGATAGAATTGCAACTCTCATTGCTGGTTAGGAACTGTCGTTCGATTTCATTCCAACAGCTGCCGTGCTTTATTCAATTTTGTGTATTCACCTTGCGACGACATCTAAAACCAGCGCCGTATCGATCGCTTGCAATATGAAAAGCACTGAGGTAGAACACATGGGCCCCCAAACATGCAGGGTAGGCCTGTGGCCCAAAGTCCAGAACTGTGAGCCTGTCTGAGTATTATATTCTCAGCTGAACCCCCATAATGCCCGTGCGTTGCGCGTAACATCAAGATGCATTTGTATGAGTATTTTATCTTGTGAGAGAAAAGGATGAACGAGGGAAGGCCTTATTTGCAAATGTGGAGAGGTGTGTGGGTACCTTTTTGCAAAATTGCCAGAGTTTCCTTCCTATCCGTCAGATATAAATTTGTATGTATAAAGTTGTGATATAAAAGATTTGTATATTTCTTTACAGAGGGAGTATCTCTCTGTCAAAAATATATTTTTGTGTAACTAGTTACTCCTGTCTTTCTACTTCCTTTCGCTGATATGTGGGGCATCTGGCAACGGGGTCCACGTGCCATATGCACAAATTAGAGTGCACAACTGCACGGTAGACACACCCTGGTCATAGCGCCGCTGTAATGGCCAATGAGCCGTCAAATCACAACCCCCCCTTTCAGCTTTAGCAGTAAGCTGGACGGATGAAGCGGCAATATTTCACTGGGCCTGAATCCCCTTATCCCTTGTCTGCTTGTTCAGAGAAAACCCCCTCTCGGTGATTGCATAGGGTTTTCTCATGGAGAACCAGGTACGAATTCTTCATCCATCCCCGATAAATCCAAGTCCCTTGGTCGCGGGTAATCCTAGGATGGCAGCCGGCGCCGTTGGTGCATTTTTCTTCCTACCGAATGTAGTGTGTGTCATTTGTAGTGCCCAAAGTGCGAGGACCCTACAGGTTTATGCGTCCTCGGCGAGATGCCACACTTGTTCCTTCTCATCCTAACGCAGGATTATAAAACGCGCACAGTATGTTCCTAGAATCCTCTTTTCTATCCGGGAGGGTGGGTTTTTTTTGAACATGTTGTCGACTAATTTGGAAATTTGGATTGTTATATTTGGATAAAACGTATTACCATTACGATGGTCAACACTGACGTGAAGGAGGAAGTTATTTCTAGATTTGGATAGGGAATACATTGTGCTCTCATATTATTTTTCCTACAGTGCATTCTTTGCTCTGCCAGAACACATGTACTCAAGATGCTCGGCCTTGCCATAACTGAATACACCAGTTTAATGGTCACAGTGAAGACAAGCCATGGATATAAGTTCCAAGTTTGGTTCATGAACCAAGAAGATCGCTGCTTTTTATGGCCGAACTTGGATAAACTTTCTCAAGTGTTACGGACTGAAAGTTGGCGCATGAATGTTGATGGAAATAGCAGAACCTGGTCTCATCTTCACTGCGATCTTCCACCCCGACGTCGTTCCAATTGTTCATCCATGTTAGTTTTGTATCTGGTTCTTGCTTGTTGCCTCGATTACTTCTTAATCCACCGATTCTGTCTAACTAATCACAATTTAACTTTAGAAGTACCAACGAATCTCTCACGAAGATGCTACTTCTAACTAATATTTTTTTATAATTGGTGGCACATGTAGGTTTTTTCAGAGTGAAGCAGGCTGCTTGTTTGTTATTCTGTAACAACTCGGCTGTTACTAATGGCACTGAAGTTGACTGGGACGACAGCCACAATTTCCTACACATTATTGATTGTCTTGAGGTCCTTGTGGGGTGTTTCAATGGTGGAAGGCCACGTGGGATATGTGTGCCACTGCTGCACTTGTTGAACAGGTCCAACTGTGTCGAGAAACTTATGGTACGAGCTGTTTTCTGTTATATATGTTGTTCATAAACTTTTGCTTATACACAGTTTTACAGCTGTGATCTTCTTGAAACAGAAACTGCCCAGTTCTATTGTTCCTATACAGATGCCTGACCATGGTCGGGTCAGCCTTGCGCTTGGTCACAACATGATGTTTATGTCGACCTAATCCATTCCCCTTGGAGGTGAAAAGATACTTATTCATGGGTGGTCTCAAATAATTAAGGCCCGTCCATCTTGGAGAATAGGACAGAAGATTATGTTCCTGCTTTTCCATGGCTCTGAAGCGAATATCCTGTTTATTGACCACATTGCAAGATGAAGCCGCTTTCAGAAGGTTGTGGATGCGCGGGGTGGCGCCTGGGCCTTGTCATGGGGCTTGCCGGCCTCACCCTTGGTTAACTGTAGGTAAAGTAGCACTGTTCGAGGCGTGCTTTGTACGGTTGAACCTGTATAAGTACTCATACTGCTTTCAGCTATGGTTGTTAAGTGCCCCTGCTGCTTTCAGTTAAGGTTGTTAAGTACTCCTCGTGCTCTTACAGTCTGTCCTGTTTCTTCAGTCCTGTCTTCCTCCAGCCGCCAAAACCAAACCAGCATCGGCGGGGCCACCTACTTCCGCCTCCCACGGCTAGCTGCGCCTCAGCTCAAGCATCGTTGCCCCACCGTCTCCTAAATCATTAACGCCGACGTCCAAGGCCTCGCCGTCGTCCTCCGCATGCTTTGGTGCGCTTGCCGTGGCGCCGCCCTCTCGCGTTGTCAACATGGTCAACAAACAACAGGAATCGGCAGAAGTACGTGGAGAGGATGACAGTACGGGCCCACCATGTCAGCATATGGAAAAATAAAATGCTTCCTCCTAGTGTTTTCCTGACATCTGGGACCCACGACATTGTGAGCGTATATAGTCAATAGACAAGAGAACAGCACAAGATCGGCTCACACATGGGACGTAGTTGCTCGAGCAGTATTTTTTTTTTGTTATTGTTGAGACTGAGCAGGGTTTGAACTGGGTTGTGGCCCGTCTAGCCCAGGCTTATATTTTATGTTTACCATGTGAGCAGCCCCGCTATTTTTTCTTTGTGAAAATGAGCCTAGTTTATTTTTTCTGAAGAATACCCAATCCAGGCCTATTTATTTTTCTACGCCCTTATGGGCTGCAACTCTTTCATGACACCTGCAAATCTTGAAAGTAATATGAAATTGGTTGTAAATATAAAAATAGATGACAAATTGGCAATTACTTTATAATTTCTGAATTTTTTTCACATTTTCAGATTCTTATTTCACTGGGCATTAACCTAATTTAAATATATCTTCAACGTACTTTAAATCTGTCTCGACATTTCTGTATAAAAAATAGTTTGGAACCCACAAAAATATGCGAAATTGGCCCTGTCCAACCAAAAAACGGACTGCAATAAATTGCATAAGAAGTCGCAATGAGCTATATATCAATTATTAAAAAAAGAGGGAATGCTCTGACTTATGGGCCAATTAAGTTGACGCGTATGCAAGATTTTTTTAGTTATTATATACATCAACAAATGATTCTAGCAAACATAACTGGTAGATGTCAATCCAACGGCCGTCGTGTTTCTTCAATCTCTGATCTTCTTGCTCCAGCCGCCAAATCTAGCGCCGGTGGGACCGCCAACTCTCGCCTCCTGTGCAGGCCTCACCGCCCCTACTACTCCCACCGCTGGCCAGGGCATCCCTCGAATCACCCACGCCCCCTGTTATTCTATGGTGACGGCAGCCACACATCGCAGCTGAACCAGTGAACCCTCGTACTCCTCTCCGCGTGGGCATCCACGGCCGCGTCTTCCCCGGCTCCGCGTCGTCCCCTTCCTAGGCCTCGTCATCGTCCACTGCCTTGGTGCTCTCGGCACGGCATGGTCAACGTGGTCAAGGAACGACTTCCATCGGAAGAGTACTGTCGTGGAGAGGCTGATAGCTGGGTCCACGGCAGCCGCAAGGAAGTTCCTCCTTATTACACGGAAAATAATTATTCCTCCACCTAACAGCAGGGACCCACTGGACGGGCCACCGTATTTTGCGAAAAAAAACGTTTCCCCCTGACTGCTGGGACCCATCGGACGGGCCACCATATTTCACCAAAAAAACGTTCCCCCCGCTGTCATCTCGGACCCACAGGAAGTGCCTCCTTATTACGCACAAAAAATGAATACTCCCCCTGCTAGCTGGGACCCAGTATAATGGGAGGCTGACTTGTGGGCCTACTAAGTTGATGGGGATGGAGTGCTTTGTCAACTTAGTCAATATGCATGATTCTAGCTCCATTGACCGTACGATGTCCATTCAACGGCCGTAGTGCTTCGTCAACCTCTGGTCTTCTTCCTCCAGCCGCCCAAACCAGCGCCGATCGTGCCTCGTGCTCCTTCCTCCCATGGCCGGCTGCAATGCCGCGAAGGCCTCACCGCCCCCTGCTACTCCCACCGCTGGCCAGGCCCTGCAGCGACGGCAGCCTCACACCGCAGCCGAAATAGTGAACCCTCGTACTCCTCTCCGCGCGGGCTTCCACTACCGCATATTCCCCGGCTCTGCGTCGTCCCCTTCCTAGGCCTCGCCATCGTCCACCGCCCTGGTGCTCTCGGTGCGGCGTTGTCAACGTGGTCAAGGAACGACTTCCATCAGAAGAGTACTGTACGTGGAGAGGCTGACAGCTGGGTCCATGGGCGCAGCAAGGAAGTGCCTCCTTATTACACGCAAAATAATTATTCCTCCACCTGACAGCGGGGACCCACCAGACGGGCCACCGTATTTCACAAAAAAAAACGTTTCCCCCTAACTGCTGGGACCCACCAGCTACATCTTCGCATGCAAGGAAGTGCGTCCGGGCAAAAAAAAAACGATTCGCCCCCCTGACTGCTGGGACCCACCAGCTACATCTTCGCACGCAAGGAAGTTCCTGACAGTCAGGACCCACCTGGTCGAAGTGTACGTAGCATTGTCATTTTGGTCCCGAACGTGTATGTACATACTGGTCGATGTAGAGGCGCGCACGTGTCATAGCAGAGGCGCGCACATAGCATGTACATGTACGTACATGGCCAGGGTGCAAGAAAGTAAATATGGCCATGTACGTACATACGGGCGGGGTCTCGAACGCCTACTTGCGCGTACGTACGGCCAGGGCTCGTGTACATGGATGGGTCGGAACGGAGAAATAGCGTCGTCGTCGTGTTCATGGGGAGCCAACCAGCTGGGTCGGAACGGAATGCGTCATCGTGTTCATCGGGAGGGCTTGGATGGAACAGCCGATGGAAATGAGGCCTGGCGTACCGCAAAACTTAGGAAACGACCTTGTGTTCGACCGGCCACGGTCGAAACAGGATCTTGTTCATCGGGAGGGGTCTGGCGTACGCCAAAACGGAGGAAACGGACCTCCTACGGTCGAAACGGGAGTCCTGTTGATCGGGAGGGGTGTGGCGTACCGCAAAACGAAGGAAATGGACTTGTGTTGGAGCGCTACGGTCGAAATGGGGGTCCTGTTCATCGGGAGGGGTGTGGCGTACCGCAAAACGGGACTCCACGGGATACTGTTCATCTCCACCGTCGACCCCCTCCAGCCTCCACAGGATACTATTCATCCACCGTCAACCTCCTCCAGCCTCCTCCTGCGACTGTTCATCCAGCCTCCACCGCGCGCTACTCCATCGGCTACTGTTCAACCGGCCCTCTCCACGGGCTCCTGTTCAACCACCCCTCCATGGGCTACTATTCATCCATCCCTCCACCGTTTACTGTTCATCCAGCCCTCCACGGGGTGGTCCTGTTCATCCTGCCCTCCACGGGTTCCTGTTCATCCAGCCCCAACCGGCTCGATCGATCGGGGTAGTGTTCATCCAGAGGCAACACCACGGGGTCCTCTTCATCCACCCCCACCGGGAACTGTTCATCCACCCCCCCCCCCAGCAATGCTCACTGTTAATCCAGAGGCAACATCGATCGGCTTCAGTTAGTAACAGTAGTGAAGGAATCGCTCGATCGGGTTCAGTTAACAGTCATCGATCGATCGCTCGGGTTCAGTAATGTGTAGCATGCAGTGCTCGAGTTCTGTTAGAGCCCAACGCCTCGCTCGGGTTCAGTTAGAGCCCAACGCCTCGCACCCACGCGCGTGCGTGTATGAGAGAAACGCGCATCGCTCGGCCCCGACCACCCACCGTAACCGGGAACACCCCGATATTTTCCTCGCCCTCGCTTCTACCATGGTTTTTTCCGTCATGGACAGCCCAAAGAATGTCATGTAGCTACATCTCCTGCCCGCCCAGGACGAAAAGCCCATTTTTTGTCATGATTTTTTGTCATAGAAGTAGGACCCCCACCACATATATGATGATACCGGGTTTTGTCACAATTATTGTCATAGTAGTGTCATAAGTATGACAGAAAAAAATTCGTTCGGCCCAAAATGTCACGGATGTGTCTTTTTTTGTAGTGCCACAAGTATAGGGGATCAGTTGTAGCCTCTTTCAATAAGTAAAAGTGTCGAACCCAACGAGGAGCTAAAGGTAGAATAAATATTCCCTCAAGTTCTATCGACCATTGATACAACTCTACGCACGCTTAACGTTTGCTTTACCTAGAACAAGTATAAAACTAGAAGTACTTTGTAGGTGTTGCAGGATAGGTTTGCAAGAATATAAAGAGCACATAACAAAAACTAGAGGCTTTTTTAGGTAAATAAGCAATAAAGTTAGTATAGCGAGTGTGGAAAAGTGGTGGTAGGAATTGTGAAATTGTCCCTAAGCAATTGACTACGTTACTAGACCGATGGCAAGTATTATGTGGGAGAGGCCACTGCTAGCATGTCATCCCTGACTTGGAATTCTATGCACTTATGATTGGAACTATTAGCAAGCATTCGTAACTACAAACGTTCATTAAGGTAAAACCCAACCATAACATTAAGATATATTGGTCCCCCTTCAATCCCGTATGCATCAATTTCTATGCTAGGTTGAAGCTTCTATCACTCTTGCCCTCCAATACATAGTCCTATCAACATACCACTAACCCTATGGTGTGATCCACGCGCGTGCTCATATGATGGGCACAAAAGGACATCAACATAACCCCAAGCAAATTAAACCAATCATAGCAATTCACCAATTACCGGTAGGACAACGAAAATCTACTCAGATATCATAGGATCGCAACACATCATTGGATACTAATTTGAAGCATAAAGCACCATGTTCAAGTAGAGGGTGCAGCGAGTTGAGGGAGAGTGGACCGTTGTAGATAGATAGGGAAAGGTGATGAAGATGTTGGTGTAGATGACGGAGGTGTTGGTGTAGATCACCGTCGCACGATGATGGCCCCGGTGGCACTCTGGCACCACCAGAAGCGAGGGGGAGAGAGCACCCTCCTTGTCCTTCTCCTTGGTATTCTCCCAAGATGGGAGAAGGTTTCTCCCTCTGGTCCTTGGTGTCCATGGCATGGGAGGGGCGAGAGCCCCTCCGAGATTGGATCTGTCTCTCTGTCTCTCTCTATTTCTTTGTTCCCTAATTCTGGCCTTTCACCGTTTCTTATATTCCCGGAGATCCGTAACTCCGATTGGGCTAAATTTTTGACACCATTTTTATCCGGATATTGGCTTTCTTGTGGCGAAACAAGGGCACCAACTGCCTTACGGGGTGGCCACGAGGGTCAAGGGCGCGCCCCCCTGCCTCATGGCCCCCTCGGGCATCGTCTCATGTTGATTCCTCTTCCCAGAAATCACATATATTCCAAAAAAATCTCCGTCCATTTTTATCCCGCTTGGACTCCGTTTGATATGGATATTCTGCGAAACAAAAAACATGCAACAAACAGGAACTGGCACTGAGCTGGTTCAGTATGTTAGTCCCAAAAATAGTATAAAAAGTTGCCAAAAGTATATGAAAGTTGTATAATATTGGCATGGAACAATCAAAAATTATAGATACGACGAAGACGTATCAGCATCCCCAAGCTTAATTCCTACTCGTCCTCTAGTAGGTAAATGATAAAAACGATAATTTTTGATGTGGATTGCTACCTAGCATAATCTTGATCATGTAATCTAATTATGGCATGAATATTAAGACACGAGTGATTCAAAGAAATAGTCTATCATTTGACATAAAAGAATTTAATACTCGGGCATCCCAACAAACAATCAAGTCTTTCAAAATATCAATGCTAAAGAACGTTATACCTATAAAATCATATAGTCTTTTATGCTCCCTTTTCTTAACACAAGGTAACCCTCATGCCCATCCCAGTGTCAGCCAAGCAATTGTTTTCAGACTTTACTTTTTCGAACCTTTTCAACTCTTCACGCAGTACATGAGCGTGAGCCATGGACATAGCACTATGGGTGGAATAGAAGGTGGTAGTAGACAAAAGTAGGGAGAAAGTCTCATACCGACTAGGCAAATCAATGGACTATGGAGATGTCCATCAATTGATATCAATTTGAGTGAGTAGGGATTGCCATGTAACGGATGCACTAGAGCTATAAGTGTATGAAAGCTCAAAGGAAAACTAGTGGGTGTGCATCAACTTGCTTGCTCATGAAGACCTAGGGCAATTTGAGGAAGCCCATCGTTGGAATATACAAGCCAAGTTCTATAACGTTAAATTCCCACTAGTATATGGAAGTGACAACATCGGAGACTCTCTATCATGAAGAACATGGTGCTGTCATGAAGCACAAGTGTGGAAAAAGATAGTAACATTGTGCCTTCTCTCTTTTTCTCTCATTTTTTTAATTTTTTTATTTTTTTATTTTGGGCTCTTTGGCCTCCTTTTTGGTGGGCTTCTTTGGCCTCTTTTTATTTGGGCTTCATTGGCCTCTTTTATTTTTTTATAACCTCTCATGGGACAATGTTCTAATAATGATGATCATCACACTTTTATTTACTTACAACTCAATATTACAACTAGATACTAGAACAAAAGTATGACTCTATATGAATGCTTCCAATGGTGTATCGGGATGTGCAATGATGTATCATAGCAATGATATCAAAAAACGGACAAGCCATGGAAACATCATGCTAGCTATCTTACGATCATGCCAGACAATATGACGATGATGGTGCGTGTCATAATAAATGGAACGGTGGAGTTACATGGCAATATATCTCGGAATGGCTATGGAAATGCCATAATAGGTAGGTATGGTGACTGTTTTGAGGAAGGGTATAAGGTGGTTTGATGCACCGGCGAAAATTGCGCGTTACTAGAGTGGCTAGCATGGTGGAAGGGTGAGAGTGCATATAATCCATGGACTCAACATTAGTCATAAAGAACTCACATACTTATTGTGAAAAATCTATTAGACCGCGAAGCAAAATACTAAGACACATGCTCCTATGGGGGAGGTTGGTAGGAGTTAACCATCGCGTGCCCCCGGCCTTCACGCAAAGATAAACAATCAAAATACAATGCGCGCCAATTTGGTTACATAGTTAGGAGAACATACGTGCATGATTCGGAAATCACAAACCTTAACACCAATATTTTTACTAAACCATAATCATTCACTAGTACCTCCCACATATTAGCATCTCTATATCGCAAAACTATTGCAAGGAATCAAACATATCATATTCAGCGATCTACAAGTTTATGTAGGATTTTATGACTAACCATGTGAATGACCAATTCCTGTCAACTCTCTAAATAGATATAAGTGAAGCAAGAGATTTTTCATTCTTTATACAAAAGATATGCCCACGCTCTAACAAATATAAGTGAAGCAAAAGAGCATTCTACAAATGGCGGTTTTCTATGTGAGGGAAACATGCAATCCAAACTTCAACTGATATAAGTGAAGCACATGAAGCATTCTATAAATCCATACTCAAAAGATATAAGTGAAGTGCAAGGAGCATTCTATAAATCAACCAAGGACTATATCATAATAGCATGGTGCATTTATTAAAATAAAAAGAAAAAGCACACGACGCACCAAGAGTTTACGCATATCATGTGAACGAAACGAATCCGAACACATACCGATACTTGTTGAAGAAAGATGGGATGCCTTCGGGGGCATCCCCAAGCTTAGAAGCTTGAGTCTCCTTGAATATTTACTTGGGGTGCCTTGGGCATCCCCAAGCTTGAGCTCTTGCCTCTCCTCCTTCTTCTCAAATCGAGACCTCCTCGATCTTCGAACACTTCATCCACACAAAACTTAACCAAACATTTAGTGGCGGGGTTAGTGCATATGATCAATGAAATCCCATCATGTATTGCTCTAACATTATTGTATAATTATGAAAAAACATTACCCACTGTATGTTATCATAATTCTATGGCCCCAAGTCAAGGAGGCTTCAACAAGAACTCAAACATATGCAAATAATGAAGCTATAACAGCAATCTGTGAAAACAGGACAGTCTGTAGTAATCTGAACATTAACCATACTTATGTAACTCTAAAAATTCTGGAAGATTTAGGAAAAAACAACAATTTGTATAGCAAGACTTTGCAAAAACTTTCCGATCCTTTCGACGTTCCAGTAAAAAATGTAAAATCGCGCACTACAGCCAAAGTTTCTGTTTTTGCACCGCGCAAACCAACAAGGAGTTTAATCATCCTAAAGGAAACTCTTGGCACATTATTTTTATAATACAATGGAATTGTACAAGGGGATAATTATTTTTATTGAAAATTTTATGTAATCAAGGTTCACAAAGTTTCCATGGGCATGAACAAAGTTCAAGGCTAGCTCCCACTTTAACAATGCTCGTCTTTCTCACTTTCGCTTTTCTTTTTGAAAAGTATTAGGTTCCCCTCTTTATTTTTTTGTTTTTAAACTTTATAAAATCACAAAATAGAAATAAATGACTCTCTAAAACTTTCGGGTTATCTCCCTGGCAGCGCTTTCTTTAAAGCCATTAAGCTAGGCATAAAGTGCTCAAGTAATGGATCCACCCAGATCCCAAGGTGTATCAAAGCCAACTTTAATTAACAATGATTTGTGATTTAGTTGTGAGCACAAAGTAACATATATCATGCAACAACGAAGTCTAGCTCTCTTCCTATGCATCGGCATGTCATAAAAGAACAATTCATGCACACATAGTAAAGGCCAATGCATAGTGTCGTGGAATTAGCACGACAAATGTCCGGTTTAGAGGACTTAGGTGTGAGGCCATCGCGCGGGTTAGCTTGAAGAGGTTAAAAGCACACAAAGGACACAGAGGGTTTATACTAGTTCGGCGCCTTCGATGAAGGTAAAAGCCTACGTCTAGTTTGGTGTGGTATTGCGTGTGCGTCTGTGAACAGGGAGCGAATCGCTTGCCTGTCTCTCGAGCTGTTATTTCTTGTCCTTGAACCGTCGCCGGGTCGTCACTTTATATAGGAGGCGACGCCCGGTCCGGTTTACAGAGTCCCGAGGCCGGCTCATAAACATGTCCGCCTCGGTCTCTACTCTTTCTATCTTAAATCCCAAGTTACATGATATGACGGTTTACAAACCGTGGGCCTTATACATGGGCCCTAAACCTCTATGGGCTGCAACCTTTTGTACATATTCTACTAGGCTTGTAATAATACCATTATGTCAGTGTAATCCGGATCTTCTTGGCCGGTTTATACCTTCTAGTAATATCCCTGACATTAGGCCCCAGATTGATTTGAACTTGTTCATGTCAGTCTTCCGAGTCTCGCATAAATCTCCTCTCTGCAATTTATCTGCTTCATAAACCGGCCATGACATCATCTCCTCGAATCGCCTTAATCCGTCATGACGTCATCTCCGCATTTAATGCTCGCCTCTGTCTGTTACCTTTATTAAATGCCATACCAAAAATCGAGGCGACAGCGCGATCTTTATCCAATCTCTGACCTCCTTGATCCCCGCGCTTACCGTTTTCACCCTTTTGGCTTATAAATACCGCCGGGGCATGCCTCTTTTCTCCTTCTGCCTTCGTCTTCCTCCATCTCCATCGCTCGAAGCTCCGCCGCTGCTCTCCGAGCTCATCGTCGTCCTTGAGCCGGGCCGTTGCATCACCCTGAACGTGACCAGAGCACCTCACCGCCGTCCTCTACTTCGTCAGGTACTCCTTCTTCTTCCCTATAGATCTCACTCTAGGGTTTCGTCCATAGCTCCGCCATGAAACCTTGAAGCTTTACTGTTCGTCCCCATAGGTCAACCTTGTTGTAGACTCAGGTCTATTTAGTTTTGATCTGAATCCATGCGTTTCCGTTCCGCCATCATAAACCTAGTTCCTCTAGCTTTATCAGTTTAGATTCGATCTATAGAGAAACCTCCGCAGCTCTTCCTGTATATTACTTGCGTTTTATTCCATCTCTTCCTTGAGCATTAGATCCATATTTACCTCAGCTCTTTGTGGAAACTGTTTCTTCATACATTAGATCTGTAGCTCGTCTCGCCGGTTCAGCCATACTTGCACGTCATATGTTTTACTGATGGTTTAGATGTAAGCCCACATTCATAATTGACGGTTTAACTCCTTCTTCCCTGTCATCATGAACCGGTTGCTGTCTTACTCGTATTTGCTTCCGGATTATTAATACCATTAGTCCCTTGTTTAAACCGACAATTAGGTCCATAACTTTATATACAATGCTCCGGACTTTGCACTATAATTTTCAGCACTTCCTCAATCAAGATGACAGCCAAGCAGTTCGTTGCTTGCCACTGGGTGCCTTCCCGCGTTACTGAGGATGACTTAACGAACGCTGCTTCAATCGGTATTCTGGGCCCTAAGGAGGTTCTGTACTGGCAGGCCCCAGGAGATGAGTGTCCAACTACTCCTAAGGAAGGAGAGGTCATTGTTTTCTTTAATCACCTGGCCCGGGGTTTTAGCCCTCTCGGTTCAAAATTCTTCTAGGATGTGTTAGCCGCTTTTCAGCTCCATCCTCAAGACGTAGGTCCAAATTCTATGTCAAATATCTGCAATTTTCAAGTCTTCTCCGAGGCATATCTTCAAGAAGCACCATCAGTGGATCTGTTCCGAGACTTTTTTCATCTGAACCGGCGAACGAAGTTTACTGACGGGCCGCATCAAGAGTTGGGCCGCGTCAGTATCCAAAAGAGAAAGGATGTGAGCTTCCCTCACGCTACCCTTCACAGCCACCCCAAGGAATGGATACAAACGTGGTTCTATTGTAAGGACACTTCGCCTGAAGGAGAAAACCCACTGCCGGGTTACCGCGCCTATCGCCTACCAACGGATCATCCCTTGCCGCAGCGCCTCAGCGCCCCGGATCGTGCCCGGTTTGCCCCTCAACTTTCTGAGCTCAGGGCCTTTGTAGCCAACGGCTTAACCGGAGTAGACTTTGTTCGCTGCTGGCTCGCCTGGAGCATTCTCTCCCTGAGCCGGCGCTCAGGCCTGATGTGCGAGTACACTGGTAAACCGGATGATCCTCAGCGCCACATTGATATAATACTTCCTGAAAAAGAAGTTACTGAATCCGCGAAGAAAATGCTCAACATCTCTCTGGAAGAGTGCAGCCGGACCGGTTTAGCTCCGTTCTGCGAAACCAATAAACAGCCAGCAGTAAGTCCTTTTCGATCTTATCCTGTTTGCTTTGACCCGGCCCTATCAATTGTCTTCTATTTATCTCCTATCTTCCGCATAGGCCAACGATCCCTTCTGGAAGAGGAAATCTCAAGATAAACCGGCTAAGCAACCACGCCGGAAAACTTATGCTATTAAGAAGAAGAAGGCTGTTGCTGCCTCCGGTTCACATCACGAGGAGGATGATCCGGATTCGAAGGTACAAATTAAACCTTATATGCTTTAATCTCCCTTTATCCAAATTTATGTTAACAGTGCCTTTCCACAGGATCTGGCGGAAGGAAGTAAAGCGGCGGGAGTTGAGGTAATTTCTCTCTCTTCTGACTCAGAACCGCTGCCCCCCAAAATCCGCCGGGTGTCCCGGAAATATCCCTTTTCTCATCCTTACGCTCAGTTGGATCCCAATTTTCTTTTGAAGAAACAGCAGCATGAAGCACGCCGGACCACGCGCCATAGTGGCCATGTGGTGGAGTCATCCGGAATACCTCTTACGCCGGCTCGCAGGCGTCGCTCCAAGGTTTTACTTTCTCCAACTCTCCTTCATCCAAAAGCCGGCCTCATACGTAAACCGCTTAGACCGTCTGATCCTAACTACCAGGAGGCTCCTTTGTCATCTTCCAGCGAGTCAACTGCTACGCAGGTCCCAGTGCTGAAGACCGTGCCTGGGTAAGTCCCTTTCTCAAACATCCGGTTTACCTTTATATTTGTAACTTCATGATTCTCATTGTTCCTTTGATTTTTACCAGAAAGCCGAAGCCTAGCAAGAAGGCGAAAGAAACCAAAGCGGCTGCTGAAACCACTGCCGCTGAACCGGTTGATGACCCTGAAGTAGCAATCCTTCCAGAAGACATCCCTGATGCTCAGTTTCATGATACTATTCCTATGGATCGTGATGATGTCGCTGCTCCAGGAGGTGACAATATGGAAAATGCGGCTAATCCGGCGAGCCCTGTCCGGGTTAGCCCTCCTCGGGCTAGCCCGGCTCCTGTCAGCCCAGCGCCTTCTGCTGCCCCTCTCTAGCCAACTGCCGCTTCATCCGCAGATGTTGAGATAACCGGGTTAGGCTTCACTGCTCCCAGTGAGCCTGTCATCTTGGCCAGGCATACTGCCAAGGACGAAAAACTTCAACAAGAAAAAGGCAAGTGGAGCACAGACTTATCTAGCTATGCCCAGTTGAGTGCCCAGGAACTTCGTTTCGGGTATCTGAACCGGCATTTTACCAGCCGCGAGTATGAAGCCGGATTGGTTAATATGATGAAGGATAAGTATGAGGTAACTTTCTTTCCTTTTACTTGTCTCTGCTTTGTAGTCTTGCAATCCTGTCTTTAGGCCATAGTAGCCCCCAAGTGCTGGTTTAGCTTCATTGTAGGTGAACCGGGACTTCCATTGTATCTGAAAATGAACTTACATTAGCCCCCAAGTGCCAGGGGTATAACTTGTTTTATGCGCTTGGGACTTATCTGAATTTCTCGTTCGTTACTTCAATTGCACATTAGCCCCCAAGTGTCAAGCGTATAACTTGTTATATGCTTGAGACTTGATTGATCTGTCTTTCTAATCTGTTTGACTTCTTTGCAGGCTGACTTGACCCGGAGGGCTTCAGAGGTAACTGAACTCTGGAATAGCTTGGCTGTCAATGAAACTGCCTCTGCCAAAGCCAAGGAAGAACTTGTGCTTACCTTGACCAACATGGAAAAACTGAAAAAGGACTTTGAAGCGGAGCGGTCCACATGGGAAGTGCAAAGGAATGCTCTTGAAAAAAGAGCAAAGGACGCTGAAGCTGCCCTTAATCCGGTTACGCAAGAGCTGACCGGTTTAAGACAGCAAATAGAACTCATGACTTCTGCTATCTTTGGTGAGTACCCATCTGCATTTGTTTTTTCATCTTTGCAATCTTTGTTCCGCTCCGGTTTAACTTGACAAACATATATAGGGCGGCGCATAACTCATCTTGGAGATGATGTCCGGAAGAAGCTCAAGGCCTCTTATACCCTGGTGGAGCAGCTTTATTCCGGCGCTCAGAGAGTTATTAGTGCGATGTCCCATAACAAACCAGCACCAACTACCATCCAAGGCACGTTGGAGAAGCTATCTGTCCTGCCTGTGCGTCTGGTGGAGTTGAAAAAAATCTGCTGCACGGGCTGGTTCTCTTATGGCGCTGACCCGGGCCAAGGCATCGGTCCCTGACTTTGATCCAGCCGAAGCTATGAACGGCTATCCCAGCAACAAAGAGGACGGGTCAGCCTTTTCTGCCAAAGATCTCCGTGCTCTTACCAAGGACATGCGCCCACTTTCCAGTAAGCTTGCCGATGAAGCGGATTTGACAAGGTATCATCCGGCCTATGATTTAGAAAATGAGCGGGTAGACCGGCCGGTTTACGACACCGAGAATCTGATCCCACCAGTGCGTGGCCATACTTTCGCTCCAGATATTGATCCGTCAGATCTTATTAATGAGGAAATGTACTTCCGTGCACTCTCCAAGATTGATTGGCGCGTTCCTGATTTCCAGCCACTACCTGAAGATGAAGAAGATCTGGAACAAGCCGACGCTCAGCCTTCGCAGCGTGAAGAGGAGTCATAAACCGTCCGGTTTAATTTGTAGTTGCTGAACACTTTGCCAAAAACTTTAATCTATTCGGGCCTGCAGGTGCCGTGTAATAGTATAGTTAAACATTGTCTTTGTCCCAATACGGATGTCACAGCTTGACTTGGCGTCTGCCAATTTAATCTTGGTTTTGCCATGGTTGATCCGTTTATGTTATCTGTGCCTGCATAAGCGATGCTAAAAGATGTCCTGGCGGTTTACCACCGGACCTATTACACTGCTCCAATAGATATATATATCAAAGGAATGTCTGTTTTATACCAAAGATACCTCATACCTTTGATTAAGTGTGCCTGCCGTCTTTAATCCGGTAGGCAGAATTGAAAGCATAGATGCTAAATGAGGCTCTTGGCTCTCTTGGCGTTTGCCTAATGACTGGTCCGGGTTATAATGAACACCGGTTTAACTCATGCTGGTGTTCATGACCCAGACTTTTAACTTCGTAGATATATGGTCAACTTTGCAGTTGCTCAATCCTGGGTCAATAGACTTGGTCAAAAACAAAACTTGCAAAATCACAGAAACAAAGCTTTTTTGGCAAATAAGACCATGTAGTCGAGGCTTTTTACGAGCCGCCAGGCTCCAAATTCGAGGCTTTTTACGAGCTGCCAGGCTCCAGGCTTTTTATGAGCGGCCTTTAGGCTCTAGGCTTCTTACGAGCTGCTAGGCTCCTAGGCTTTTTACGAGCTGCCAGGCTCCTTGGCTTTTTACGAGCTGCCAGGCTCCTAGGCCTTTTACGAGCTGCCAGGCTCCTTGGCTTTTTACGAGCTGCCAGGCTCCTAAGCTTTTTACGAGCTACCGGGCTCCTTGGCTTTTTACGAGCTGCCAGGCTCCTTGGTTTTTTACGATCTGCCAGGCTCCTTGGCTTTTTACGAGCTGCCAGGCTCCTTGGCTTTTTACGAGCTGCCATGCTCCTTGGCTTTTTACGAGCTGCCATGCTCCATACTTGACGTATCAAGGGCACCGGTTTAAGAGGCCGGGTACCTATGTTTGAGTTGCGCTGTGCGACAAACCCTCTTTGGTCCTTAATAAATAATTGTCCTGCATATCGAAATATACAGATCAAAGCAATTTGTTTTCTTGATGAAAATGATATCGATCAAGAAAAATAAACTTTATATGGATATCACCTAAGAAAATTCCCATATGATACTTCTATTCGAAGAAAATGGCTGATTCCCCGGTTTACCGAGGGCGCCGGTTTATTTATTAATCATAATATGTACAGGATACATGAAGCGGAGCCAATGGCTCAAGTGTTAAGGTCGCAGAAGAGCGATGTTCCACGGCCGCTTCGTCTCTTCTTCTGCCGTACGAGAGTCTTTATGCTCTCGAACGTTAACCAGGTAGTATGAACCGTTGTGTAGGTTCTTGCTGACCACAAAGGGTCCTTCCCAAGGTGGGGATAATTTATGCATATCTGTCTGGTCTTGGATGAGCCGGAGCACCAGATCCCCCTCCTGGAACGTCCTGGTCTTAACCCGGTGGCTGTGATATCGGCGCAGGTCTTGTTGATAAATTGCTGATCGTGCTGCTGCTGTGTCCCGTTCTTCATCCAGTCGGTCTAAGCTATCCTGTCTTGCTTGCTCATTAGTTCCTTCAACATAAACTGCCACCCGTGGTGAGTCATGTCGGATGTCACTAGGGAGAACCGCTTCAGTACCATATACCATGAAGAAAGGCGTATAACCGGTACACCTGTTAGGTGTAGTGTTGATGCTCCAGAGGACAGAAGGTAACTCCTCAACCCAGCAACCTGATGTTCTTTGCAAAGGAACCATAAGTCGGGGCTTGATGCCTCTCAAGATCTCTTGATTGGCCCTCTCAGCTTGACCATTGGATTGAGGGTGAGCTACTGAAGATACATCTAGGCGAATATGTTCCCTTTGGTAAAACTCTTCCATCTCTCCTTTAGATAGGTTGGTGCCATTATCAGTAATGATGCTGTGTGGAAAGCCAAACCGAAAAATTACCTTTTTGATGAATTTAACCGCTGTTGCCGCATCACACTTACTGACAGGCTCTACCTCAATCCACTTTGTAAACTTGTCCACTGCTACCAACAGGTGAGTTTTCTGATCTTGGGATCGTTTGAAGGGCCCAACCATATCAAGCCCCCAGGTCGCAAACGGCCAAGTGATTGGAATCATCCGTAGCTCCTGTGCCGGAACATGAGCACGCCTTGAAAATTTCTGACAAGCATCGCATCTCCGGACTAGATCCTCCGCATCAGCATGAGCCATTAACCAGTAGAGCCCATGATGAAAAGCCTTGGCTACTAGTGACTTTGAACCGGTGTGATGACCACAATCTCCTTTGTGTATCTCTCGAAGAATATCACAACCTTCTTCCGATGATACACATCGCTGAAATGCCCTAGAAACGCTGCGGTGATGAAGTTCTCCGTTGACGATGGTCATAGATTTGGATCGCCGGATTATCTGCCTAGCCTCAACCTCATCATCTGGCAACTCTCCTCGGCTCAGGTCTGCCAAGTAAGGGAGTGTCCAATCCGGAATAACATGAAGTGCTGCAACTAGCTGTGCTTCCGGATCAGGAATAGCCAAATCCTCCTCTGATGGTACCTGAACCGATGGATTGTGTAATTCATCCAAGAAGGTATTTGGTGGAACCGGTTTATGCTGAGAGCCCAGCCGGCTTAATGCATCGGCCGCTTCATTTTTCCGCCGGTCTATGTGATCCACCTGATATCCTTTGAAATATCCTGCAACCGCTTCAACTTCTCGCCTGTAAGCTGCCATGAGCGGATCTTTAGAGTCCCACTTGCCAGACACCTGTTGCGCCACTAGATCTGAATCACCAAAGCACTTAACCCAGCTCAAGTTCATCTCTTTAGCCATCCGTAGGCCGTGAAGGAGAGCTTCATACTCAGCAGCATTGTTAGTGCAAGGGAACATTAGTCGGAGGACATAACAAAACTTGTCACCTCGTGGGGAAGTTAACACAACTCCAGCCCCCGAGCCCTCTAATTGCCTTGAACCGTCAAAGTGAATAGTCCAGTATGTATGATCCGGCTTCTCCTCTGGTGCTTGCAATTCTGTCCAATCATTGATGAAATCTACCAGTGCGTGGGATTTAATAGCAGTATGGGGTACATACTTCAATCCGTGTGGGCTAAGCTCAATGGCCCACTTTGACACTCTGCCAGTGGCTTCTCTGTTCTGGATTATATCCCCGAACGGAGCTGAGCTGACAACAATGATTGGGTGGCCCTGGAAATAGTGCTTCAGCTTCTGGTTTGCCATGAACACGCCGTATACCAGCTTCTGCCAGTGCGGATACCTTTGCTTTGACTCAATGAGAACCTCACTGATGTAGTAAACTGGGCGCCGAACCGGATATTCGTTTCCTGCTTCCTTGCGTTCCACCACAATTGCCACGCTAACTGCACGGGCATTGGTGGCCACGTATAACAGCGGCGGTTCGTTGTCAACGGGAGCAACAAGAACTGGCGGTTCTGCTAATTGCCGCTTCAAATCCTCAAACACAGCGTTTGCAGCATCGTTCCATACAAACCGGTCCGTCTTTTTCAACATCTGATAAAGCGGGATCGCCTTTTCTCCCAAACGGCTGATGAATCGGCTCAATGCTGTAATCCGGCCTGCTATGCGCTATACATCATTGATACAAGCCGGTTTAGTCAAGGATGTGATCGCCTTGATCTTCTCCAGATTAGCCTCTCTTTCTCTGTTTGATACTAAGAATCCAAGGAGCTTGCCTGCCGGAACACCAAAAACGCACTTCTCCGGATTAAGCATCATCTTATAAACCCGGAGGTTGTCAAAGGTTTCCTTTAGGTCCTCTATCAGTGTCTCCTCTTTTCTTGACTTCACCACAATGTCATCAACATAGGCATGGACATTTTTTTCCGATCTGCCCTTTGAGACAGTTCTGCACGCAACGCTGGTAAGTTGCTTGGGCACTCTTGAGCCCAAAGGGCATAGATACATAGCAGAAGGCTCCAAAGGGAGTTATGAAAGTTGTCTTCTCCTGGTCCTTAACTGCCATCTTGATTTGATGATACCCTGAATATGCATCCAAAAAACTTAGCCGCTCACATCCTGCCGTAGCATCAATAATCTGATCAATACGGGGGAGAGCAAAAGGATCAGCTGGACAAGCCTTGTTTAGTTCCGTGTAATCCACGCACATCCTCCATGTTCCATTTTTCTTTAACACCAGTACCGGATTAGCCAACCACTCCGGATGGAACACCTCAACTATGAATCCTGCGGCCAAAAGCCTGGCCACTTCTTCTCCTATAGCCTTGCACCTCTCCTCATTGAAGCGGCGCAAATACTGTTTGACCGGTTTAAACTTTGGATCAATATTAAGACTGTGCTCAGCGAGTTCCCTCGGTATACCTGGCATGTCAGAAGGTTTCCATGCAAAGATATCCCGGTTCTCACGGATGAACTCGATGAGTGCGCTTTCCTATTTGGGGTCTAGGTTAGCGCTGATAGTGAACTGTTTGGAAGAATCGCCCGGGACAAAGTCAACCTGCTTGGCTTCCTCCGCCGATTGAAACTTCAATGCCGGATCATGCTCTGTAGTTGGTTTTTTAATGGGGACATATCCGCCGGATCAACATTGTCTTTGTAGAACTTCAACTCCTCCGTAGCACATACTGCCTCCGCATAGGCTGTGTCTCCTTCCTCACATTCCAATGCGATCTTACGACTTTCGTGAACCGTGATGGTTCCCTTGTGACCCGGCATCTTGAGCTGTAGATAAACATAGCACGGTCTAGCCTTGAACTTGGCGTAAACCGGTCTCCCAAACAGAGCATGATATGGGCTCCTGATCTTTACGACCTCAAAGGTCACTGTCTCTGACCTAGAATCCTGCTCATCAACAAAGGTGACTTCCAGATCGATTTTCCCAACTGGGTAAGCCGATTTACCTGGCACCACTCCATGGAATACTGTGTTGGACTGTCTCAACTTCTTATCTGTCAACCCCATACGTCGGAAAGTCTCATAGTACAAGATGTTGATACTGCTGCCGCCGTCCATGAGTACCTTTGTGAAATTGTAACCACCCACCTGTGGTGCCACCACTAGGGCCAACTGGCCCGGATTATCCACCCGTGGCGGGTGATCCTCTCTGCTCCACACAATAGGTTGTTCCGACCAACGCAAAAAATGTGGCGTCGCCGGTTCAACTGCGTGTACCGCCCGCTTCAGAACCTTTTGATCTTGTTTGCACAAACTTGTGGTGAAAACATGATACTGTCCACTGCTTAGCTCATTCGGATTACTCTGATATCCGGATTGCTGCTCCTGCTGGCGCTGTTGATTGCCTTGGTTGTTGTAACCACCCTGACCATGCTGCTGGTTATGTTGATGCTGACCGTTGATGTTGTAATTATTGTTACTGCCGTGATATCCTGATCCGGAACCATTGCCCTGATAACCCGGACCCTGAAAACCGGAACTTGGGCCACCGCCTGGAGGTCCATGATTATATCTGGCTTGTTTCATGGCCTCTACCATGATCCGGCAGTCTTTCCACGCATGCTTAGACGGGTTTCCCTCTGTACTGTGTTTAGGGCAAGGCGCGTTTAACTGTTGCTCTAGATTGAAGAATTGCCCTTCGCTATGTGGAGGTGGTTTACCTTTGCGGCGCTGCCCGTTTTCTTGAACGTTGGTATTGGCCACAAAATCGGAAACGCCCTCTGCCTTTCGCTTACCGTTGTAACCCGTTCCAACCGGATTAGCTTGTGCCGGTTTACCAGCCTTGTTCGCCTTTCCGGACTTGTCTTCGTCTGCATCTGGGTACTTGGTGTTATCAGAATCTCAATATTTCCCTAGAGCACTCATGAGCGTTCCCATGTCATTGCAATCGCTCTTGAGTCGTCCTAACTTCAGTTTCAGAGACTCAAACCGGCAATTGTTTTCCAATGTCACTATTGCCGTACTAGGGTTGATGCTATTGGAAGAGTGCAGGATTTCTGCTACTCGCCGCACCCAGCTGCTCGTGGGTTCGTGCTCTCCTTGAACACATGTTGCTAAGTCTACCACCGACATTGGCTGCTTGCACGTGTCTTTGAAATTTTTGATAAACTGGCGACACAAATCACCCCATGATCCGATGGAGTTAGGTGGTAGGCCCTTTAACCATGTCCGGGCCGTACCCTCAAGCATCATGGTAAAATACTTGGCGCATGCCGCTTCGTCCACATTAAGCATCTCCATAGCCATCTCATAACTTTCAACCCACGCCTCTGGAGCCAGATCCGCTGAGTAGTTGGGTGCCTTGCGCGGGCCTTTGAAGTCTTTGGGTAATTTCACGCTTCATAAAGCGGGGATGAGACACTGTACTCCAAAGGGACTTGCCGTGACTCCCGTTTCTGCTGTGGTTGGGTGAACCGGCGTCGTTTGACGGGTATCCTCGCGGGCAGTATGCCTGGCCCGGTTTATCGCCTCTTGGGCATGCACTTCTGCCCCCGCCGGATTATCCTGCCTGTGTCGGTGACGTCTCCGCTCGCTGCTAGATACAGCCGGTTCATCCCAGTGCCTAACTCCGGCTTGGGGTGGGGGTTGAGTGAATCCTTTCCCTGCTATAGGAGTACGCCTGCTGCTGTGTCAGTGCCGTGTCCAGCAATTCCTTGGCCCGGCGTGCCTCTATCACCACGGGGGATGTCCCCTCGATGGGTAAACCGGCCAGTCGTGAAGCGGCGGCGACAATGTTGTCCAACGGGTTAGAATAATGGCCGAGAGGGGTGGGGACATGCGGCGTTGGCTTAATTTGGCGGTTTCGCTCTGTGACCGGCGGCTGAACCGGCGCGCCGGTCCCTGGGGCTCCTCCGCGGTTCACCTCTGGATGATTGCTGGCTCCCGCTCCTGGTGTGCCAAAGAGATTCCTCGCATCGTAAACCAGCGGTAGACGAGTTTGCTGTCTTCTGTACATCACCTCCTGGGCAGAAGTCTGATCCACCCTGAGCCGGAAAGCTTGGGAGTCTAGCTCTGCTTGTCTCGTAGCCATCCTGGCTTTCTCCGCGTCCAGATCCCGTTTAGCCTGCTCAATCCGACCCTTCAGCTAAAGGATCTCCACATCATGTTGCGCCTTGTTGGCAGGGGCCACTTCTGCTATTGCAAGTGCCGTAAATTCTCCAACCAAGGTGGATAGGGCGTCAGAGGGCGATGGGGTTTGGCTGCCTGCCCCAGCACCCGCTACCTCTTAGGTGAACGCCCCGGTCACCGACGGCTGCTGCGCAGGTTGTGACCCGACCATGAAAACAGCCACCCGGTTTGGCGGATCAAAGGGGTCCGGAATACTATCACCATCGGACACACCCTCAAATCGGCCGTCCTGCAACAGATACAAAGATTCGGTCTCTCTGGATGAAGATTCATCGTCAGAGTAGACAACTGTCTCTCCACCAGAATCCGATCTGTCCTCGGCTTGGACTCCATGCACCGCTCCAATGAAAACATGCCTTACGGCGGGCTGAATCTGGGCCGATCTCGCACGCTGAGCCGGCTCGACGATGTTAGGGAAGATGTCCGGCTCAGGTCCCGGTTCGCCAATCTTGCCGATGAAGACGTGGATGCCGCCGAAGGGGTCCCGGTACCCGTATTCGATTGAATCGGCCTCGGGGCCCCAGCTTGTGTCGTCGATGTAGATCCGGCCACGGCGACTCTTGGTCATCCGGCCAACCGCGTAACCCTTGAGTCCTTCAAAGCTGCCCTTCAAGAACTCGAAACCATCGTGCGATAGCCCCACGGTGGGCGCCAACTGTCGTGGAATTAGCACGGTAGATGTCCGGTTTAGAGGACTTAGGTGTGAGGCCATCGTGCGGGTTAGCTTCAAGAGGTTAAAAGCACACAAAGGACATAGAGGGTTTATACTAGTTCGTCCCCTTCGATGAAGGTAAAAGCCTATGTCTAGTTTGGTGTGGTATTGCTTGTGCGTCTGTGAACAGGGAGCGAATCGCTTGCCTGTCTCTCGAGCTGTTGTTTCTTGTCCTTAAGCCGTCGCCGGGTCGTCCCTTTATATAGGAGGCGACGCCCGGTCCAGTTTACAGAGTCCCGAGGCCGGCTCATAGACATGTCCGCCTCGGTCTCTACTCTTTCTATCTTACATCCCAAGTTACATGATATGACGGTTTACAAACCGTGGGCCTTATACATGGGCCCTAAACCTCTATGGGCTGCAACCTTTTGTACATATTCTACTAGGCTTGTAATAATACCATTATGTTAGTGTAATCTAGATCTTCCTGGCCGGTTTATACCTGCTAGTAATATCACTGACACATAGTATAAATAGTTTCTTGCAATTTTATCAAATTGGATACATAGAGAGGCAGGGATGTAGTTCCTCGCTCATAATAATTGCAAGTAGTATCAGCAAGCACATGCATATTATATCTATCAAAATCATCATGTGTACTAGTAGAACGCAACCCATCAATATAGTCCTTAATAAGTGCAAACTTCTCCGATATAGTGTAGATGGGAGAATTCAAAAGGATAATAGGACTATCATGTGTGGGTGCAATAGCAACAATTTCATTCATAACATAGGGAACTATAGAAAGTTCATCTCCATAAGCATAATTCATATTGGCATCTTGGCCACAAGCATAGCAAGTATCAAGTTCATCAAAAAGGGATATTTCAAACGAATTCAAGGGATCATAGCAATCATCATAGCATTCATCCTTCGGTAAGCACGAAGGGAAATTAAAAAATATATGAGTTGAAGAGTTACTCTCATTAGAAGGTGGGCACGGGTAGCTAATCCGCTCTTCCTCCTTTTGTTCTTCACTCTCCTCCTCCTCTTTTTCATCTAATGAGCTCACAGTGTCATCAATTCCTTCTTCCATAGTTTCCTGCAAAATATTAGTCTCTTCTTGGACAGCGGAGACCTTCTCAATAAATGCATCAATATTGGCATTGTATTCATAATTGTCATAGCAATATTTCAATATAGCAAACTTTTCAGGCCTATAAACAACATCATCAAAAGCTTCATACCTTTTAACAAGAGGTTCAATTCATAAGCACCCATAAAAGCAATGAATTCTTCTATTTGTTCCACATCATAATAATCATATATACCATTAGCATAAGAAGCTAAGGTTTCATCATCATTAAATTTGCATGGAAAGGGAAGGTGTGGAGCATTCATCTTAGAGCAACAAGTATAATCATATCTCAAGCATAGTTGCCGAGCATACCAATCCAACATATGAATTTGATCCCATAACAATTTCCCATTTTGTGTCAAGCGATAATCCCTAAAGTATTCACGTTCATCCAAAATTACTCCCATTATATAGTTGAATGGGGTTTTCTCTGGATTATCAAAGTAGTACATAATATCTTTCACATAATGAGCATCGAGGGTTCTAGGAGGTTCCCCATCTCCATGAGTGGCAAATACACCTATTTTTTTGGTATATCATGTTCCATATCCATAACTAAAGATAGAGAACAACTTAGAAGAGCAAATAAAATCTACTTAGTGATAAAGCAAACAAGAACACACGAGAATATTCACCCCACGCGTTTGCTCCCCGGCAACGGCGCCAGAAAAAGGTCTTGATAACCCACAAGTATAGGGGATCCGTTTTAGCCTCTTTCGATAAGTAAGAGTGCCGAACCCAACGAGGAGCTAAAGGTAGAATAAATATTCCTCAAGTTCTATCAACCACCGATACAACTCTATGCACGCTTAACATTCGCTTTACCTAGAACAAGTATAAAACTAGAAGTACTTTGTAGGTGTTGCGGGATAGGTTTGCAAGAATATAAAGAGCACGTAAATAAAAACTAGAGGCTTTTTAGGTAAAGAAGCAATAAATTTAGTATAGCGAGTGTGGAAAAGTGGTGGTAGGAATTGCGAAATTGTCCCTAAGCAATTGACTATGTTACTAGACCGATAGCAAGTATTATGTGGGAGAGGCCACTGCTAGCATGTCATCCCTGACTTGGAATTCTATGCACTTATGATTGGAACTATTAGCAAGCATCCCCAACTACTAACGTTCATTAAGGTAAAACCGAACCATAGCATTAAGATATATTGGTCCCCCTTCAATCCCGTATGCATCAATTTCTATGCTAGGTTGAAGCTTCTGTCACTCTTGCCCTCCAATACGTAGTTCTATCGACATACAACTAACCCTATGGTGTGATCCACGCGCGTGCTCATATGATGGGCACCAAAGGACGGCAACATAACCACAAGCAAATTAAACCAATCATGGCAATTCACCAATTACCGGTAGGACAACGAAAATCTACTCGGACATCATAGGATGGCAAGACATCATTGGATAATAATATGAAGCATAAATCACCATGTTCAAGTAGAGGGTACAGCGGGTTGCGGGAGAGTGGACCGCTGTAGATAGATGGGGGAAGGTGATGAAGATGTTGGTGAAGATGACGGAGGTGTTGGTCTAGATCGCCGTCACACGATGATGGCCCCGGTGGCACTCCGGCGCCACCGAAGTGAGGGGGAGAGAGGCCCCTCCTTCTCCTTCTTCCTTGGCGTTCTCCCTAGGTGGGAGAAGGGTTCTCCCTCTGGTCCTTGGTCTCCATGGCATGAGAGGGGCAAGAGCCCCTCCGAGATTGGATATGTCTCTTTGTCTCTCTCTATTTCTGCGTTCGCTGATTCTGGCCTTTCACCGTTTCTTATATTCCCGGAGATCCGTAACTCCGATTGGGCTGAATTTTTGACACGATTTTTATCCGGCTATTGGCTTTCTTGCGGAGAAAGAAGGAAACCAACCGCTTTACGGGGTAGCCATGAGGGTCAGGGGTGCGGCCCCCTGCCTCGTCGTCCCCTCGGGCATCGTCTCGCGTTGATTCTTCTTCCCAAAAATCACATATATTCCAAAAAAATATCTCCGTCTGTTTTTATCCTGTTCGGACTCCGTTTGATATGGATATTATGCAAAACAAAAACATGCAACAAACAGGAACTAGCACTGGACACTCGATCAATATGTTTGTCCCAAAAATAGTATAAAATGTTGCCAAAAGTAAATGAAAGCTGTATAATATTGGCATGGAACAATCAAAAATTATAGATACGACGGAGACGTATCAATGAACCCCTCCGTGATCGTGTTCCCCTCCAGCAGAGTGGCGGAAAAGGACTATAGGTTGGATCTCAAGGTTTTGGAACTTGCGGCGGCAGAAAATATTTTTCGTCGACTCACGTAGGGTTTCTGGAATATTATGGTATTTATGGAGCCGGACTTCAGTGGAAAGGATGCCCGTGGGCTTCACTACCCACCAGGGCGCGCCTGGGCCTCCTGGGGCGCCCTGGTGCCTAGTGGGCCCCACGAGCCTCCTCTCGTGTGCTTCCTTGACTCTCTGGATGTCTTATGGGTAGAAAAAAAAACCTCCAAAAAGTTCGGGGGGTGTTTGGACTCTGTTTGGTATTGATATTCTGCAAAGTAAAAACAATAAGAAAAAAACAGCAACTAGCACTAGGCACTATGTCAATAGGTTAGTCCCAAAAATTGATATAAAGTTACTAGAAAATGATTATAAAACATCCAAGAATGATAACATAACAAAATGGAACAATAAAAAATTATAGATATGTTGGAGACGTATCAGCAACCAACACTGCTCGTTTCAGATCATGGTTGCCTTCCTGCTCGACTGGCTCTGGGGGGAGCAAAGTTATGGCTACATGTGTGACGCAAGATTCTAGGGCCCACTCGGCTCCTCCCTTTCCACACGTGATCATCAGTTCGGAGGAAAGGAGGGAGCCTTCAAGCTTGGATCCCAGTGTCAGCTGCTTAATAAACTACAGGTAATGGACACGGTTTTGTTCCAAAGCACAATTAAAATAATAAGGGTGCAAATCTTGGGTGGGCCTAGGCCCAGTTTGGCCCTGGTTAAGCTCCACCCCTGCTCTTATTCCTAAGTGATCTCCAGTGGGAGAAGAATGAAATGATGCAAATAGTTTGTTTCTCAGCCTAGTGTTGTTGCCCTGCTATGATTCCTTTATATCTAATGATGTCATCAGAAAAGGTATAGTCAGTGCCATGTAATGGTATCTATACTATTACTTCTCTAGTAGTGGTCTAAAAAATTCATCATAGGTATAAATTTCTACAATCTCTTGGGCTCAAACAAGAATGGCTTGAGACCAGGAGAAAAACTCCTAGAATTTCATGAATAATGCATCTGCCAATTTGTTACTAACCCCCCCTTGTATTGTATGGTAAATAAAATTCCATCAAGGTCATCATTAATTTGGGATGTATGCCATCTGAAATTTTCTAGTCAGTGATAAACTTGAGAGACCTCAAGTTTGTCTTCATAATTAATTTGTTCCCTAAGAAGTAATGGTGCAACCTTTTCTATGCTTCAAGTATTGCTAGTGCTTCCTTCTCATATTTGGAAAGAGAAGGATTTCTAGGGGCACAAGGCAGTACTGGAATACATAATGGACATGCTCTCTGGTAGCATTATTGCGCCAATAGATGTCTGATACGTCTCCAACGTATCTATAATTTTTTGTTGTTCCATGCTGTTATATTATCATCCCTTGATGTTTTACAATCATTTTATATCACTTTTTGGACTAACCTATTGACATAGTGCCAAGTGCTAGTTCCTGTTTTCTGCTTGTTTTTTACATCGCAGAAAATCAATATCAAACGGAGTCCAAATGCAGCGGAACTTTTTGTGGATTTTTTTGGACCAGAAGACACCAGATGCCCAAGAGAAGCACCTGGGGGTGTCCCGAGGGGGGCACAACCCACCGGGGCCTGGGCCTGGGCCCCGGTGGGTTGTGCCCACCTCGATGGCCTCCCGCACCGCCTCTTCGCTCTATAAATGCCCAAATATTCCAATACCCTAGGGGAATCGACGAAATTTTGTTCCAGCCGTCGCAGACCTCTGTATCCACGACATCCAATCTAGAGCCCTTCTCTGTCACTCCGCCGGAGGGGGAAATCATCACTGGTGGCCATCTTCATCATCCCGAGTGCCACAATGAGGAGGAGGGAGTAGTCCACCCTCGGAGCTGAGGGTTTGTACCAGTAGCTATGTGTTTAATCTCTCTCTCTCTCTCTCTCTCTCGTGTTCTTGAGATGCACAATCTTGATGTATCGCGGGCTTTGTTAATATAGTAGGATCATATGGTATTTTCCCCTCTGAAAGTGCAGTATATCGACTAGAGGGGGGTGAATAGGCGATTTTTATGAAATGCTTCAAAACATGGTAGTTTCGAAGACAAAAGATAAACTCAATCCTATTAGTATGCAGCGGAAAGTGGACTACACTAGATAAGCCATAGTCATGTATTCAATGAAGTGAAAGCATGAAGACTAATAGCAGCTAGGCAGTAGGGATCATAATGGAAGAAGGAATGAAGCCAATCACAACAAGTAGATACTCAGTGAAGTCAATCAGATAAGGCAAGCATGCAATGACTTCACAACATAGGGCAGTAAGTAAAGGGAAGGAAAGGATAGAACCAGTAGCTCGGGAAGACAGTGATTTGTTAGACCAGTTCCAGTTGCTATGACAACTGTACGTCTGGTTAGGGAGGCTGAGATTTAACTCAGAAGATCGCGTCTTCACCTTGTTCCCCTTGAGCTAAGGACACCCAGTCCTCGCCCAATCACTCTGGTAAGCCTTCAAGGTAGACTTCCAAACCTTCACAGACTTTGTTCACCGGCGATCCACAATGACTCTTGGATGCTCAGAATGCGACGCCAAACCGGCTGGAGGAAACACAGTCCTCAAGTGTAATAAGTCTTCAGGTCACACAAACAGAAAGACTTTAGTGATGCCTAACACTCTTTGGCTCTGGGTGTTTTGGCTTTGTCCTCGCAAGGATTTCTCTCTCAAATGCTTCGGAGCTGGGTTGCTCTCAAACGACAAAAGCCGTGCAATAACTCTGAGCAGCCACCAATTTATGGTGTAGGGGGTGGGCTATTTATAGCCACTGGGCAACCCGACCTGATTTGTCCGAAGTGACCCTGGGTCACTAAGGAACTGACACGTGTTCCAACGGTCAGATTTCAAACACACACGGCAACTTTACTTGAGCTACAAGTAAAGCTGACTCATCCGACTCTGGATAAGATTTTCTCTCATAGTCTTCGCTCGAAGACATAGGATTTGGTTGAGCATCACTTCAGTCACTCTGACTTAGTTCACTTGGACCCCACTTAACAGTACGGTGGTTCCTATGACTCAACAAAGAAGAAAAGGAAACAACGAAACATCTACGTCTTCGCTCTCCATAGTCTTCACACAATGTCTTCTCATGTCATAGTCTTCAATATGATTCTCCTCATATACCACCATTGATATCAATGTCTTCATACATTTTTAGGGGTCATCTCCGGTAGGTTAACCGAATCAATGAGGGACTACTACCTGTGTTATCCTGCAATTCTCACAAACACATTAGTCCCTCTACCAGGTTTGTCGTCAATACTCCAAAACCAACTAGGGGTGACACTAGATGCACTTACAATCTCCCCCTTTTTGGTGATTGATGACAAACTGATTGAAGTTTTCAACGGGGATAAAGATATGTGAAATTGTAAAGGATAAAGGTATTGTCTTCGTAAGTAGCAAAAGGCTCCCCCTGAAGATGTGCATATAGTTGATTTGCCTTTGAATGCAAATGCACATGGCAGGTTGTACTTGTGGAGATCCTCTTCAACTTATGAAGACAATTCATCATGCACAATTGATATGTCAAAGATAATGACATGCATAATGAAAAATGGATGTCTGCAATAATGACTAAGTGCGGAATATAAGATAGCAGATGCGGAATTTATCATCGCATTACAGAGTAGCATAAAAACGTAGCAGACGACCATCAGTTTAAGTGTTACAACTCAAAGAACCAAATGTAGCAAAACGAGAGTTGTAAACACTAGGCAAATTATAAAGCACCCGCCCATATGGACCCGCTTGAAGACTATCAACTCATATGCTTCTTCCCCTTTTGTTAGTAAGGACCAAAAAGGTTTGAAGACATAGAGCCTCTACTTGTTCCCAGTTGGAGCAGAAGAGGATGCAGGGTCGGTGTTGTTGTTTGGCGGTGCAGAAGTAGTTGGTGCAGTGTCGATCCGTGCTGAAGTAGGAGGCGGTGAAGTAGCATCATCTTGATCATCGATCACCCTGGCGTCAATTGTTGCAGCGGAGGAGGAGTATTCAGAATCTTCAAGAGATGGAGTTCGACGCATAACAACAGTCCTTGGAGGAGTGTGGTCAAACTTGAATCTCTCTATGAAGCCATCGTCTTGAAGATCCGCTTCAGCACTCAGCAAGGTCAAACTCTTCCAAGACCTCCGACATGTTTCATGAGCAACAAAGGCATTCTTGGTGGCAAGAATGCGAATGCGATTGACATCCACCAAGAGGCTTTGCATCTGACGCTTTAACCAGAGGTGATGCTTATCCTGTTTCTGATGAAGGGCAACCATAAGCTCTTGGTTATTCAGGACACGAGATCGCTTCTGAGGCCTTTGGGCGATGGTGCTCTCAGTGGCTTCGGTTTCAGCGTGTCGAGGTAGATGAGTATGGCCAGCCAGAGGATAAATGCGTGAGACTGCTGGAACTCCTTCAATCTGCTGAGTGAAGCTCTGGTGATCAGCATTGTGAAGACTAACTGGCTCTTTGGCAGGCTCTTGGTAGATGGCTTCAGCTGACATATCAACCTCAGGCAAGAAAATGTGATGGTTGCGAGCAGAGGGCTGATAGGTGACAGCTGAATGCAACTTGATGAGGCGCATAATCCAAGGGGCATAGAATTTTAGACCAAATAGATCAGCTCCAGACATAGCCATTTGCCTAATGAAGAAATCTTGAGCATTGAAGCTGATGCCATTGAAGATGTAGAAGACCAAAGTCTTCATAGTGCCTTCAAGCTTGGCTGATGAAGAATGTCCTTTGACGGGTATGCCTGATGATATGATAGATGGTGCGCGGCAGGTACTATAGGTCTTCAACAAAGAATTCCTTAGGATATTCAGCATCACTTGGCAGAGGCTTCATCATGCTTAGCATTTGGCTCATGTTGGGCTGGCGCTTCTGAAATATACTCTCCAAGGCTTCAGTGTGCAATTGACAGCCAGGTTCATATAGATCTCCTGGAGTGGGCAGGCCAGTAAGCTCAATGAGATCAAAGGCTTTAGCTTCATGATGGACATTGCATGTCATCCACTCAAGGACCCATGTCTTCGGATCCCTGCTGTAGCCTCGAATGTGGAGGGTTGCATAGAATTGTAGAAGCAGCTCTTCATTCCAATGCTCTTTGTCTGTGACAAAATCTAGCAGGCCAGCATCACGGAAGCAGTCAAGAGCTTCCTCCAGGCAAGGCAGACCAGCAATAGCTTCAGTGTCAAGACGCATATGAGGGAAAATGCACCCTTGATCATAGAATACTCTTGAGTAGTAGCTGCGCTGCTGATGGCTCCAGAACCTATCTGATGATATTCTTTGTTTGGAATATGGGTTCTTGGCGCTGTCAAAGAAGGTGTTGTGCGTAGTGAAGCTATTGGCATTGAATGACCCTTGAGAGGTTGCAATACCTGGAAACCTTGGTAGTCTTGGATTAGGATTCTGAACTTGGGGCCTGTGCTCAACATGATGATCAAACTGAGGACCAGCAGCACGTGGTCCAGTGGTAGGTGGTGGAATCAGAATGGGCCACCGGACAGTAACAAGCTAGTCATCTTTGTTGTATGCTTGCTCAATGGTATGGGGCCGTGGAGGCGGAACAGGAGCAGAGGCATTATCTTCAAGCTGCAGATTTGCTTCAGGTGCAGCATTGGCGTCAGGTGCAGTACTGGCTTCAGGCACAACACTGGCTTCAGGAGCAGTCACTTCAGGCACAGTCACTTCAGGCGCCACTGTGTCTTCAGGTGCCACATTAGCTTCAGCCATGACCACGTCATTGGCTTCAGTGTTGCTGGTGGCAGCCTCTGAATTTGTAGCCTCCACTTCAAGAGCTGGAGGGTCGGACACGTTCTCCTCGAGAACAGGGGGTGTGGCAGTACATTCCACTTCAACTTGGGGTTGTTCTTCTCCTTGGGGTGGTTCTTCTTCGGCTGATGCAGCCGGAATATCTTCAGCCGCTTTGGCTTCAGATTCTGAGGGGTTCACAGTAGGAGCAACATCAGGTACAGATGGTTGCTCTACTCCTTCTGGAACACTTGGGGAGACGACTTGAGGCCTTGGTCCTTTGCGAAGCCTGCGAAAAGCTGGCAACGCCTGAGGAGATGGAGGTTGTTGGGCCTGAAAGTGTAAGTGCATCTAGTGCCACCCCTAGTGGTTTTGGAGTATTGACGACAAACCTGGTTGAGGGACTAATGTGTTTGTGAGAATTGCAGGATAACAAAGGTAATAGTCCCTCATTGATTCGGTTAACCTACCGGAGATGACCCCTAAAAATGTATGAAGACATTGATGTCAGTGGTGGTATATGAAGATAATCATATTGAAGACTATGACATGAGAAGACATTATGTGAAGACTATGGAGAGCGAAGACGTAGATGTTTCGTTGTTTCCTTTCCTTCTTTGTTGAGTCATAGGAACCACCGTACTGTTAAGTCGGGTCCAAGTGAACTAAGTCAGAGTGAATGAAGTGATGCTCAACCAAATCCTATGTCTTCGAGCGAAGACTATGAGAGCAAATCTTATCCAGAGGCGGATGAGTCAGCTTTACTTGGAGCTCAAGTAAAGTTGCCGTGTGTATTTGAAATCTGACCGTTGGAACACGTGTCAGTTCCTTAGTGACCCAGGGTCACTTCGGACAAATCAAGTCGGGTTGCCCAGTGGCTATAAATAGCCCACCCCCTACACCATAAATTGGTGGCTGCTCAGAGTTATTGCACGACTTTTGTCGTTTGAGAGCAACCCACCTCCGAAGCATTTGAGAGAGAAATCCTGGCGAGGACAAAGCCCAAACACCCAGAGCCAAAGAGTGTAAGGCATCACTGAAGTCTTTCTATCTATGTGACCTGAAGACTTATTACACTTGAGGACTATGTTTCCTCCAGCCGGTTAGGCGTCGCGTTCTGAGCATCCAAGAGTCATTGTGGATTGCCGGTGAACAAAGTCTGTGAAGGTTTGGAAGTCTACCTTGAAGACTTACCAGAGTGATTGGGCGAGGACTGGGTGTCCTTATCTCAAGGGGAACAAGGTGAAGACGCGGTCTTCTGAGTTAAATCTCAGCCTCCCTAACCAGACGTACAGTTGTCTCAACAACTGGAACTGGTCTAACAAATCACTGTCTTCCTCGAGCTACTGGTTCTATCCTTTCCTTCCCTTTACTTACTGCTCTATGTTGTGAAGACATTGCATGCTTGCCTTATCTGATTGTCTTCACTGAGTATCTACTTGTTGTGATTGGCTTTATTCCTTCTTCCTTTATGATCACTACTGCCTAGTTGCTATTAGTCTTCATGCTTTCACCTCATTGAATACATGACTATGGCTTATCTAGTGTATTCCAATTTTCGCTGCATACAAATATGCTTGAGCTTATTGTTTGTCTTCGAAACTACCATGTTTTGAAGCATTTCATAAAAATCGCCTATTCACCCCCCCCCTTAGTCGATATACTGCACTTTAAATTGGTATCAGAGGAAGGTACTCCCTTGTTCTGTGTGATTCGGTTTAACCACCTAGAGTTTTAGCTATGTCGACTGCAGGGATAATCAAAGTCTCCAGTGCGTGCCCTGTCTTCGATGGCACCGAATATCCCTAGTGGAAGAACAAGATGCGCATGCATCTTGAAGCCATTGACGTTGACCTCTGGTATGTCGTCAAGAATGGCGTTCCCTAGACTGGTGAAGGTATCACCCCTGCTGATGTCAAGAGGCTCGTTCAATTGGATTCAACGGCCAAGAACATAATATGTGGTCATCTGACCAAAGGACAGTACGGTCGTGTAAGTGCTTTGGACACATCAAAGGAAGTTTGGGACTGGCTCTCAAAGGTCAATGAAGGAGTCTCTACCCAGAGAGATCAAAGGATTAGTGTCCTTCGCAATCTCTTCAATCGCTTCAAGAGACATGACAATGAGAATGTCCAGCACACTTTTGATCGTCTCACTAACATCACAAATGAGCTTCAAGCACTTGGCGCCACTGAGATTAGCAAGCATGAAATCGTCAAGACCCTCCTGAGATCACTCGATAGCTCATTTGATATCCTTGCCCTGATGATTCAAGAACGCCCTGACTTCAAGACTCTCGATCCGTCTGATATACTTGAGAGGGTCAACACACACGAGTTCCAGCTATCTGAGAAACGTGACATCTATGGTCCCAACTATGGCCGATCTCGCGCCTTAAAGGCAAAAGCGGTTTCCTCATCTGAAGAAGAATCTGACTGCAGTTCTGATGATCCTAAATACATTGGAAAGGAGCTTGCCATGCTTGTGAAGAAGTTCCGGAAATTCACTAGGAAGAAAGGCTTCAGAAAGTCTTCAAGATCCAGCTCAAGAAATGATGAAGCTTCTACTCATGACTACAAGAGGAGAACATGTCATAAGTGCAAGAAACCTAGTCACTACATCTCTGAGTGTCCTCAGTGGGACAACGAGAAGAAGAAAAAGAAGAGCAAGGAATATGATTCTGATGACAAGAAAAAGAAGAAATACTCAAAGTCTTCTTCAAAGTCTTCATCAAAGTATTCATCACACAAGAAGAATTCATCTGGCAAGGCTCGCGCTTTTGTTGGCAAGGAGATGGATTCTGAGGAAGAGTCTGCTTCTGATGAGGTGGAGGTGGAGTCGGAGGAGGAGTCTGATTCTGGTGCTGCAAGTCTGGCTTTAGCCACTGCCTACGTGGGCAAGTCCATCTTCAACACTGAAGACAATGACCCCGTCCCCAACAATGATGATGAGGACGACAACTCTGCTCCCACCTTCTGCTTCATGGCACGCGGTGCCACGCGATGCTTACTTTCAAACATCTAGTGAAGATGACTCTGATTGTGAATCAAAACCTAGCTACAAAACACTTGCTAAAATTGCCACTGAACAGCAGAAAGCCATGGAACATATTCAAAAATTGTTAGACAAAAGCGATGACCTGTTGGACGCGGAAATGACCCGTTCTCAGTCCTTAATTGAAGACATAAAAAATCTTCATGTTAAGTATAAGGAACTTGAAGGTCTTTATGAATCGCTCTCAAAAACTCATGAAAATCTTTCCCACGATTACATTCAAAGGAAACGAGAACTTGAGAAATTGAAAGCGGTTCATGAAGATCTTCAAAAGGAGAATGAGTCACTCCGCGCACAACTGATCAGCTCCACTCACGAAGAGTTTGAACCACCATGTCAAAAATGCATTGAGCGTGATAACGCTACATCTATTGCTGGTTGTTCTACTGTTGCCACTGTTGCAATATCTTCAACTATTGATGTGGTAACTAACCCCTCTGCTGAGGAAACCACTACTATTGCTGATGAAAATGCTAGGTTGAAGACTTTGCTTGAAACAAGGATGTACAAAAGCCTCAAAGGGCATCAGACTCTATGTGATGTCCTCAAAAAGCAGATACTGAACCGAAACCCTAGGAAAGAGGGTGTTGGGTTCGACAGGAAAATGAATGTTGATGGTTCATACTGGAAGCCAGAGCAGTATCCCAAAACCACATGGGTTGCTGCAAAGGGACCTTCAGTGGATCCATCTACCTTATCTGGCTTCACTTGTGCTAATCATGTTAACATTGATGAATCCTTTGATGTAAACTATAAACTGTTTAAGAATCAAAATGGTGAAGTGTTTGCCGGGTATATTGGTACTAACTCTAGGAATGGACCACCTATGAAGAAGAACTGGGTACCCAAAGGTTGTCTTGAGAAGCTTCCAGCAAATACTATCATGACACCTCCTGGGATGAAGACAAATCCCAGACCAAAGGCTTCATATGGTCCTAAGGCTTCATACAGACAAAGGACTCATCTGAGTCACCCTAACGCGAATGTTTTGCAGGGAAACCATACTCAGACCCATGAATACGAGCGTGTTTCTTCAAACCGCTATGTTCATAAATCTAAGAATTTTTCTGCCTATTCTTATGAGTATTATTCTCCTCCTGCAAGACTATTTGCTAGGGCCCCAAAGCCAAAATTCTCAGATGCTGCTCTTAGACTCATTGCTTCTAAGCCACCCCTGAAGATGTGGGTGGTTAAGAAGAACTAACTTTCTCTTGCAGGGAAAGGTCTCTAGCCTATGATCAAAGGCTTATGATGCTATTGCTGGGGACCTAAAACACTTGTAGGGCACAAGATCAAATGCCCAAAATGACTTACTGCTCATACTATTCATAAATCACTTGCTGAACATCTCATCAGTCCTAACCTTCATCTAAGCTTTCATAATCCACTTATGCATCAAATGATTATGCTTCACAATGACTTTTGGTGAAGCCTATCCTCCTAACTACATTGTAGGGAGCGACAACAAAGTCTTCAGAATGGATTATGAACAGCGGGTGCACAAATCATATAATTGGTGATCGAAATCTTCTCATGGACTCAACTTTACGTCCATCTCACAAGAGTCACATCACATTTGCTGATACTGGTAAAAGCAAAGTGTTGGGGTCTAGGTAGAGTTGCAATCTCAAGAGATCAACACATGGATAAAGTCATGCTTGTTGAATCTCTTGGCTTCAACTTAATGTCTATCTCAATGCTTTGTGACTTAAACATGATAGTGATCTTTGGTAAAATTCGTTGCATTGTACTAATGGAATATGACAAGTCTTTAGTATTGGAAGGATACAGAAAAGGTGATCTGTATATGGTAGATTTCTCAGCTGGACCGTAGATGGCCGTATGTCTTCTAGCAAAAGCTTCAGAGTGCTGGCTCTGGCATCGGAGGCTAGGATATGCTGGCATGAGGAACTTGCACACTCTCGCAAAGATAAAGCATGTCATAGGCATCGAGGAAGTCAAGTTCAAGAAAGATCATCTATGTGGTGCCTGTGGAGCTGGGAAGATGACTAGATCCAAGCACCCCTCGAAGACAATCATGACCACGTCTAAACCCTTCGAGCTGCTTCACATGGACTTATTTGGCCCTACTCACTACTCCACATTCTCGACCACAGCCTGTCTCTATGGCTTCGTCATTGTTGATGATTATTCAAGATACACGTGGGTGCACATAATACTCTACAAGACTAAAGTGCAAGATGTCTTCAGACGCTTCGCCAACCGTGCCATGAACAACTATGGCATCACGATCAAACATATCAGAAGTGACAATGGCACTGAATTCAAGAACACTGGCCTCGATCTTTATCTGGATGAGATGGGAATCACTCATGAATTCTCAGCCCCATATACACCTCAGCAAAATGGGATTGTTGAGCGCAAGAACAGAACTCTAATTGAGATGGCTCGAACGATGCTCGATGAGTACAAAACGCCAAGAAGGTTCTGGCCCGAAGCTATTGATACTGCATGCCATATCATCAACCGAGTTTATCTTCACAAGCTTCTGAAGAAAACATCCTATGAACTCCTCACTGGAAAGAAGCCTAATGTAAGCTAGTTCAGAGTATTTGAGCTAAGTGCTAGATCAAGGATCCTCATCATAAGTCAAAATTTGCACCCAAATCTCATGAAGGCTTCATGCTCGGATATGGAAAGGTCTCACACTCCTACAGAGTCTTCAACATTTTTCTATATAAAACTGTTGAAACTGTGGATGTGCGATTTGATGAGACAAATGGTTCACAAAGAGAGTTCCTACCAAATGTGCTAGATGAAGCTTCACCAAATTAATCTATCAAGTTAATGGGAGCTGGTGAGATCATGCCTTCTGAAGCACAACCTAACGAGGAACTCATCATCTCTACTCCAAATCAACCTAACAACAATGCTCAGCCTAAAGACAATACTCCTGATGAAGACAATGTACAACAAGAGCAAAATGTTCGTCCAACTCATCCTCGTGTTGCAAATGAAGTACAAGTTGAGAAGATAATTGATAGTATAAATGCTTCTGGTCCACTCACTCGCTCAAGAGCAACACAACTTATAAATTTCTGTGGGCACTTTGCTTTTGTCTCAACATCTGAACCCAAGAAAGTTGCTGAAGCTTTTATGGAGCCTGAATGGATTCAAGCGATGTAAGAAGAGCTTCAACAGTTTGAGCTGAGCAATGTGTGGGAACTTGTCAAGCATCTTGACCCTCGAAAGCACAACATAATAGGCACAAAATGGATCTATCGCAACAAGCAAGATGAGCATGGTCAAGTGGTCAGAAACAAAGCTCGTCTCGTTGCTCAAGGATACACTCAAGTTGAAGGGATTGACTTCGATGAAACATTTGCTCCTGTGGCTAGGCTTGAAGCTATTCGTATACTGCTAGCCTATGCAAATCATCACAACATACTTCTATATCAAATGGATATAAAGAGTGCCTTTCTCAATGGAAGAATTGAAGAAGAAGTGTATGTTGCACAACCACCTGGCTTTGAAGACCCAAACCGTCCAGATATGGTATACAAGCTCAACAAGGCACTGTATGGCCTCAAACAAGCGCCTCGTGCTTGGTATGACACCCTCAAAGACTTCCTGAAGAGCAAAGGCTTCAAACCTGGATCCCTAGATCCCACACTCTTCACGAAGACATATGATGATGAGCTATTTGTCTGCCAAATTTATGTGGATGACATTATCTTCGGCTGAACGGACAAGAAATACAGTGATGAGTTTGGTCACATGATGCAAAAGCAATATCAAATGTCCATGATGGGTGAGCTGAAGTTCTTCCTTGGTTTTCAAATTCGTCAGCAAAGCAACGACATCTTCATATCTCAAGAGAAGTAACTTAAAGACTGCCTGAAGAAGTTTGGCATGCAAGACTGCAAAGGGTACTCGAAGCCAATGCCTGCTAAACATCACCTGGGTCCCGACGCCAATGGTAAAGAGTTTGATCAACAGGTATACCGCTCCATGATTGGTTCTTTACTTTATTTATGTGCATCTAGGCCATATATTATGCTTAGTGTTTGCATGTGTGCTCGATATCAAGCGGCACCAAAGGAGTCGCATCACTTAGCTGTGAAGCGAATACTTCGATATTTGGCTTACACCCCAACACTAGGATTATGGTATCCAAAGGGCTCAGAGTTTGATCTAGTAGGATTTTCAGATGCTGATTATGCTGGTGACAAAGTTGATCACAAGTCCACATCAGGCACATGTCACTTTCTAGGACGATCACTTGTCTGTTGGTCTTCAAAGAAGCAGAACTGTGTATCACTCTCCACTGCTGAATCTGAATACATTGTTGCTGGATCTTGCTGCGCTCAGCCTCTCTAGATGAAGCAAACAGTCAAGGACTATGGAGTTCATCTGAAGCATGTGCCACTCTATTGTGATAATGAAAGCGCCATCAAGATTGCCAACAATCCAGTTCAGCACTCAAAGACAAAGCATATTGAAATTCGTCATCACTTTCTCAGAGATCATGTTATGAAGGAAGATATTGATATCATACACGTCAACACTGAAGAGCAACTGGCAGATATCTTCACAAAGCCCTTGGATGAGAAAAGGTTTTGCAAGTTGCGGTGTGAGCTAAATATCTTAAAATCTTCAAATGGCCTGTAATCAGGCACACATCCTAACACTTATGGATATTCATGAGTTAGATGTGCAACACATGAAATAAAGTATATCTTCAATCAATGAAGACTTACATTCTAAGTGTGATTACATTAACATGGAGTTTGACTTCGGAGCGCCACGATAATTGTGCGCCGTGTCTGGGTCTAATACTTCCTATACGGTGGGCAACGCCACCACCAAATTCTTGTTTGAAGTATTTCTCGTGGCGTTACATTTGCAAAGTCTTTGCACTTGGTTTGTCTTCATATAGGACATATACATATATTGAATTGTGTTCTGTCCTCAACAGCATTCACTTATAGTTATGTCTTCGTATTTGAATCTTTTGGACTAAGTGAATGTGATCGGACCCTAACCTCTCTATGCTTTCTCATCTCACACTCTGTCTGTCCAAATCATATGCATTCTGTTGAAACTGTCGAATATCTACTCTGTGTCCTTGTCAGCAGAAGATACGGAGACACACTTTAAATCTGATTTTAATGCTCCATCCGTTATGCCTGAAACCCGGAGAAGCCGGAACGACCACTCCGACAGTCATGGTTTACGTGGGATCGTGGGACAACTCCCAATGCATTACATGACCGCCATGTGTCACTCGTACGTGAACCATCAGGGGCACCTGAGTAATTACGTTGTGCCGTCTCCCATGCCTATAAATGCACGTCCCATCATGGTCAAAAGCTCTTCTACCACCTCTCCACCTCGACCAACCCTAGCGCCTCCGCTAGCTTTCGACGACGCCGCCGATGAAGCGCTTCGCTGCCGCAACTTTGTCCACACCGTCCTCACGCCGGCCGTGGACATCTTCTACTCCGCCGTCGCCGTAGCTATCCTCCGTCACCAAGTTAGGGCACGGAAGATCAAACTACTGGGCATCCAACTCCTCTCCGTCTAAGCAGTTCATCGTGTGGTAAATAGAACTTTCTTTTTACCGTCTTCTAGATGCATAAAGATTCATCTATTTTACCACAAGAGGTTGTCTGCCTACTTAGATATATAGATCTATCCTTTCTGCATCTCATATCTTGCCTAGTACATTCACATATGCTTCAACCATAATTAGATTCCTCACTTGTACTTATTCGTGGATTTGTACAAATCTGGAACCAACTCCCATGAGTGAATGTCTTCGCACTATGAGGTCAAAGTCTTCAAAACTGTTTTAATCTTCAAAACTTCTAAGAATGCATATGACCTCTTCCCCTTCCCTCCCATCTCTAATGCTGTCACAGGTACATGTCCGTGGGAGAATCCCATGGTTCTCATAGTCTGCATTCATTTGCAGAGTTTTTGCAGCGTCACATTCACTCCCCTGAAGACAGTTCCTGTCTGACCAGCAGACCAAAGCATTTGCATGTTTTGAAGCCATTCAGTTTGAAGCCCTTCAGGTTGAAGCAAATGGCTACTGACAAGACAGTAAGAAAGGGTGGCAGACAGTGCCGTGGCAACACCTCCATTGATTTGCCTCCTGATCTCAGTGAGATATACAAGACTGATCCAGAGGAGGATTACAATCAGAGGAAGACACGAATCCAATGGATTCGAAGATACTGGGCTGAACAGTGGTTCAAGTATAGGTTCGTGACCCAAGAGTATGCTGAGAAGAACGCCATCAAGCATCCATGGGGAGATACCACTTATAAAAATCTCCCCCCCAAGACTCGTGCTGAAGCCATTGCTCAAGGCTTCTATCCTTGCATGGTCAGAGGACCTCAGCCTGCTGATACTGATCCAAGCTCTCCGCTCTGGTGTCGCGACGACAATTTGTTCAAGCGAAATCTTCAATTCGCCAAGAACTCAGCCAAAGATAACAAGAAGCTCTGGGGATTGGACTTGAATCCTGGCCCCTCTGCGCCCCGCGCTGATGGCACGCGCGAAGCTGAACCGAATCTGGTTGGGCCCTTCTACAACCTAGAGGGCCTCATCAGTCACATAAGGGTTCAAGGGGCGGATGTGGATCAGCCTGAAGCAGATGCTGATTCTGAAGAAGCACCTGCAAAACCGAAGCCCCAGAAGAAGAAATCAATGGCTTCAAAGACTACTCCACCAAGGGCTTCTAGAGTGAAGCCTTTGGCCACTGCTCCACCTGCACCAAGTGTGCAATCTGAGGAACACTCTCATATCTCCAAGAGCAGACAGCTGAAGAGGCTGCCACCACCAACCCTGAAGCCAATAATGTGGTCATGGCTGAAGCTAATGTGGCACCTGAAGACACTGTGGCGCCTAAAGTGACTGCGCCTGAAGTAGCTGCACCTGAAATCAATGTTGCACCTGAAGCAAATCTGCAGCTTGAAGATAATTCCTCTGCTCCTGTTCCGCCTCCACGGCCCCATACCATTGGGCAAGCATACAACAAGGATGATCAGCTTGTTACTGCCCGGTGGCCCATTCTGATTCCGCCACCTACAACTGAACCGTGTGCTGCTGGTCCTCAGTTTGATCATCATGTTGCTCACAGGCTTCAAGTTCAGAAGCCTAAGCCAAGACTGCCAAGGTTTCCAGGTATTGCAACATCTTCAGGGTCATTCAATGCCAATAGCTTCACTGCGCACAACACCTTCTTTGACAGCGCCAAGAACCCATATTCCAAGCCAAGAATATCATCAGATAGTTCTGGAGCCATCAGTAGCGCAGCTACTACTCACAAGAACTCTATGATCAAGGGCGCATTTTCCCTCATATGCGTCTTGACACTAAAGCTATTGCTGGTATGCCCTGCTTGGAGGAAGCTCTTCACTGCTTCCGTGATGCTGGCCTGCTCAATTTTGTAACTGATAAAGAGCATTGGAATGAAGAGCTGCTTCTGCAATTCTATGCAACACTCCACATCCGAGGCTACAACAGGGATCCGAAGACGTGGGTCCTTGAGTGGATGACAGGCAATGTGCATCATGAAGCTAAAGCCTTTGATCTCATTGAGCTTACTGGCCTGCCCACTCCAGGAGATCTATATGAACCTGGCTGTCAACTGCACACTGAAGCCTTGGAGAGTATCTTTCAGAAGCGTCAGCCCAACATGAGCCAAATGCTCAGCATGATGAAGCCTCTGCCAAGTGATGCTGAATACCCTAAGGAATTCTTTGTTGAAGACCTAGAGTACCTGCCGCGTACCATCTATCACATCATAAGGCGTACTCTATGGCCAATCAAAGGACATTCTTCATCAGCCAAGCTCGAAGGCACTATGAAGACTTTGGTCTTCTATATCTTCAACGGCATCAGCTTCAATGCTCAAGACTTCTTCATCAGGCAAATGGCTATGTCTGGAGCTGATCTATTTGGTCTGAAATTTTATGCCCCTTGGATAATGCGCGTCATCAAGTTGCATTCAGCTGTCACCTATCAACCCTCTGCTCGCAACCATCAGATTTTCTTGCCTGAGGTTGATATGTCAGTTGAAGCCATCTACCAAGAGCCTGCTAAAGAGCCAGTTAGTCTTCACAACGCTGATCACCAGAGCTTCACTCAGCAGATTGAAGGAGTTCCAGCAGTCTCACGCGTCTATCCTCTGGCTGGCCGTACTCGTCCACCTCAACACGCTGAAACCGAAGCCACTGAAAGCACCATCGCTCAAAGGCCTCAGAAGCGATCTCGTGTCCTGAACAACCGAGAGCTTCTGGTAGCCCTTCATCAGAAACAGGACAAGCATCACCTCTGGTTAAAGCGTCAGATGCAAAGCTTCTTCGTGGATGTCAATCGCATTCGCAATCTTGCCACCAAGAATGCTTTTGTTGCTCATGAAACATGTCGGAGGTCTTGGAAGAGTTTGACCTTGCTGAGTGCTGAAGCGGATCTTCAAGACGATGACTTCACTGAGAGATTCAAGTTTGACAACACTCCTCCAAGGACTGCTGTTATGCGTCGAATTCCATCTCTTGAAGATTCTGAATACTCCTCCTCCGCTGCAACCATTGACGCCAGGGTGATCAATGATTAGGATGATGCTACTTCACCGCCTCCTACTTCAGCGCGCATCGACACTGCACCAACCACTTCTGTACCGCCAAACAACAACACCGACCCTGCATCCTCTTCTGCTCCAACTGGGAACGAGTAGAGGCTCTATGTCTTCAAACCTTTTTGGTCCTTACTGACAAAAGGGGGAGACGCATATGAGTTGATAGTCTTCAAGCGGGTCCATATGGGAGGGTGCTTTATAATTTTCCTAGTGTTTACAACTCTCGTTTTGCTACATTTGGTTCTTTGAGTTGTATCACTTAAACTGATGGTCGTCTGCTACGTTTTTATGCTACTCTATAATGCGAAATTCCGCATCTGCTACCTTATATTCTGCTCTTAGTCATTATTGCAGACGTCCATTTTTCACTATGCATGTCATTATCTTCGACATATCAATTATGCATGATGAATTGTCTTCATAAGTTGAAGAGCATCTCCACAAGTACAACCTTCCATGTGCATTTGCATTCAAAGGCAAATCAACCATATGCACATCTTCAGGGGGAGCCTTTTGCTACTTACGAAGACAATACCTTTATCCTTTACAATTTCACATATCTTTATCCCCGTTGAAAACTTCAACCATTTTGTCATCAATCACCAAAAAGGGGGAGATTGTAAGTGCATCTAGTGCCACCCCTAGTGGTTTTGGAGTATTGACGACAAACCTGGTTGAGGGACTAATGTGTTTGTGAGAATTGCAGGATAACACAGGTAATAGTCCCTCATTGATTCGGTTAACCTACCGGAGATGACCCCTAAAAATGTATGAAGATATTGATGTCAGTGGTGGTATATGAAGATAATCATATTGAAGACTATGACATGAGAAGACATTATGTGAAGACTATGGAGAGCGAAGACGTAGATGTTTCGTTGTTTCCTTTTCTTCTTTGTTGAGTCATAGAAACCACCGTACTGTTAAGTGGGATCCAAGTGAACTAAGTCAGAGTGACTGAAATGATGCTCAACCAAATCCTATGTCTTCGAGCGAAGACTATGAGAGCAAATCTTATCCAGAGGCGGATGAGTCAGCTTTACTTGGAGCTCAAGTAAAGTTGCTGTGTGTATTTGAAATCTGACCGTTGGAACACGTGTCAGTTCCTTAGTGACCCAGGGTCACTTCGGACAAATCAGGTCGGGTTGCCCAGTGGCTATAAATAGCCCACCCCCTACACCATAAATTGGTGGCTGCTCAGAGTTATTGCACGGCTTTTGTAGTTTGAGAGCAACCCACCTCCGAAGCATTTGAGAGAGAAATCCTTGCGAGGACAAAGCCCAAACACCCAGAGCCAAAGAGTGTTAGGCATCACTGAAGTATTTCTGTCTATGTGACCTGAAGACTTATTACAGTTGAGTACTGTGTTTCCTCCAGCCGGTTAGGCGTCGCGTTCTGAGCATCCAAGAGTCATTGTGGATTGCCGGTGAACGAAGTCTATGAAGGTTTGGAAGTCTACCTTGAAGACTTACCAGAGTCATTGGGCGAGGACTGGGTGTCCTTAGCTCAAGGGGAACAAGGTGAAGACGCGGTCTTCTGAGTTAAATCTCAGCCTCCCTAACCAGACGTACAGTTGTCACAGCAACTGGAACTGGTCTAACAAATCACTGTCTTCCCCAAGCTACTGGTTCTATCCTTTCCTTCCCTTTACTTACTGTTCTATGTTGTGAAGACATTGCATTCTTGCCTTATCTGATTGTCTTCACTGAGTATCTACTTGTTGTGATTGGCTTCATTCCTTCTTCCTTTATGATCACTACTGCCTAGTTGCTATTAGTCTTCATGCTTTCACTTCATTGAATACATGACTATGGCTTATCTAGTGTAGTCCACTTTCCGCTGCATACTAATAGGCTTGAGCTTATCATTTGTCTTCGAAACTACCATGTTTCGAAGCATTTCATAAAAATCACCTATTCACCCCCCCCTTTAGTCGATATACTACACTTTCACAAAGTCTTCATCTTTAAGCACCGTACTGGTGTCTTGAGTTTGCTGAGGTGTCGCTTGTGTATCCTGTGGGTGATCAGCCCACGAGTCGTCCTGAGCAATTGGCGTCAATGGACGACCAATGCTGATGCGTTCGCTGTTCATAAGAACAGGCGAAGATTCAATGTGGTACTCAATCTGAGGAAGGACTTCATCATCTTCAACATTGTCATGAGGACCAATGTCTTCAGCTGAGGTGGGGTCAACAGCTGGAATGTCTTCAGCCTCTGTGGGAGCAGGCTCATGAACAGTCATTCGATGTTCTCTTTGGGCAGATGCAGGGCGAGCAACTGAGATTGGCTCGACAAAGATAGGCTCTTTGGAAGCAGCCTTATCCTTCTTGGTTTTGCGCTTCTTGGTGGGTGGAGCTTCATCAGTAGTTTGCCTGCGCTTGCGAGCTTCAGCTTCAGCCACCTTTGTCTTCTTGAGCTTTGAAGCGGTTGGGGTTTCCTTAGGCTTCGTGCCAGTCACGCTAGCAGGGAAGACTATGCGAGGCATTGCCTGCCCTGATTCTTCAGCTTCGGGCACAGGATGCTTCTTCTTCATCCTGGCAGCCATCCTTGGGTCAATTCCAGGACGCCCAAGAGCCTTGCGCTTTTCAGCTTCATTGAACGCTTGAACGCATTTGGCAGCCAAATCCTTGATTCGTTCACGAGAACCTTTAGCTTCATCACGCCTCTGGCGAAAGGCTTCCTTGAGGTCATGCATCATAACCTTGAAGTTTTGAATCTCTTGCACACTGAGCTTGTCCACATGCTTCTTGAACTGAGCCTTTTCATAGTCTATCTTTTGCTTCAGCTCAACAATTCTTTGAGCCAGAGCCAGCTCAGAAGCAATGGCGCCATGGAAGGAGACGCTGAGGCCAACCAGAAGTTGAAGATCGTCGAAGCTCAGGTTGCGTGTGTCAAACCATTCATCAATGAAGTTACTGAGCACTTCAACGTCAAAGAGCGGCAAATCATTGAAGATTTCAGCATCTTGCTTGCTCTTGATCAATAGCTCCAGAGCATCATCACCAAGATCTTCATCACTTGAGAGATCAAGGGCATCATTGGCAGTCTTCACAACAGCATCAGGAGTGAGAGCTGGACTGGGGTTGCGTGATGGCTTCCTCTTCAGCTGTCTGCTCTTGGAGATACGAGAGTGTTCCTCAGATTGCACACTTGGTGCAAGTGGAGCAGTGGCCAGAGGCTTCACTCTAGAAGCCATTGGAGGTGTGGTCTTCGAAGCCTTTGATTTATTATTCTTGGGATTCGGCGTTGCAGGTGCTTCTTCAGAATCAACATCTGTTGTAGGCTGATCCACATCCGCACCTTGAACCCTGATGTGACTGATGAGGCCTTCTATGTTGTAGAAGGGCCCAGCTAGATTTGGTTCAGCTTCGCGCATGCCATCAGCGCGGAGCGTAGAGGGGCCAGGATAGAAGTCTAATCCCCAATGCTTCTTGTTCTCTTTGGCCGAGTTCTTGGCATATTGAAGATTTCGCTTGAACAGATTGTCGTCGCGACACCAGAGCAGAGAGCTAGGATCAGCATCAGCAGGCTGAGGCCCTCTGACCATGCAAGGATAGAAGCCTTGAGCAATGGCTTCAGCACGAGTCTTGGGGGGAAGATTTTTATATGTGATATCTCCCCATGGATGCTTGATGGCATTCTTCTCAGCATACTCTTGGGTCATGAACCTGTACTTGAACCACTGTTTAGCCCAGTATCTTCGAATCCATTGGATTCGTGTCTTCCTCTGATTATAATCCTCCTCTGGATCAGTCTTGTATATCTCTATGAGATCAGGAGGCAAATCAATGGAGGTGTTGCCACGGCGCTGTCTGCCACCCTTTCTAACTATCTTGTCAGTTGACATTTGCTTCAACCTGAAGGGCTTCAAACTGAATGGCTTCAAAATAGGCAAATGCTTCGGTCTGCTGGTCAGACAGGAACTGTCTTCAGGGGAGTGAATGTGACGCTTCAAAAATTCTGCAAACGAATGCAGACTATGAGAACCAAGGGATTCTCCCACGGACATGTACCTGTGACAGCATTAGAGATGCGAGGGAAGGGGAAGAGGTCATATGCATTCTCAGAAGTTTTGAAGATTAAAACAGTTTTGAAGACTTTGACCTCATAGTGCGAAGACATTCACTCATGAGAGTTGGTTCTAGATTTGTACGAATCCACGAATAGGTACAAGTGAGGAATCTAACTATGGTTGAAGCATATGTGAATGTACTAGGCAAGATATGAGATGCAGACAGGATAGATCTGTATATCTAAATAGGCAGAAACCTCTTGTGGTAAAATAGATGAATCTTTATGGATCAAGAAGATGGTAAAAAGCAAGTTTTATTTACCACACGATGAACTGCTTAGACGGAGAGGAGTTGGATGCCCAGTAGTTCGGTCTTCCGTGCCCTAACTTGGCGACGGAGGACAGCTAAGGCGACGACGGAGTAGAAGATGTCCGCGGCCGGCGTGAGGACGGCGTCGACGAGGTTGCGGCAGTGAAGCGCTTCGTCGCCAGCGTCGTCGAAAGCTAGCGGAGGCGCTAGGGTTGGTCAAGGTGGAGAGGTGGTAGAAGAGCTTTTGACCGTGATGGGACGTGCATTTATAGGCATGGGAGACGGCACAACGCAATTACGCAGGTGCCCCTGACGGTTCACGTACGAGTGACACGTGGCGGTCATGTAACGCATTGGGAGTTGTCCCACGATCCCACGTACACCACGACTGTCGGAGTGGTCGTTCCGGCTTCTCCGGGTTTCAGGCATAACGAATGGAGCATTAAAAAACAGATTTAAAGTTTGTCTCCATATCTTCTGCTGACAAGGACGCAGAGAAGATATTCGACAGTTTCAACAGAATGCATATGATTTGGACAGGCAGAATGTGAGATGAGAAAGCATAGAGAGGTTTGGGTCCGATCACATTCACTTAGTCCAAAAGATTCAAATATGAAGACATAGCTATAAGTGAATGCAGTTGAGTACAGAACACAACTCTCTATATATATGTCCTATATGAAGATAAACCAAGTGCGAAGACTTTGCAAATGTAACGCCACGAGAAATACTTCAAACAGGAATTTGGTGGTGGCGTTACCCACCGTATAGGAAGTATTAGAACCAGACACGGCGCACAATTATCGTGGCGCTCCAAAGTCAAATTCCATGTTAATGAATTCACACTTAGAATGTAAGTCTTCATTGATTGAAGATATACTTTACCTCATGTGTTGCACATCTAAGTCATCAATATGCATAAGTGTTAGGATGTGTGCCTGATTATAGGACATTTGAGGATTCTAAGATATTTAGCTCACACCGCAACTTGCAAAACCTTTTCTCATCTAAGGGCTTTGTGAAGATATCTGCCAGTTGCTCTTCAGTGTTGACGTGTATGATATCAATATCTTCCTTCATAACATGATCTCTGAGAAAGTGATGATGAATTTCAATGTGCTTTGTCTTCGAGTGCTGAACTGGGTTGTTGGGAATCTTGATGGCGCTTTCATTATCACAGTAGAGTGGCACATGCTTCAGATGGACTCCATAGTCCTTGAGTGTTTGCTTCATCCAGAGAAGCTGAGCGCAGCAAGATCCAGCAGCAATGTATTCAGATTCAGCAGTGGAGAGTGATACATAGTTCTGCTTCTTTGAAGACCATCGGACAAGTGATCGTCCTAGAAAGTGACATGTGCCTGATGTAGACTTGCGATCAACATTGTCACCAGCATAATCAGCATCTGAAAATCCAACTAGATCAAACTCTGAGCCCTTTGGATACCATAATCCTAGTGCTCGGGTGTAAGCCAAATATCGAAGTATTTGCTTCACAGCTAAGTGATGCGACTCCTTTGGTGCCGCTTGATATCAAGCACACATGCAAACACTAAGCATAATATCTGGCCTAGATGCACATAAATAAAGTAAGAACCAATCATGGAGCGGTATACCTGTTGATCAAACTCTTTACCATTGGTGTCGGGACCCAGATGATGTTTAGCAGGCATTGGCGTCGAGTACCCTTTGCAGTCTTGCATTCCAAACTTTTTCACGCAATCTTTAAGGTACTTCTCTTGAGATATGAAGATGCCGCTGCTTTGCTGACGAATTTGAAGACCAAGGAAGAACTTTAGCTCACCCACCATGGACATTTGATATTGCTCTTGCATCATGTGACCAAACTCATCGCTGTATTTCTTGTCCGTGCAGCCGAATATAATGTCATCCACATAGATTTGGCAGACAAATAGCTCATCATCATATGTCTTCGTGAAGAGTGTGGGATCTAGGGATCCAGGTTTGAAGCCTTTGCTCTTCAGGAAGTCTTTGAGGGTGTCATACCAAGCACGAGGCGCTTGTTTGAGGCCATACAGTGCCTTGTTGAGCTTGTATACCATATCAGGACGTTTTGGGTCTTCAAAGCCAGGTGGTTGTGCAACATACACTTCTTCTTCAATTCTTCCATTGAGAAAGGCACTCTTTACATCCATTTGATATAGAAGTATGTTGTGATGATTTGCATAGGCTAGCAGTATACGAATAGCTTCAAGCCTAGCCACAGGAGCAAATGTTTCATCGAAGCCAATCCCTTCAACTTGAGTGTATCCTTGAGCAACGAGACGAGCTTTGTTTCTGACCACTTGACCATGCTCATCTTGCTTATTGCGATAGATCCATTTTGTGCCTATTATGTTGTGCTTTCGAGGGTCAAGACGCTTGACAAGTTCCCACACATTGTTCAGCTCAAACTGTTGAAGTTCTTCTTGCATTGCTTGAATCCATTTGGGTTCCATAAAAGCTTCAGCAACTTTTTGGGTTCAGATATTGAGACAAAAGCAAAGTGCCCACAGAAATTTGCAAGCTGTGTTGCTCTTGAGCGAGTCAGTGGACCAGGAGCATTTATGCTATCAATTATCTTTTCAACTTGTACTTCATTTGCAAGACGAGGATGAGCTGGACGAAGACTTTGCTCTTGCTGTACATTGTCATCATCAGGAGTGTCATCTTCAGGCTGAGCATTGTCGTCTGGCTGATTTGGAGCAGAGATGATGAGTTCCTCGTCAGGTTGTGCTTCAGAAGGCATGACCTCACCAGTTCCCATTAGCTTGATGGATTCATTTGGTGAAGCTTCATCTAGCACAGTTGGTAGGGACTCTCTTTGTGAACCATTTGTCTTATCAAATCGCACATCCACAGTTTCAACAGTTTTATAGAGAAAGATGTTGAAGACTCTGTAGGAGTGTGAATCCTTTCCATATCCGAGCATGAAGCCTTCATGTGCTTTTGGTGCAAATTTTGACTTGTAATGAGGATCCTTGATTCAGCACTTAGCTCCAAATACTCTGAAGTAACTCACGGTAGGCTTCTTTCCAGTGAGGAGTTCATAGGATGTTTTCTTCAGAAGCTTGTGAAGATAAACACGGTTGATGATACGGCATGCAGTATCAATAGCTTCGGGTCAGAACCTTCTTGGTGTTTTGTATTCATCGAGCATCATTCGAGCCATCTCAATTAGAGTTCTGTTCTTGCGCTCAACGATCCCATTCTGCTGAGGTGTATACGGGGCTGAGAATTCATGAGTGATTCACATTTCATCCAGATAAAGATCAAGGCCAGTGTTCTTGAACTCAGTGCCATTGTCACTTCTGATATGCTTGATCTTGATGCCATAGTTGTTCATGGCACGGTTAACGAAGCGTCTGAAGACATCTTGCACATCAGTCTTGTAGAGTATTATGTGCACCCATGTGTATCTTGAATAATCATCAACAATGACGAAGCCATAGAGACAGGCTGTGGTAGAGAATGTGTAGTAGTGAGTAGGGCCAAATAAGTCCATGTGAAGCAGCTCGAAGGGTTTTGATGTCGTCATGATTGTCTTCGAGGGGTGCTTGGCTCTAGTCATCTTCCCATCTTCACAGGCACCACATAGATGATCTTTTTTGAACTTGACTTCCTCGATTCCTATGACATGCTTCTTCTTTGCGAGAGTGTGCAAGTTCCTCATGCCTGCATGTCCTAGCCTCCGATGCCAGAGCAAGCACTCTGAAGCTTTTGCTAGAAGACATACGGCCATCTGCGGTCCAGCTGAGAAATCTACCATATACAGATCACCTTTTCTGTATCCTTCAAATACTAAAGACTTGTCAGTTTCCATTAGTACAAGGCAATGGAATTTACCAAAAATCACAATCATGTTCAAGTCACAAAGCATTGAGACGGACATTAAGTTGAAGCCAAGAGATTCAACAAGCATGACTTTATCCATGTGTTGATCTCTTGAGATTGCAACTCTACCTAGACCCAACACTTTGCTTTTACCAGTATCAGCAAATGTGATGTGACTCTTGTTAGATGGATGTAAGGTTGAGTCCATGAGAAGTTTTCGATCACCAGTCATATGATTTGTGCATCCGCTATCCATAATCCATTCTGAAGACTTTGGTGTCACTCCCTACAATGTAGTTAGGAGGATAGGCTTCACCAAAAGCCATTATGAAGCATACACATTTGATGAATAAGTGGATTATGAAATCTTAGATGAATGTTAGGACTGATAAGATGTTCAGCAAGTGATTTATGAATAGTATGAGCAGTAAGTCATTTTGGGCATTCTTAGAGAGGGTGTAAGTACATCTAGTGCCACCCCTAGTTGGTTTTGGAGTATTGACGACAAACCTGGTTGAGGGACTAATGTGTTTGTGAGAATTGCAGGATAACACAGGTAGTAGTCCCTCATTGATTCGATTAACCTACCGTAGATGACCCCTAAAAATGTATGAAGACATTGATATCAGTGGTGGTATATGAAGAGAATCATATTGAAGACTATGACATGAGAAGACATTGTGTGAAGACTATGGAGAGCGAAGACGTAGATGTTTCGTTGTTTCCTTTTCTTCTTTGTTGAGTCATAGGAACCACCGTACTGTTAAGTGGGGTCCAAGTGAACTAAGTCAGAGTGACTGAAGTGATGCTCAACCAAATCCTATGTCTTCGAGCGAAGACTATGAGAGCAAATCTTATCCAGAGTGGGATGAGTCAGCTTTACTTGTAGCTCAAGTAAAGTTGCCGTGTGTGTTTGAAATCTGACCGTTGGAACACGTGTCAGTTCCTTAGTGACCCAGGGTCACTTCGGACAAATCAGGTCGGGTTGCCCAGTGGCTATAAATAGCCCACCCCCTACACCATAAATTGGTGGCTGCTCAGAGTTATTGCACGACTTTTGTCGTTTGAGAGCAACCCACCTCCGAAGCATTTGAGAGAGAAATCCTTGCGAGGACAAAGCCAAAACACACAGAGCCAAAGAGTGTTAGGCATCACTGAAGTCTTTCTGTCTATGTGACCTGAAGACTTATTACACTTGAGGACTGTGTTTCCTCCAGCCGGTTAGGCGTCACGTTCTGAGCATCCAAGAGTCATTGTGGATCGCCGGTGAACGAAGTCTGTGAAGGTTTGGAAGTATACCTTGAAGACTTACCAGAGTGATTGGGCGAGGACTGGGTGTCCTTAGCTGAAGGGGAACAAGGTGAAGACGCGGTCTTCGGAGTTAAATCTCAGCCTCCCTAACCAGACGTACAGTTGTCACAGCAACTGGAACTGGTCTAACAAATCACTGTCTTCCCGAGCTACTGGTTCTATCCTTTCCTTCCCTTTACTTACTGCTCTATGTTGTGAAGTCATTGCATGCTTGCCTTATCTGATTGACTTCACTGAGTATCTACTTGTTGTGATTGGCTTCATTCCTTCTTCCATTATGATCCCTACTGCCTAGCTGCTATTAGTCTTCATGCTTTCACTTCATTGAATACATGACTATGGCTTATCTAGTGTAGTCCACTTTCCGCTGCATACTAATAGGATTGAGTTTATCTTTTGTCTTCGAAACTACCATGTTTTGAAGCATTTCATAAAAATCGCCTATTCACCCCCCTCTAGTCGATATACTGCACTTTCAATTGGTATCAGAGCAAGGTACTCCCATGTTCTGTGTGATTCAGTTTAACCATCTGGAGTTTTAGCTATTTCGACCGCAGGAATGAAGACAGTGTCTTGCCCCATGTTTGATGGTCAAGAGTATCCCAAGTGGAAGGCCATGATGAAGAAACGTATCATGGCGATTAACAGTGAGTTGTGGATCATCACTGAGATTGGTCTTACCGATCTATGCAAGAGGGCAGAAGCTGATGATATTCGCAAGTTCACTCTTCTCAATCTCACAGCGAAGGACGTCATCTGCTCATGTCTATCTCAAGATCAGTTTAGGAACATCATGCATCTTGATCATGCGAAGCTTATCTGGGACCGTCTCTCTGAAGTCTATGAAGGTCATCGAACTCGTGATGATTCTGGGTTTGAGACATTCAAGGAATCTCTCAAGACGATGACTTTCGATCCAGAACCATCATCCTCTGCACCATGTCTTATGGCAAAAGGTGCCAAGGTAACCGAATGCTATTCATCTGAATCTAGTGATGATGAATCTGCTGATGAATTTGGACCCAACCATGTCAAGCTTGCTTCGCTTGCCACTAAACAACAAATTGCTCTGGAAAAGGCTCAAAAAATGCTTAATAAGAGCAATGATATGTTGGGTGAAGAAATGGATCAGTCGAAAAACTTAGCTGAAAGTGTTCAGAGGCTTCAGGCTAAGTTAACTACGCTTCAAAGTCTTCATAACACTCTCTTATCCGATCATGAAAAGCTAAGAGGATGCTATGAAGATCTTCAGAAGGAGCATGATTCATTACTTGCTCAACATGTCAGTGCTTCTCACGAAGAGTTTGAACCACCATGTCTGAAATGCATTAAGCATGATAGCGCTACATCTGTTGCTGAATGTTCTAATGCTGCCACTGTTGCAATATCTTCAACTGCTGATGTGGTAACTAACCCCTCTACAGAGGAAACCACTACTATTGCTGATGAAAATGCTAGGTGGAAGACTTTGCTTTAAACAGGGATGTACAAAAGCCTCAAAGGGCATCAGACTCTATGTGATGTCCAAAAAGCAGATACTGAACCGAAACCCTAGAAAAGAGGGTGTTGGGTTCGACAGAAAAATGAATGTTGATGGTTCATACTCGAAGCCTGAGCAGTATCCCAAAACCACATGGGTTGCTGCAAAGGAACCTTCAGTGGATCCATCTACCTTATCAGGCTTCACTTGTGCTAATCCTGTTATCATTGATGAATCCTTTGATGCAAACTATAAACTGTTTAAGAATCAAAATGGTGAAGTGTTTGCCAGGTATATTGGTACTAACTACAGGAACAGACCACCTATGAAGAAGATCTGGGTACCCAAAGGTTGTCTTGAGAAGCTTCCAGCAAATACTGTCATGGCACCTCCTGGGATGAAGACAAACCCCAGACCAAAGGCTTCATATGGTCCTAAGGCTACATACAGACAAAGGACTCACCTGAGTCACCCTAACGTGAATGTTTTTCACGGAAACCATACTCAGATCCATGAATATGAGTGTGTTTCTTCAAACCGATATATTCATAAATCAAAGAATTTTTCTGCCTATTCTTATGAGTATTATTCTCCTCCTGCAAGACTATTTGCTAGGGCTCCAAAGCCAAAATTCTCATATGCTGCTCCTAGACTCATTGCTTCTAAGCCACCCCTAAAAATGTGGGTGGTTAAGAAGAACTAACTTTCTCTTGCAGGGAAAGGTCTCCAGCCGATAATTAAAGGCTTCTGATGCTATTGCTGGGGGCCTAAAACACTTGTAGGGCACATCACTTGCTGAACATCTTATCAGTCCTAACATTCATCTAAGATTTCATAATCCACTTATTCATCAAATGTGTATGCTTCATAATGGCTTTTGGTGAAGCCTATCCTCCTAACTACATTGTAGGGAGTGACACCAAAGTCTTCAGAATGGATTATGGATAGCGGATGCACAAATCATATGACTGGTGATCGAAAACTTCTCATGGACTCAACCTTACATCCATCTAACAAGAGTCACATCACATTTGCTGATACTGGTAAAAGCAAAGTGTTGGGTCTAGGTAGAGTTGCAATCTCAAGAGATCAACACATGGATAAAGTCATGCTTGTTGAATCTCTTGGCTTCAACTTAATGTCCGTCTCAATGCTTTGTGACTTGAACATGATTGTGATTTTTGGTAAATTCCATTGCCTTGTACTAATGGAAACTGACAAGTCTTTAGTATTTGAAGGATACAGAAAAGGTGATCTGTATATGGTAGATTTCTCAGCTGGACCGCAGATGGCCGTATGTCTTCTAGCAAAAGCTTCAGAGTGCTTGCTCTGGCATCGGAGGCTAGGACATGCAGGCATGAGGAACTTGCACACTCTCGCAAAGAAGAAGCATGTCATAGGAATCGAGGAAGTCAAGTTCAAAAAAGATCATCTATGTGGTGCCTGTGAAGATGGGAAGATGACTAGAGCCAAGCACCCCTCGAAGACAATCATGACGACATCAAAACCCTTCGAGCTGCTTCACATGGACTTATTTGGCCCTACTCACTACTACACATTCTCTACCACAGCCTGTCTCTATGGCTTCGTCATTGTTGATGATTATTCAAGATACACATGGGTGCACATAATACTCTACAAGACTGATGTGCAAGATGTCTTCAGACGCTTCGTTAACCGTGCCATGAACAACTATGGCATCAAGATCAAGCATATCAGAAGTGACAATGGCACTGAGTTCAAGAACACTGGCCTTGATCTTTATCTGGATGAAATGTGAATCACTCATGAATTCTCAGCCCCGTATACACCTCAGCAGAATGGGATCGTTGAGCGCAAGAACAGAACTCTAATTGAGATGGCTCGAACGATGCTCGATGAATACAAAACACCAAGAAGGTTCTGACCCGAAGCTATTGATACTGCATGCCGTATCATCAACCGTGTTTATCTTCACAAGCTTCTGAAGAAAACATCCTATGAACTCCTCACTGGAAAGAAGCCTACCGTGAGTTACTTCAGAGTATTTGGAGCTAAGTGCTGAATCAAGGATCCTCATTACAAGTCAAAATTTGCACCAAAAGCACATGAAGGCTTCATGCTCGGATATGGAAAGGATTCACACTCCTACAGAGTCTTCAACATCTTTCTCTATAAAACTGTTGAAACTGTGGATGTGCGATTTGATAAGACAAATGGTTCACAAAGAGAGTCCCTACCAACTGTGCTAGATGAAGCTTCACCAAATGAATCCATCAAGCTAATGGGAACTGGTGAGGTCATGCCTTCTGAAGCACAACCTGACGAGGAACTCATCATCTCTGCTCCAAATCAGCCAGACGACAATGCTCAGCCTGAAGATGACACTCCTGATGATGACAATGTACAGCAAGAGCAAAGTCTTCGTCCAGCTCATCCTCGTCTTGCAAATGAAGTACAAGTTGAAAAGATAATTGATAGCATAAATGCTCCTGGTCCACTGACTCGCTCAAGAGCAACACAGCTTGCAAATTTCTGTGGGCAGTTTGCTTTTGTCTCAATATCTGAACCCAAAAAGTTGCTGAAGCTTTTATGGAACCCAAATGGATTCAAGCAATGCAAGAAGAACTTCAACAGTTTGAGCTGAACAATGTGTGGGAACTTGTCAAGCGTCTTGACCCTCGAAAGCACAACATAATAGGCACAAAATGGATCTATCGCAATAAGCAAGATGAGCATGGTCAAGTGGTCAGAAACAAAGCTCGTCTCGTTGCTCAAGGATACACTCAAGTTGAAGGGATTGGCTTCGATGAAACATTTGCTCCTGTGGCTAGGCTTGAAGCTATTCGTATACTGCTAGCCTATGCAAATCATCACAACATACTTCTATATCAAATGGATGTAAAGAGTGCCTTTCTCAATGGAAGAATTGAAGAAGAAGTGTATGTTGCACAACCACCTGGCTTTGAAGACCCAAAACGTCCTGATATGGTATACAAGCTCAACAAGGCACTGTATGGCCTCAAACAAGCGCCTCGTGCTTGGTATGACACCCTCAAAGACTTCCTGAAGAGCAAAGGCTTCAAACCTGGATCCCTAGATCCCACACTCTTCACGAAGACATATGATGATGAGCTATTTGTCTGCCAAATCTATGTGGATGACATTATATTCGGCTGCACGGACAAGAAATACAGCGATGAGTTTGGTCACATGATGCAAGAGCAATATCAAATGTCCATGGTGGGTGAGCTAAAGTTCTTCCTTGGTCTTCAAATTCGTCAGCAAAGCAGCGGCATCTTCATATCTCAAGAGAAGTACCTTAAAGATTGCGTGAAAAAGTTTGGAATGCAAGACTGCAAAGGGTACTCGACGCCAATGCCTGCTAAACATCATCTGGGTCCCGACACCAATGGTAAAGAGTTTGATCAACAGGTATACCGCTCCATGATTGGTTCTTACTTTATTTATGTGCATCTAGGCCAGATATTATGCTTAGTGTTTGCATGTGTGCTTGATATCAAGCGGCACCAAAGGAGTCGCATCACTTAGCTGTGAAGCAAATACTTCGATATTTGGCTTACACCCGAGCACTAGGATTATGGTATCCAAAGGGCTCAGAGTTTGATCTAGTTGGATTTTCAGATGCTGATTATGCTGGTGACAATGTTGATCGCAAGTCTACATCAGGCACATGTCACTTTCTAGGACGATCACTTGTCCGATGGTCTTCAAAGAAGCAGAACTATGTATCACTCTCCACTGCTGAATCTGAATACATTGCTGCTGGATCTTGCTACGCTCAGCTTCTCTGGATGAAGCAAACACTCAAGGACTATGGAGTCCATCTGAAGCATGTGCCACTCTACTGTGATAATGAAAGCGCCATCAAGATTCCCAACAACCCAGTTCAGCACTCGAAGACAAAGCACATTGAAATTCATCATCACTTTCTCAGAGATCATGTTATGAAGGAAGATATTGATATCATACACGTCAACACTGAAGAGCAACTGGCAGATATCTTCACAAAGCCCTTAGATGAGAAAAGGTTTTGCAAGTTGCGGTGTGAGCTAAATATCTTAGAATCCTCAAATGTCCTATAATCAGGCACACATCCTAACACTTATGCATATTGATGACTTAGATGTGCAACACATGAGGTAAAGTATATCTTCAATCAATGAAGACTTACATTCTAAGTGTGAATTCATTAACATGGAATTTGACTTTGGAGCGCCACGATAATTGTGCGCCGTGTCTGGTTCTAATACTTCCTATACGGTGGGTAACGCCACCACCAAATTCCTGTTTGAAGTATTTCTCGTGGCGTTACATTTGCAAAGTCTTCGCACTTGGTTTATCTTCATATAGGACATATATATAGAGAGTTGTGTTCTGTACTCAACTGCATTCACTTATAGCTATGTCTTCATATTTGAATCTTTTGGACTAAGTGAATGTGATCGGACCCAAACCTCTCTATGCTTTCTCATCTCACATTCTGCCTGTCCAAATCATATGCATTCTGTTGAAACTGTCGAATATCTTCTCTGCGTCCTTGTCAGCAGAAGATATGGAGACAAACTTTAAATCTGTTTTTTAATGCTCCATTCGTTATGCCTGAAACCCGGAGAAGCCGGAACGACCACTCCGACAGTCGTGGTGTACGTGGGATCGTGGGACAACTCCCAATGCGTTACATGACCGCCACGTGTCACTCGTACATGAACCGTCAGGGGCACCTGCGTAATTGTGTTGTGCCGTCTCCCATGCCTATAAATGCACGTCCCATCACGGTCAAAAGCTCTTCTACCACCTCTCCACCTTGACCAACCCTAGCGCCTCCGCTAGCTTTCGACGACGCTGGCGACGAAGCGCTTCACTGCCGCAACCTCGTCGACGCCGTCCTCACGCCGGCCGCGGACATCTTCTACTCCGTCGTCGCCTTAGCTGTCCTCCGTCGCCAAGTTAGGGCACGGAAGACCGAACTACTGGGCATCCAACTCCTCTCCGTCTAAGCAGTTCATCGTGTGGTAAATAAAACTTGCTTTTTACCATCTTCTTGATCCATAAAGATTCATCTATTTTACCACAAGAGGTTTCTGCCTATTTAGATATACAGATCTATCCTGTCTGCATCTCATATCTTGCCTAGTACATTCACATATGCTTCAACCATAGTTAGATTCCTCACTTGTACCTATTCGTGGATTCGTACAAATCTAGAACCAACTCTCATGAGTGAATGTCTTCGCACTATGAGGTCAAAGTCTTCAAAACTGTTTTAATCTTCAAAACTTCTGAGAATGCATATGACCTCTTCCCCTTCCCTCGCATCTCTAATGCTGTCACAGGTACATGTCCGTGGGAGAATCCCTTGGTTCTCATAGTCTGCATTCGTTTGCAGAATTTTTGAAGCGTCACATTCACTCCCCTGAAGACAGTTCCTGTCTGACCAGCAGACCGAAGCATTTGCCTATTTTGAAGCCATTCAGTTTGAAGCCCTTCAGGTTGAAGCAAATGTCAACTGACAAGATAGTTAGAAAGGGTGGCAGACAGCGCCGTGGCAACACCTCCATTGATTTGCCTCCTGATCTCATAGAGATATACAAGACTGATCCAGAGGAGGATTATAATCAGAGGAAGACACGAATCCAATGGATTCGAAGATACTGGGCTAAACAGTGGTTCAAGTACAGGTTCATGACCCAAGAGTATGCTGAGAAGAATGCCATCAAGCATCCATGGGGAGATATCACATATAAAAATCTTCCCCCCAAGACTCGTGCTGAAGCCATTGCTCAAGGCTTCTATCCTTGCATGGTCAGAGGGCCTCAGCCTGCTGATGCTGATCCTAGCTCTCTGCTCTGGTGTCGCGACAACAATCTGTTCAAGCGAAATCTTCAATATGCCAAGAACTCGGCCAAAGAGAACAAGAAGCATTGGGGATTAGACTTCTATCCTGGCCCCTCTACGCTCCGCGCTGATGGCATGCGCGAAGCTGAACCAAATCTAGCTGGGCCCTTCTACAACTTAGAAGGCCTCATCAGTCACATCAGGGTTCAAGGTGCGGATGTGGATCAGCCTACAACAGATGTTGATTCTGAAGAAGCACCTGCAACGCCGAATCCCAAGAATAAGAAATCAAAGGCTTCGAAGACCACACCTCCAATTGCTTCTAGAGTGAAGCCTCTGGCCACTGCTCCACTTGCACCAAGTGTGCAATCTGAGGAACACTCTCGTATCTCCAAGAGCAGACAGCTGAAGAGGAAGCCATCACGCAACCCCAGTCCAGCTCTCACTCCTGATGCTGTTGTGAAGACTGCCAATGATGCCCTTGATCTCTCAAGTGATGAAGATCTTGGTGATGATGCTCTGGAGCTATTGATCAAGAGCAAGCAAGATGCTGAAATCTTCAATGATTTGCCGCTCTTTGACGTTGAAGTGCTCAGTAACTTCATTGATGAATGGTTTGACACACGCAACCTGAGCTTCGACGATCTTCAACTTCTGGTTGGCCTCAGCGTCTCCTTCCATGGCGCCATTGCTTCTGAGCTGGCTCTGGCTCAAAGAATTGTTGAGCTGAAGCAAAAGATAGACTATGAAAAGGCTCAGTTCAAGAAGCATGTGGACAAGCTCAGTGTGCAAGAGATTCAAAACTTCAAGGTTATGATGCATGACCTCAAGGAAGCCTTTCGCCAGAGGCGTGATGAAGCTAAAGGTTCTCGTGAACGAATCAAGGATTTGGCTGCCAAATGCGTTCAAGCGTTCAATGAAGCTGAAAAGCGCAAGGCTCTTGGGCGTCCTGGAATTGACCCAAGGATGGCTGCCAGGAAGAAGAAGAAGCATCCTGTGCCCGAAGCTGAAGAATCAGGGCAGGCAATGCCTCGCATAGTCTTCCCTGCTAGCGTGACTGGCACGAAGCCTAAGGAAACCCCAACCGCTTCAAAGCTCAAGAAGACAAAGGTGGCTGAAGCTGAAGCTCGCAAGCGCAGGCAAACTACTGATGAAGCTCCACCCACCAAGAAGCGCAAAACCAAGAAGGATAAGGCTGCTTCCAAAGAGCCTATCTTTGTCGAGCCAATCTCAGTTGCTCGCCCTGCATCTGCCCAAAGAGAACATCGAATGACTGTTCATGAGCCTGCTCCCACAGAGGCTGAAGACATTCCAGCTGTTGACCCCACCTCAGCTGAAGACATTGGTCCTCATGACAATGTTGAAGATGATGAAGTCCTTCCTCAGATTGAGTACAACATTGAATCTTCGCCTGTTCTTATGAACAGCGAACGCATCAGCATTGGTCGTCCATTGACGCCAATTGCTCAGGACGACTCGTGGGCTGATCACCCACAGGAAACACAAGCGACACCTCAGCAAACTCAAGACACCAGTACGGTGCTTAAAGATGAAGACTTTGTGAAAGTGTAGTATATCGACTAAAGGGGGGGGGTGAATAGGTGATTTTTATGAAATGCTTCGAAACATGGTAGTTTCGAAGACAAATGATAAGCTCAAGCCTATTAGTATGCAGCGGAAAGTGGACTACACTAGATAAGCCATAGTCATGTATTCAATGAAGTGAAAGCATGAAGACTAATAGCAGCTAGGCAGTAGGGATCATAATGGAAGAAGGAATGAAGCCAATCACAACAAGTAGATACTCAGTGAAGTCAATCAGATAAGGCAAGCATGCAATGACTTCACAACATAGAGCAGTAAGTAAAGGGAAGGAAAGGATAGAACCAGTAGCTCGGGAAGACAGTGATTTGTTAGACCAGTTCCAGTTGCTGTGACAACTGTACGTCTGGTTAGGGAGGCTGAGATTTAACTCCGAAGACCGCGTCTTCACCTTGTTCCCCTTCAGCTAAGGACACCCAGTCCTCGCCCAATCACTCTGGTAAGTCTTCAAGGTATACTTCCAAACCTTCACAGACTTCGTTCACCGGCGATCCACAATGACTCTTGGATGCTCAGAACGTGACGCCTAACCGGCTGGAGGAAACACAGTCCTCAAGTGTAATAAGTCTTCAGGTCACATAGACAGAAAGACTTCAGTGATGCCTAACACTCTTTGGCTCTGTGTGTTTTGGCTTTGTCCTCGCAAGGATTTCTCTCTCAAATGCTTCGGAGGTGGGTTGCTCTCAAACGACAAAAGTCGTGCAATAACTCTGAGCAGCCACCAATTTATGGTGTAGGGGGTGGGCTATTTATAGCCACTGGGCAACCCGACCTGATTTGTCCGAAGTGACCCTGGGTCACTAAGGAACTGACACGTGTTCCAACGGTCAGATTTCAAACACACACGGCAACTTTACTTGAGCTACAAGTAAAGCTGACTCATCCCACTCTGGATAAGATTTGCTCTCATAGTCTTCGCTCGAAGACATAGGATTTGGTTGAGCATCACTTCAGTCACTCTGACTTAGTTCACTTGGACCCCACTTAACAGTACGGTGGTTCCTATGACTCAACAAAGAAGAAAAGGAAACAACGAAACATCTACGTCTTCGCTCTCCATAGTCTTCACACAATGTCTTCTCATGTCATAGTCTTCAATATGATTCTCTTCATATACCACCACTGATATCAATGTCTTCATACATTTTTAGGGGTCATCTACGGTAGGTTAATCGAATCAATGAGGGACTACTACCTGTGTTATCCTGCAATTCTCACAAACACATTAGTCCCTCAACCAGGTTTGTCGTCAATACTCCAAAACCAACTAGGGGTGGCACTAGATGTACTTACACCCTCTCTATCTTATTGTGATGAATTTAGTTTTCCCTTTGAGATTTCTTTGGATTGAATACCTTTATGGATTTGAGAACACTTGATGCATGTCTTGCTATGAATTCATGTGGTGACAATGGGGTATCATATTGATTCACTTGATATGTGTTTTGGCACTCAACTTGCGGATTCCCGAAGGGACATAGGGGTAATATAGGCATAGAGGTTAATGCACGTTCTAGCCTTTGTTTCTCCGGTAGAAATCTTGGGGCACTATTTGAGGTTCTTTGTGTTGGATTGAGTATTATGAATCTGAAATTGTTTGATGCATATCGTATAATTAACTCACGGATACTCGCGGTGACATTGGGGTATCTAGGTGACATAAGAGTTGGTTGATGTGTATCATATGGTGTTATTTTAGTACGAACTCTTGATAGATCGATTGGAAAGGATAACTTGCTGATATGTTAGTACGAACTCTTGATAGATCGATCGAAAAGAATAACTTTGAGGTGGTTTCATACCCTACAAACAATTTCTTCTTATGTTCTCCGCTACATAGGAACTTTTGAGTGATTCTTCATCGCACGTTGAGGGGTGGTTATGTGATCCAATTATATTACCATTGTTGAGAGATTGCACTAGAGAAAGTACGGACCTGAAAGTGCAAGTTATCGACTAGAGGGGGGTGAATAGACGATTTTTACGAAAGTCTTCAAAACACGATTTCTTTTTAGGACAAACAGATGAAATGAACCTATATGATAAGCAGCGGATGATAAATGTTTCAAGGCACACAATAGTCAAGTAAGCGTCATGAAGATAACATGAAGACTATTAATAGCTAGATAACATGGATCGAGATGGAAGATATAAATGAAGCTAAACAGGGGACAGTCTTCACACAGTGAAGTCAAACAGATCAGACAAACTAGCAATGACTACACGAAGACCGATTTGAATGTAAATGAGTTGGAAGATAGAACTGGTAGCTTAGAGACGCAGGGGATTTGGTAGACCAGTTCCAGTTGTTGTGACAACTTTACATCTGGTTAGGAGGCTGAGATTGAACTCTAAAGACTGTGTCTTCACCTTATTCCCCTTGAGCTAAGGACACCCAGTCCTCGCCCAATCACTCTGGTAAGTCTTCAAGGTAGACTTCGAAACCTTCACAGACTTCATTCACCAGTGATCCACAATGACTCTTGGATGCTCAGAACGCGACGCCTAACCGGCTCGAGGATGCACAGTCCTCAAGTGTTACAAGTCTTCAAGTCACACAGACAGAAAGACTTCAGTGATGCCTAACACTCTTCGGCTCTGGGTGTTTTGGGCTTTGTCCTCACAAGGATCTTCTCTCTCAAAGGCTTCGAAGGTGGGTTGCTCTCAAACGACAAAAGCTGTGTACTAACTCTGAGCAGCCACCAATTTATGGTGTAGGGGGTGGGCTATTTATAGCCATGAGGCAACCCGACATGATATGTCTGAAATGACCCTTGGTCACTAAGGAACTGACACGTGTCCAACGATCGGATTATGAACACACGCGGCAACTTTGCTTGAGCTCCAAGTAAAGATGACTTATCCAGCTCTGGATAAGATTTGCTCTCATTTGTCTTCGCTCGAAGACATAGGTGTTTTGGTTGAGCATCACTTCAGTCATCTGACTCTGTTCACTTGGACCCCACTTAATAGTACGGTGGATCCTATGACTCAAGAAATAATAAAAAGAACTACGACAGAAACTATGTCTTCGCATTCTATAGTCTTCGATGAATGTCTTCATAGGTCATTATCTTCACGTGAATGTCTTCACGAGCCACCATCGTCTTCAATGTCTTCACACATTTTTAGGGGTCATCTCTGGAAGGTAAACCGAATCAGTGAGGGACTATTACCTGTGTTATCCTGTAATTCTCACAAACACGATAGTCCCTCAACCACGTTTGTCATCAATAGTCAAAAACCAACTAGGGGGCACTAGATGCACTTACAATCTTTCCTTTTTTGGTGATTGATGACAAATAGGTTGAAGTTTTCAATGGGGACAAAATATGTGAAACTATAGACAACACGGTCATTAACTTCATAAGATTGAGAGGGCTCCCCCTAAAGATGTGCATATAGGAAATTTGCTTTTGAATGCAAAGGCACATGGCAGGTTTTGCTTTGTGCAGATCTCCATCAATCTTATGAAGACAATTCATCATGCATACAAAGATGTGGCGAAGGTAATGATAGGCATAATGGAAAATGGGCGTCTGCTGAATGACTTCATGCGCATAGGATAGATATTTAACCAAGCAGAAGAAATAGCAGCAAATGTAGCAGACGACCATCAAGTTTAAGTGTTACAACTCAAGAGCCAAATGTTTCAAAATGAGAGTTGTAAGAACTTAGCAAAAATAAGGCACCCAACCCATATATGGACCCGCTTGAAGACTATCAACTCATATGCTTCCCCTCCTTTTTTTAGTAAGGACCAAAAAGGATTGAAGACATAGAGTATCTATGCGTTCCCAGGCGATGAAGACGATGGTGCAGTCGGGGTCGACGTTGGAGTTGGGTGGTGCAAAAGGGCCCGACGCAGAGTCGTGATGCAGTGAAGCAATTGCTGGAGAAGTGGCGTCGTCTTCTTCATCGATGACACGAGCAACAACAGTTGCAGCCGAAGATGAATACCCAGAATCTTCAATGGATGGAGTTGGACGCCAAGTCGTAGATTGTGGAGGCCTGGAGTCAAACTTGAAGCGCTCGGTGAAGCCATCTACTTGAAGATCATCTTCAGAGCAAAGCAATGTGAGGCTCTTCCAGGACGGCCGACAGGCTTCATGAGAAACAAAAGAGTTCTTGGTAGCCAAGTTGCGAATGCGATTCACGTCAGTGAGAAGACTTTGCATCTGCCTCTTCAACCAATCATGGTGCTTATCCTGCTTCTGGTGAAGTGAAACTAGAAGCTCTCGGTCATTAAGTACACGGGACACTTCTTAGGCCTTCGAGCAATGGTGCTACCAGTGGCATCAGTGTTGGCACGATGCGGAAGGCGCAGATTCCAGCAAGAGGATAAGCAGTGACATTTGCATTAGGCACATAAACACCTTCAACATGTTGTGTGAAGCTTTGGTGATCAACATTGAGCAGTTGAAGTGGTTGCTTGGCAGGCTCAGGATAGATGGCTTCATAAGACATATCAACCTCAGGCAAAAACACAACATGATTGCGTGTAGAGGCTTGATAGTTGATAGTTGAGTGAAGCTTAGTGAGCCGCATTATCTAGGGAGCATAGAACTTTAGGCCAAACAGATCAATACGAGACACAACAAGTTGACGAATGAAGAATTCATGTGTATTGAATCTGATACCATTGAGAATGTAAAATACCAAAGTCTTCATGGCACCTTCCAGTTTGGTTTCAGACGAGTGTCCCTTAATAGGCCAGAGAGTACGCCGCAGAATATGATATATGGTGCGAGGCAGATACTCGAGGTCCTTGACAAAGAATTCCTTTGGATAATCAGCTTCGAGGGGCAATGGCTTCATCATGCTGAGCATGTCACTCATGTTGGGCTCAGCCTATTGGAAGATGCTTTCCAGCTCCTTCTGATACAGGGAACAACCTGGTTCGTACAACTCACCAGGAGTGGGCAGGGAAGTAAGCTCAAGTAGAGTCTGAGCTTTGGCTTCATGATGAATGTCACCTGTCATCCACTCAAGGACCCATGTCTTCAGATCCCTGTTGTAGCCTTTGAAGTGATGAATGGAAGCAATCCAACATCTCAGAAGCAGTCAAGGGCTTCCTCAAGGCATGGAAGACCAGCAATGGCATCACAATCAAGACGTTGGTGAGGAAAGATCTGGTCCTGATTGTACAGAATGCAAGAGTAATAGCTTCGTTGATGAAAACTCTAGAACCTATCAGAAGAGATCCATGGCTTCTTGTATGGGTTCTTGGCAGAGTCAAAGAAGGTGTTGTTTGCTCTGAAGCTGTGCACACTGAATGAACATTGTGTCATTGTAGTGCTGGGAAGCCTAGGCAATCTGGGCTTGGGCTTCAGCGTCTAAGGCCTCCTCTCCACATGATATTCATATTGTGGGCCTGGGGCAGCAGGAGCCGTCAGTATTGGCAATCTGACAGTTACAAGCTCATCTGCTTGATTGAAGGCTTGGGTCATGGTGTGAGGCACAGGGGAGGAACAATCACTTCAGGGGCAGCAATGACTTCATGCTGCACATTATCTTCAGCCATGACAGTGTCATTGGCTTCAGTATTCATTGGAGGGACAGCCACATTTGCTTCACTTTTAGTGGCTCCAAGAAGTGGGGACTCATGCACAACAGAATCTTGAGGAGTGGGTTCTTACATGATGGGCACTTCTTCTTCTTGTACAACAACTTCTTGGGGAGGGGGAGTGACTTCACGAGTTTCTTCCTTTTCTTCATCGGCTGATGCAGCTGGAATATCTTCAGCCGCCTTGGCTTCAGATTCAGGAGGAGACACTGAAGGAATGGCATCAAGAAACACTTGACGTGCCACTAAGCTTGAGTTTTGTACTTCATCTTCAGGAATGCTGGACATGGAGGCTTGAGGCCTAAGACCTTTGCGAAGCCTTCGAAACTTGGGCGATGCTATTGGTGAAGCATTGGTCTACTCCATGTCTTCTTCTGGTGTTGTTGTGGAGGTCTCGAGTACCGAAGTGGTAACAAGAGACAGCGGAGTGCGAGGAGTGTCTTCATGTAAGGGGGTGTTTGGGGCTTGCTCTTCCCAAACATCATCTTGAGCAATTGGCGTTATGGGATGACCAATGCTTATGAGCTCACTGCTCGTTTGAGCAGGTGACTGAGCAGGTTGGTGTTCAAGCTGAGGACGGACTTCATCATCACCAACATTGTCATCATGACCAATGTCTTCAGCCGAAGGAGAGTCAGCAGCTGGATTTTCTTCAGTCTGATGAGCCTCTGAGGTAGCAGGCTCATGGATAACGAGACGACGCTCACGGTTGGAGGAGGCAGGCAGGGCAACAGAAATGGGTTCAACAACCAGTGGTTCTATGGAGGAGTTGCGAGGCTGATGTGAAGCTTTTGACTTCTGCTTCTTCTTGGAAGGAGCAGCATCAGAGGCATCAAGGTGCTTGCGTTTCTTAGCTTCAGCTTCAACGTGCCTCATCTTCTTTTGATAAGAAGCTGCTGATGGGACCTTTGGCTTCGAGCCAGTCATGCTGACAGGGAAGACAATGTTGGGTCTTTCTTGCCTTGGGGATTCAGTGTCTTCAGTAGCAGGCTTCTTCTTTGAAAGTGCAACTATCCCTGGGTGGTTTTGGTAATTACTAACAACATATAGCTCATTGAACTAATGCTCTTTCGAGATGATCATTTCAGAAAGTTTAATGATTGGCATGGCATGGATTAGGAATGTGGACCCCTCAAAATGCTAAGGACACATATTGGCTCAAGCTCAAGACTCTACATTTTCTATTTTAGTGATCCAAGATCACATTGAGTCCATAAGAAAGCCAATACTATTAAAAGGGGATGAGGTGTTGCTTAATGGGTTTCTTGCTCAAAATTCTTAGTGATATGATCCAAAACCCTCAACCACTTTCTCACATCCACATATATCGCAAACCAAAAGTCAAACTTGGCCCCACCAAAACTTTCTATCCGGCGCCACCGAGTTTAGTTGATATAGCCACTGCCACAAACCCTAGTCACTTCAGTCTCACCGATAGAGATCTCGGTCTCACCGAGATGGGGTTGCAAACTATATGTTTCCCTTCGTAACATTTCGGTCTAACCGAGATGAGTGATCGGTCCCATCGAGTTCGCAATGCAAACTCTCTGTGTCGCCTTCGTAACGTTTCGGTCCAACCGAAACGAGCGAATTGGTCCCACCGAGTTTGCCTGGCTAACTCTCTAGTTAGCTTATTACCAAAATCAGTCCTACCGAGTTTGTGTAATCGGTCTCACCGAGATTACGTTATACCCTAACCCTAATGAAATCGGTCCTACCGAGTTGTTCATATCGGTCCCACCGAAATGCCTAACGGTCACATTATGAACTAAATCGGTCTGACCGAGTTTTTTGATTCGGTCCCACCGAGTTTGGTAAATTGTGTGTAATGGTTAGATTTTGTGTGGAGGCTATATATACCCCTCCACCCACTCTTCACTCATGGAGAGAGCCATCAGAACATATCTACACTTCCATTACTCATTTTTCTGAGAGAGAACCACTTACTCATGTGTTGAGACCAAGATATTCCATTCCTACCATATGAATCTTGATCTCTAGCCTTCCCCAAGTTACTTTCCACTCAAATCATATTTCCACCAAATCCAAATCTGTGAGAGACAGTTGAGTGTTGGGGAGACTATCATTTCAAGCACAAGAGCAAGGAGTTCATCAACAACACATCGTCTATTTCCTTTTGGAGAGTGATGTCTCCTAGATTAGTTAGGTGTCAGTTGGGAGCCTCCGTCAAGATTGTGGAGTTGAACCAAGGAATTTGTACGGGCAAGGAGATAGCCTACTTTGTGAAGATCTACCCTAGTTAGGCAAGTCCTGCAGGGGCGATGGCCATGGTGGGATAGATAAGGTTGCTTCTTCATGGACCCTTCGTGGGTGGAGCCCTCCTTGGACTCGCGCAGCCGTTACCCTTCGTGGGTTGAAGTCTCCAACAACGTGGATGTATGATAGCTCCACCTATCGGAACCACGCATAAAAAATCTCCGTGTCTACATTGCATTTGCTCCCTCAAACTCCCCTGTTTACCTTCATATGTAATTGCTTTACATTCCACTACTATACTCTTAGAATTTCATGTGTAGGTTGATTGCTTGACTTGTGCTAAATTGCTAAAATCTGCCATGAATTAAAATTGGGAAAAGGCTAGATTTTTATTTGGTCAAGTAGTCTAATCACCCACCTCTAGACATACTTTTGATCCGACAAGTGGTATCAGAGCCTTGGTCTCCTTTTACCTTGATTTCCATAGCTTTGGTGATCATAGCCTTGGTTTCACAACCTAGGAGAGTATGGCATCTAGCGAGGGAAATTACCACCGTAGAGGTCCTTACTTTGATGGTACTAATTTTGCTAGTTGGAAGCATAAGATGAAAATGCATATTCTTGGACATAACCCCGCCGTTTGGGCTATTGTGTGTATTGATTTGCAAGGTGAATTCTTCGACGGGAAGGAACCGAATCATGAAGCATCCGCGAAAGAATTGAAGGTGTTGCAATACAATGATCAAGCTTGCGATATCCTCTTCAACGGATTGTGCCCCAAAGAATTCAACAAAATCAACCGTCTTGAGAATGCAAAGGGAATTTGGGATACTTTGATTGATATGCACGAAGGTACCGACTCCGTCAATGAATCCAAGTTGGATGTGATTCAAAGTCAACTTGACAATTTCAAGATGAAGGATGGTGTAGGCGTCGTTGAAATGTACTCTAGGCTTGCTCTCATCACAAATGAGATTGCTGACTCGGGAAGCGAAGAAATGACCGACAAATTCATCATCAAGAAGATCCTAAGAGCCTTGGATGGAAAATATGATACCGTGTGCACATTCATACAAATGATGCCCAATTACAAAGATCGCAAGCCTACGGAAGTCATTGTAAGAATTGTTGCTCATGAGATGTCACTCAAGGATAAAGAAGAGCTTCACAGCAAGTCTAGTGGTGCTTACAAAGCCTCATGTGATTCTCCTACATCATTAAGTGAGAAACAAGTCTTCAATGAATAATTGAGCTTAATGGTGAAGAACTTCAACAAGTTCTACAAGAATAGAAGCAAAGAGAGAAGTTCCAAGTCAAGGTCCTACAATGACAAAAGATCTTCTAGTCGTGACCGGAATTGCTACAATTGTGGAAGACCCGGACACTAGTCCAATGAGTGTACGAATCCCAACAAAAGAAGAGAAGACTCACCTAAAAGGAGAATTAGAAGATAAGAATGACCACTAATAGAGAGAAGGAGTAGAGATGATCGTTATGAACGAAGACCCTCTCATAGAAGCAAGGATTCGGAGAGGAAGGACAAATCATCAAGGAGCTATACAAGACGAAGACATCAAGCTCATGTTGGTGAATGGGTATCCGGTTCCGACTCCGATGACCACTCCGAGAGAAGCTATTACTCCGACTCCGAAGATACTCAAGATGAAGGTGTTGCCGGAATTGCTCTTGTGTCAACCAACTCCTACAACATATTTGACTCACCAAATGAAGGAATTGGAAGATGCTTCATGGCTAAAGTCCCTAAGGTATCACACCCCGAGTATCTCGATTTCAATAGTGATGAAGATGACTTGCTAGGAGATGATGATTCACTTGTTGGTAGCAATAGTGATGAAACCTATGATGAAAACTATGATAAAATTGCTATTAATCATGCTAATCAAGATAAAGCGAATGACAATGACAAGGAGAAGATTGAGCGTCTAACTAAAGAACTAAACACTCTAAAGTTAGCTCATAAAACTACCTTGGAAGATCATCGAGAACTTTTAAAGACTCATGAGAAGTTACGCTTTGAAAAGCTCAACCTTGAGCAAGAGCATGAGTTCTTAAAAGCAATCAATGATGATCTTCGTAAGAAAAGTTCTTCTTACATTGCCAAGCGTTTACTCTTGTCCACTTACATGCCACAAGTAAAATCTAGCAACAAGAACAAGAAAGATTCTTCCTCTAGTAGTAACAATAATCATGCGAAATCCAATGATGTTGCTTCTAGTAGTTCTCTTGATTCCACTAATGAATCTCTTAGACAAGTTACACTTGAGCAAGAAAATAGCTTATTGAAGGGAATTATAGAGAAAGGTGTTTACAAGAGCCTTGCCGGGAGTAAGCAATTCGAGGAAATTGTACGCAAGCAAGGAAGACACCGGAAGAATCAAGGTACTGGTTTTGAACGAAAGTTCAATGCCAATGGAGTTGAGTGGGAAGAAGATCAATACCCCAATACGAAGTTTGTTCCTCAACAAGAGAAGTATGATCCTACTTCTTTCCAAGGAACACAAGCTCAAGATGATCTTCCACCACAAGACCACAAGCTAAAGGGCAAGGACAAGCTTCAAGAAGAGATTGATGCATTTGAAGAAGCTCCTAAGGCCTTGGTCAAGTGGGTTCCCAAGACTACATCAAGTTCTACTTCATCAAGTACGACTACACTCCAAGGATTCCCATCAAGATGGTCTGGATCCCGAGGAAGAAGAACTAGAGAGTTCTTGAGGGTGACTCCTTCAACATACTTCACTCATATCATTTTGGCAAGGACAAGTGCAAACAACTTCCATATCTTGCACTAGTTCCAGGAGTCACAAATCTTCTTGTTGGTAAGACAGGGACAGGGGAACCAAATGCTTTCATGGGCATCATCCTATGCGAACATCACTCTATGTCTATGGATATTCTTGTTTGTTCCTTGTGGGACTAACCCGTGTAGGTATTGAAAGTGCAACTCACTCAAATGGATTGCTCCAAATGATCTACATCAACATTGAGCATCTACATCTTCAACACCTAAATGCAGTCATCATCGACAAACCCAAGGTTAGTTCATCCCTCTTAGGGGGGATATCACATCTAGGGGGAGCTTTACTCTAATCAATTGAGCTAAAGCAACTCTAATGATGTGAACACAACAATGCTTTATGTAAAAGTGGTAACCCCACTTGTGCTTAAACGATGAGTATGTCCTATGATCAAATGTTCTCATTTGACTCCTAAGTCAATATACTCATATATAGATGACCTAGTCATCGCCAATTGCTTGATAGATGCTAGAATGGTTGTGCATGCTTTGCCACATGTTTCATTTGCTATCTTATTATGTGAGCATGTTGAATGCATATTTTTCTCATTCGAGGACATCCATTTGTTGCTTTGATTGTTTGGCTCTTTTTCTTTTGCCAAATGGTTGGACAAGAATGCCTAAGAACCCCCTCTAGCTATCTATGATTTTCTCATATCAAACTCTATTCATGCTACATCATAAAGTTTGATCAAGTCAGATTCGAACCACTCTGTGTGAGGAGCACTCGGAGTCCCCGATTCGTCATAGACTTAAACTTCCAAAACCTCTTTGTGCATTTCGGTATGACCGAGTCATCCACTTCGGTTACACCGAGTTCCCTAAGTTGATCTAGGTCTTCAATCTCGGCGCAACCGATTTGAACTTTTCGGTCACACCGAGTTGCAGTAACTGCTAGCAGTTTTGCATCTCGGTGCCACTGAGTTGTTCCACTCGGTCACAAAGACAGGGTCGGGTTATATATACCGTCGGGTCAATTTTTGGAAAACTTTCCAAAACCTCTCGCCCGCACGTGACCTGCTCTGCCGTCTCGGGTCTCCGGATTGTCTCCTTGCCGCTAGTGACCTCCCACTGCTTGTCTCCGCCGCCGTCAACGGGATTCCACCCCGATGTTGCCACCGTAGCGAGCTCGTCGCCAAGTCAGGGTATGAGCTCGATCTCTTTGCAATCCTTATCTCTGATTCTAAGCGCAAAGATATTGCCATGATTCTTGCCATGATTGAAATCATCCTGTCCAGCAGAAACTCCGTATAGATTAGTTTTGATTCGAAAATTTAGGGTTAGGTCTGCGCCGAACTCATCTCGGACCGACTGAGTTGTAGAAATCGGTCTCACCAATTTGGCTTAGGCCATTGCACAAGCGATTTTTGGTCTGATCGAAAACTGCAAATCGGTGTGACCGAGTTTGACTCTCTGTGGAACCCTAGCAATCTCGGTGCCACCGAAATGTAACTCGGTCTAACCGAGTTCACTAGTTTAGGTTACAAAATTGCTTCGGTATCACCGAGTTTAACAAATTGGTAGCTCCGAAATGCTTTCTGTGGAGAACTAAAACTAAGTTTTTGAGTTATCTATTTTGCAAAAACTCTACACTTTGTGATGCTTATCCACTCTACCTCGTCTACATCTATTCACATGATTTGTTGTCAGTGTAATTGCCAAGATGTCTGACCAGAGTGACAGGAAGAACAGGTCTGAGGAGCAAGCTTACATGAGTGAGGGCACTAGTCCCTCTACCAGTTCTGATGAGGGTAGCAGGAGCACTCCAAGTAATCTTCCAAAGGCTGCTACCAAGACAAGGAAGAAGAAAACTTCTGACAGTGAGGATGAGGATTTTGTGGCTGATGAGGCTACTTCAAAGAAGAAAGTTGCTAGGAAGGAATATGGCACAACAGCTTCAAACAAGCCAGGTTTGAACAAGAAGGTCCCTGCCAAAAGAGTTCCAATGTCAAAGGCCAGATCAACAACTCAAGAAAAAATGGTGTTCACTCTTGAAACCAGAGATGATGAGCCAGGAGGAACTAAGAAGAGAGCTAGAAAAACCACAGCCAGAGTGATTGGCAAGCCATCCATGAGAGATGATGATGATGAAGCTGAAGAAGAAGAAGAAGAGGTTTTCGCATGATAACCCACAAGTGTAGGGGATCGCAACCGTTTTCGAGGGTAGAGTATTCAACCAAATTTATTGATTCGACACAAGGGGAGCCAAAGAATACTCTTAAGTATTAGCAGCTGAGTTGTCAATTCAACAACACCTGGAAACTTAGTGTCTGCGGCAAGGTAGTTTAGTAGCAAAGAAATATGGAGATAGTGGTAACAGCAATAAAAGTAACGGCAGTGTTTTTGTAGTTTTTTGTAATAGTAGCAGCGGAAAAGTAAATAAGCAACAAGCAATATGTGAAAAGCTCGTAGGCATTGGATCGGTGATGGGGAATTATGTCGGATGGAATTCATCATGTAAAAGTTATAACCTAGGGTGACACAGGACTAGCTCCAGTTCATCAATGTAATGTAGTCATGTATTCCGAATATAGTCATACGTGCTTATGGAAAAGAACTTGCATGACATCTTTTGTTCTACCCTCCCATGGCAGCGGGGTCCTAGTGGAAACTAAGGGATATTGAGGCCTCCTTTTCATAAAGTACTGGACCAAAGCATTAACACATAGTGAAATACATGAACTCCTCAAACTACGGTCATCACCGGGAGTAGTCCTGATTATTGTCACTTCGGGGTTGCCGGATCATAACACATAGTAGGTGACTATAGACTTGCAAGATAGGATCAAGAACACACATATATTCATGAAAACATAATAGGTTCGGATCTGAAATCATGGCACTCGGGCCCTAGTGACAAGCATTAAGCATAGAAAAGTCATAGCAACATCAATCTTAGAACATAGTGGATACTAGGGATCAAACCCTAACGAGACTAACTCGATTACATGGTAAATCTCATCCAACCCATCACCGTCAAACAAGCCTACGATGGAATTACTCACGCACGGCGGTGAGCATCATGAAATTGGTGATGGAGGAAGGTTGATGATGACGATGACGACGATCTCCACTCTTCGGAGCCCCGAACGGACTCTAGATCAGCCCTCCCGAGAGAGATTAGGGCTTGGCGGCGGCTCCGTATCGTAAAACGTGAAAATTCTTCCTCTCTGATTTTTTTCTCCCCGAAAGTGAATATATGGAGTCAGGGGGTACATCGGTGGAGCATCAGGTGGCCCACGAGGCAGGGGGCGCGTCCAGGGGGAGGGGGGCGCCCCCCACCCTCGTGGACAGGGTGTGGGCCCCCTGACGTAGATCTTTCCGCAGGTATTTTTTATATTTTACAAAATAATTCTCCGTGGATTTTCAGGTCATTCCGAGAACTTTTTATTTCTGCACAAAAACAACACCATGGCAATTCTGCTGAAAACAACGTCAGTCCAGGTTAGTTCCATTCAAATCATGCAAGTTAGAGTCCAAAACAAGGGCAAAAGTGTTTGGAAAAGTAGATACGTTGGAGACGTATCACTGCACCAGCACCTAAATCTCAGAAGCTGATGGGGGATGCCATTAAGTCAGGGGCTGCTCCTTCAAAGCCCAATACTACCCCCAAAGCTGCCGCTCAAGCCAGCAAGTCTGCACCCAATAGAAGCACAAGGAACATTCCAGCTGCAGGAAAGAACAAGGCCCCAGTGCCTGAGATTGATGAAGATGTTGAGGTCCAAGTGCTCAGAAAATTGAAGCCCAAGATCCCTGATCATGATGATAATCATATTGTTGCTGAAGATATGAAGTTGAGGAAGGATGCAGCTCTCAGAAGATGGAGACAATCTGACCCATATGCTGTGAGGAGAAAGACTTCTATGAGACCATTCTGCTTGACAAGAACCCAATGGTATGTGACATGAGATGGGTTGATTGGGAGTACATCAAGGAGAATGAAGATAATTTTCCAAGTGTGCATGAAAGTTTCAAAGCATGTGGTGTTGACAAGTTTGTGGGACAAAAATTGACAAAATGGAATGATGAACTCATCATGCAATTCTACTCCACAACTCTTTCTATCCAGATGGTAGAATTGTATGGATGTCTGAAGGTACAAGGTACCGGTCAACTGTTGATGAGTGGGCCAAGTTGATAAAAGCCCCTGAAGAGCATGAGGATGACTTGGATGTCTATGCCAAGAAGAAGAAAGACCACAACTCTACGGTAAACATGTACAAAGAGATCCCTGATAAAGCTTTGGAGACACACCAGCTTGGATCTGTACACTATCTGTTATCTGATCTAGCTACAATCAACACTATATTGAGGCATACATTGTTACCCAAATCTGGAGATCACAAGATGATCAGAGGACACTTAATCAACTTGCTGCATATTTTTTACGTCCCTCAAAAGCTCAAGGTCATGAGTCTGATTGTAGAGACAATCAAGAGGACTGCTGCAGACCAAAAGATATCATGTAGGTATGCTCCACACATTCAGGAGCTCATCAACTCCAAGATGGGCACAGGCACATACTTGCTGGATAAAGAACATCTACCCCTATATCCTGAATTTGAGGACAACACAGTTGTGATGGATGAGCAGGAATCTTCATCAGTGCAAGCACAAGAGAAAAGAGCCAAAGCTGGAGCTGAGAAAGCTGCCAAGATGCCAAGTGTTGAAGAGGCGTCTCAAGTGTCCCTCAAGTAAAAACAAGATCAAATGGCATATCTAATTCAAGAAACTTTGAGGATTGATAAGATCTTGGTCACCCTGACTCAAAATCAGGAGAGCTTGGAGAGGATCATTGAAACAAAGTTCTATGATCTTGATCTGAAAGTGACTGAGTTACAAACTGCAGTTGAGCAGCTCCAGGGGGAAGCAGAGGAGAGGAAAGGGCGGGCTACCACAGATGCCTTTCAAAGAGTGCCTAGAGGTCAAAGATCTACTGCAGTGCATGTACCTGATACTAGAGCAACAACATCAGCACCAGCAGCCACAGCTTCAGTGCCACCTCTAGTTGCCACTCCACCAACTCCATCTATATCATCTGAAGCCTTCATCCTTGGAGTTCTCTCTACACCGCCTCCCGAAGATCAAGCCTGAGAGACGCATAGCACTATGCATATTTGAACTTTTTGGTAACTTGTTGCCAAAGGGGGAGAAATATGTATAGATCAAAGGCTTCGAGAGAAAGTGTTTTGCTTCTTTGTCTCTCTTACTTTTGGTTGAACTTTATTGTGTGCTTGGCTTATTCTCTATGTCCTTGTGTGAGATAATTGTTTGATCATGTGATTGATCATATGCTACCTTAATGCTTGCTTCAATGACATTATGTTTTATATCCCTGTATGATCATTCACTTTGCTTGGTGATGAGTGCATGCTTTTAGTTTATATCATTTTGAGCGCTCCACCAAGATGTATGTGACATGGAAGAGTGACCCATCATCCTAATCGATTGTGCATTTGCATTGAAACACAAATTTTAAATAATGCACAGATTTAAGGGGAGCTCTTGCTTATCACATACTTCTCAAAGCGATGGTGTATTTAAATCTTATTATCATTTGTCGAAGCTTTGATCTATATGTTGTCATCAATTACCAAAAGGGGGAGATTGAAAGTGCAACTATCCCTGGGTGGTTTTGGTAATTACTAACAACATATAGCTCATTGAACTAATGCTCTTTCAAGATGATCATTTTAGAAAGTTCAATGATTGCATGACATGGATTAGGAATGTGGACCCCTCAAAATGCTAAGGACACATATTGGCTCAAGCTCAAGACTCTACATTTTCTATTTTAGTGATCCAAGATCACATTGAGTCCATAAGAAAGCCAATACTATTAAAAGGGGATGAGGTGTTGCTTAATGGGTTTCTTGCTCAAAATGCTTAGTAATATGCTCCAAAACCCTCAACCACTTTCTCACATACACATATGTCCCAAACCAAAAGTCAAACTCGGCCCCACTGAACCTTTCTATCCGGCGCCACCGAGTTCAGTTGACATAGCCACTGCCACAAACCCTAGTCACTTCGGTCTCACTGATAGGGATCTCGGTCTCACCAAGATGGGATGGCAAACTCTCTGTTACCCTTCATAACTTTTCGGTCTAACCGAGATGAGCGATCGGTCCCACCAAGTTCGCAATGCAAACTCTCTGTTTCCCCTTCGTAACGTTTCTGTCCAACCAAAACGAGCGAATCCGTCCCACCGAGTTTGCCTGACCAACTCTCTAGTTACCTTATTACCAAAATCGGTCCTACCGAGTTTGTGTAATAGGTCTCACCGAGATTACATTATGCCCTAACCCTAATGAAATCGGTCCTACCGAGTTTGTGTAATAGGTCTCACCGAGATTACATTATGCCCTAACCCTAATGAAATCGGTCCTACCGAGTTGATCATTTTGGTCCCACTGAAATGCCTAACGGTCACATTATGAACTAAATCGGTCTGGCCGAGTTTTCTTATTCGCTCCCACCGAGTTTGGTAAATTGTGTGTAATGGTTAGATTTTGTGTGGAGGCTATATATACCCCTCCACCCACTCTTCACTCGTGGAGGGAGCCATCAGAACATATCTACACTTCCATTACTCATTGTTCTGAGAGAGAACCACCTACTCATGTGTTGGGACCAAGATATTCCATTCCTACCATCTGAATCTTGATCTCTAGCCTTCCCCAAGTTGCTTTCCACTCAAATCATCTTTCCACCAAATCCAAATCTGTGAGAGATAGTTGAGTGTTGGGGAGACTATCATTTCAAGCACAAGAGCAAGGAGTTCATCATCAACACACCATCTATTACCTTTTGGAGAGTGGTGTTGTCGGCGTCCTGGGAACCAGGGTACCCAGACTTGCCTGTCTGCGGGCCACGTGTAATGCCCAGGATGGGACTATACCTCCTACGTGTCGAGGCACGACTTAAAGGTATAAGCCCATCCTAGAATGATCTCAAGTTTGGTATCTTTGCACGACTCATGTAAAAGAGGGATTAAATGGTAAAAGGAGATAGTTGGCTTACACTCGCCACTTCACACAATACATTACATAAGAATACAACATTCAAAACATCACAGCCCATCTAAGGGTAAGATCTAAAAGAAAGATACCAAAACAGAAATCCACAGGTCTAGATCGAATCCTAGTAGAAACCACTACTGATCGTCGAAACGTCACAAGCAAACGACCACTCTCTTCATCGAGCTCCAAGTGAAGAACTTGAACCAGCTCCTGCATCAAACTCGACTACACCTGCATCTGGTGGTGTAGTATCTGTGAGCCACGAGGACTCAGCAATCCCATAACCATGGGTATCAAGACTAGCAAAGCTTTATGGGTAGGAAGAAGGATAGTGGTGAGGCTGCAGCAGCGACTAAGCAATATATGGTGGCTAGCTTACGAGTACCAGAATAAGATGAGCATATACGCAAACGGTTGCAAAAGTAGTGATCGCTAAAGATCCTGAACTACATACGAATCAAACATAACCCCACCGTGTTCTCTTCTCAAAGTGAAAAGTGACAGTCATGGTTACTCACACAGTTGTGTGTTTTACTTCGGATCCTCTGACAAGTTTTCTACAACCGGACATTAACAAATTCCAATCTGCCACATAACTGCGGGCACGGCTTTCGAAAGATGATAACCGTGCAGGGGTGTCCCAACTTAGCCCATCACAAGCTCTCACGATTAGCTGAAGTGATAAATATAATATCATCACTCCTTATCTTAGGGAAAATTGATCAGGCTCGGCATCCCGGTAGCACAAGACATTTCGACAATGGTAAAACAAGTCCAGCAAGACCTCCCGGTGTGTCGACACCCTGATAGTAGCCGCGCGTATCTCGTCTCAGGCCACGACCGGATGGGTGATCCTACATGAGCCAAACCTCGAGTTTCCTAGTGGTGGCCCCGCATAACCCCCGTTTGGTACCAACACCATCAGCATGGGCCCCCCCTGCTATGTAGAATTAAGAACCCGAGGGTGCGACCCCCTATGCAAATTTAATTATTTAATTAAGTTGTTATTATGAGCAAATTAAAACCAATGTTGGGTCTTACTGGAGGAGTTTTATTCAAAGTCGAACTGTCAAGGGGTCCCCATCCACCCATCGTGTAAGGAACGCAAAATCAAGGAACATAATGCCGGTTTATCGGCGCCTAAGGTGGCATGAGTGGAACAAAACACCGAGCAAAAGGCCAAGCCTTCCACCCATGCCAAGTATATAGGTGTGTTAATAATAATAATAGATATTGTGATATATCCAACAACAAGTTCCCTCCTGGAACGAACTTCATCTTCACCTGCAAGTAACAACGCTATAAGAGGGGTTGAGCAAGCGGGTAACATTGCCAAACAGTGGTTTTGCTAGGAAGGTTTCAAGGTTAAGGTTTCATGGCAACAAGGAGAGGCTGACATAAAAGATGGGTAGCGCGACATGTAACGATAGCATCGAGACAACTAAGCATGGCAATGGTAGTAAAGGTATCCAAGGGTATGATCATCTTGCCTGGGATTCCGCAAGGAAGAAGAACGGGTCCAGAAGAAGACGAAGAAGAAGCCGCACAACTCCGGAACGAAACCGAAGCTAACAAGAGAAGCAACCGGAAAGAAACAAGCAACACGGTAAACACACAATCATAAGCATGGCATACGATGCACATCCAAGTACGATGCATGTCCGGTTTAAATATGCATGTCATGGCAAAGTGCACAAACAAGTACTACAAGTTAAGTGGAGCTCAATATGCAACGAGTTGCATATTGACGAAACACCACATTAAAATTATTTAATTGACTCTCGTTTATTTACAAGACAAGGTTAATTGTTGGTTAACATAGCAAGAGGTGAAACAATAATTAAAACCACACTATTTAGGCAATTTAAATGGGGCCGGAAATAACCACAACAATTCCGGGAAATCCCCATGAGCATGTTTAGTAATTATAAGCAAACAACAATTTAACATATCAATGTTGTTAACATGATGCGGATGACATGATCAAGTTTTATGCAATTTTTATTAAAAGTTGATATGAAGAAGATATGAAGTATTGTCACCGCGGTGGAAGGAAAGGGTGCCACGGCAACGATCCGAAAATGATGCAACGCAACATCTCGGTTCCGGTAACTCGTCGAGAGAACGGTGCAAAAGATGACGGAGAGCGAGTCGAACGAGATGAAAAAGGTGGGGTGATCCCGTTGCCGGGTTCCCACGGGTCGGCGACGAGGCAACCGAGGAACACGACAAAAGATGAAACGGCACGGTGCACACAAGGAAACATCTCATACAACACACAAGCAACATCCACGGGTCATCGTCTCGGGCTTATACCTTCGGAACATTCGGTCTCGGAGGGGGTTCGAGTCGTCGAGGGACATAGTGGAAGTAGTGGTACTCGCGGTCGTAGAGGAAGTAGTGGAAGTAGACGTTCCGTAGAGGTACTCGTTATGTAGCCGTTCTCGCGATTCGTAGAGGAAGTAGGCGTTCTCGTTTCGTAGATGTCTGAGGTCGTCGATAGAGGTACTTGTCGCATCCACGGGTCTTCGAGGGTCGACGGTAGTGGTACAAACGAAGGTGGTCGAACTTGACACTTCCGGGTCTCGGCGACGTAGTCGAAGTAGTTGTACATGTCGGCGGTAGTGTAACTTGACGGATCCGAGCTCTTCGAGGGTCGTCGTGGTACTTGCCGCATCGCCGGGCGTATTCATACATGTTCAGAGAGGAACTTGGCGTATCCATGCGTAGGGGTACTTGGACTTGGGCTTGCCGGTCTTGACAACCTGAAGGGTACTTGGCAAATAATCCCGGAGCCGATGCATCCACGTATGGTTCCTGGCGACGTTCTTGCTGGTCCAAAGAAGCACGACAGGAGGTGGGGCGGCGACGGGAAACGGAGGCAGAGCAGCGGCATACTGCTGCTAGGGGAGGCCTGCTGGAGGACGGGGCGCCGTCGGCACAGGCTGGAGAAGGCGGGGCTGTAGACGAACTTGGAGCACAGCGGGAGATGCTGGTGCCTGGCGACACGGCGTGCGCGCTGGAGAGGAGCAGCTCGAGCGGGGAGGCCGGCCTCGCTGGACTGGAGGACGGGCGCTTCGAGCGCCTCGAGCGGCGGCTTGGCCTCGATGCGGGGTGGCGGGCAACCTGGCCGGCGGCTGCGGCTTTGATGGCCGGCCGGCGAGGCGAAGCCGGGGTGGCGGCGGAGGAGAGTCTTGGAGACGGGGAGGCGCTGTCGGACGCAGGGGCCATGGCACGCAGGGCGCTGGAGAGGCCTGGCGAGGCTGGAGGTTCGGGCGCCATGGCGCGGCGCTGGGACTGGAGAACGGGCGCGGAGGCTTCGGTCCTTGTCTCCCTTGCAGACGAGGGCGAGGCAGGAGGGGAAGGGCGCTGCGGCGTCTCTGGTGGAGGCCGACGAGGGAGCAAGGAGCGAGATGAGGAGAGGGGTCGAGCGCTGAGAGGGAGATGGGGACGGAGTGCTAGGGGATCGGTCGGCTCGGTCTCTGGCGGCGCATCGGGAGGACGACAGGGAGGTGGATCGAGGGAAAGGGAGATGGGCCAGCTAGGGTTGCGAGGGGGAAAAAGGAGGCTGGGCCTCAGGCCTGAGAAGGGATGGAGGCTGAGAGTGTTTGGGCCTGGGAGTGTTTGCTAGGAGGCCCAAGCTGGACTGCTGGGATCTCTCTCTCCCTCTTAATCCTTCTCAAAAACTCTTTAGCAGAAAACAAAAGAGAGAAGAAAAAGGAAGGGAGGGTTAGGAAACGAATTAGCACATGGGATTATTATTCTCGGGCTCACAAAAAATGAGCGTAGTCCAAGAAAATAGAAATGGCAAGATTGCGGAATTAAATTCAAACTCGTTGAATATAATTCAAATGAGTGTGAGAAACAAATGGGTGTTTGGTAGGTCCAAATAATGTTGAGGATTTTGGAGGAGCCTCGATAAAATGGGTAAGAATTATTGGCAAGGTTTAAGGCAAGGAATTGAGAAGAAAAGGCATGGGGAAAATATATGCAAGTGTGTTGGGTTATTCCGAAGCAATGGAATATTATTATAATAGCTCCCTAAAATATTTGGGAGTATATGTTATAAAGAGAAGACATTCCTTCCCTCGGTTTAAATGGACCGAAGGTCCACACGATTTATTTAAGTTGAGATGCAAAAGAAATATGACATGATGGCATGATGCTATGATGCAAAGCAAAATAAATAACACAAGCACAAAAGAAACACACGGGAGAACCCAGAACATCTGGAATCTTCTGGAATCTTCTGGGACGTTGGTCTTCGGGCGTCACAACTCTCCCACACTAACAGAGGATCTCAACCCGAGATCCTAGAGATAGCACCGGGTAAAAATGGAAGAGGGAGAGGTAAAACAAAGTTGCTTCTTTGACAGACGAGTGAAACCACAAGCCTTGAGAGGTTGAACAATCTTGAAAGAAAGAATACAACTGAGATGAACGAAGTTAAGAGCACTCCGGTAAAATGAGGAACAAGGAACACCACGAGAACCTGGAAGGTTGAAAGACATGAAACAAGAGCTTATGAACCAGAAGAATAAGAAACCGCAATGGTATAGCCAAGGAATAAGAATGATAGAATTCGGACAGCACTCCGTCTGAAAATGGAAGGAATTGAACATGAACTTGCCAAGTTGGGATGATACTTGAAGAAAACAACAACACACAGCCTCCGGAACAATTGAAAGAAAGGCACAAGGGTAAGAAGGATTCAGACAGCACTCCGGTTGAAAAAAGAGGCAAAGTTGGTAAGATGGGAGAACTTGAATGAAGAATACAACACTCCGGTTAAATGGACAAGCAAGGAAAAAAACAACATCTCGATCAAACGATATGATGGTTTGGATAGAGCAACATCACAATGCCTCCGGAATGAAGAATATATGCTATGGTCGTTGGAAAGAAAAGAACGGAGAAGAAAAAGACAACTTCTCCGACAAAATGAATTAGGAAAACCTCCTTACAAAAAGGGGTTGAACGGAGTTGTTGGAAAATCAACAACGAAAAGAATAAGCTTGATGTGGGCTTATGGAAAACATCTCAAAATTAAGAGGTGACAACCAGCCACTGACGAAAATATTTGATTGGATTGAGATCAACAAGGAGATGAAAACTTATTTCACCGGAATGATAATGAAGAGCTTGGGTCATTTATAAGCACCATAATTAGCAACAATCCTCAGGGAAGGCTTTTAGGTGAAATACAACCCAAGATGACTCCAACAAATAATTGAAGAGTTGAAAGATCTCCTGAACAAGGAAAATGATGGGTTTAAATATCTCATTCCTGACAACTTGTGAGTCATGAAACATGAAGGGAAAATTGTCAAGAATGACATAACACCATCTGAAAAGGATAAGGTAGTAAGAATTGCAATTGGAGAACATGATGAAGAATGCTTGAGCTCCAACAAGAATCTTGATGAAGACTTCGAGGATGAATTAAATCTTGATGAACCACCATGAGAACTCCGGTAATGAAAGCATGAGAAGTGATAGATGAAAGAATAAGATTCAAGGCCTGTGATGAATTAGATGGAGCTTTGAAATGATATAATTGAAATAACTTGGAGCTCCGGAAAACAAGATGAAGAATTTAGAACCAAGGATATGATATGATGAACAAGCTCCAGACAAAAGAATTAAATCACCTTGGAAGAAACTAGAATAAGATTTATGTTATGCATATCTTTCACCAATTTAAATTGATGACAACCAAAGGATTTGGCATACTACTTATTCTCGTTGCAAGGAATTAAAGAGAGATCTCGCACAAGCTTGGGTAAATCTTCAACGAAGCACCGGTAGAATATGGAGACGAACGAAGAGGCATCAATGAAGAATATTTGGAGGACGAAGTTGCAAACAGAGAACGAAGAAATATTCTGAATGGATGGCCTTCGGAGGAACACAAAGAAAAGAATTCATGAAATGCTTTGGATGGGTATAAAAGAATTCCTCACGAATGGAACATAATGAGGATGACATGAAGCTAGTACCACAAATCTTCAAGAGAACGGCCAAGATTAAGAGAAACACTTCTCTGGTCTTCAAATGTTGAGAATGAAGAAGAGAAATGCCATAAGAATTGTTGAGCATTCCGGAATGAAGAATTAAAAAGGTTGAAACAACGATGAAAAAGAATTGAACGCGATCTTGGAGAAGGCATGTGACTGATGGGAATCATTCTTACGTCACACTTTAAAGAGAATTTTAGAATAACTCCGGAAGATTAGAAGAGTCAGGTAAGATCCTGGGAAAAGACATGTGGGTTAGGGCCCACTAAAAAGAAATCACCGTTGAAAAGATTGCTTAAGAGATATTGCACCGGTTGAATTGAATGGCTTGAATAAGATAACAATCCTCAAAATAGCTTGAACAGATTAAGAATGGAATTATGAATCTTCAGCACTCCGGATATGAATAGCAAGAGGAGAATGATTAATTGGTGCACCAGAATAAGAAAGCATTGTGAAATGAGGAAAAAGGATAAGATCAACACCGAAATCTTGAATTACATCCACCGGCAGAATTTGAGAACAAAAGAATGATGAACTTGAAACTCTTGAGCATCTTCACGATAATCACCGGATAAGAACATTGAAGGAAATGAATGAATAAATATCACATGAATAAAAATGGATACTTCATTTGAGAATTTCTGGCTCCATAAAGAAAAGGGTGGGAGGGTGGGGAAAACAAAGACAACTTGGGATGAATGAAACAGACAAATCGTCGGATTTCTCAACGGCGTCCGTATGGAATAACTTGAAGAGAAGGCACACCGGTTGAAAAGGGATTAACATGAAAATCTTGATGATCAAGAAGGATTAGCACTCCCATAGAAATATGAGAACACCGCTTAGGAAAGGTATGGAATCAACATTTGACATCGAAGCAACTCGAATACCAGAATCAAGACAAAACAAAGGATAATTATGCAACATAGTCTTCACAAGCATCATTCGAACAAGAGGAACGAATGAAATCCGCAGGTACATCAACTTGATGAGAAGCCACTTGGGAGAACAAAAAGGTAAATAAAAGCAACAAGGATCAGATAGAACAAAAACAAGGCAGAAGCTTCGTTCGACATCTTCGTGCTGAAAGCTCATGGAACGTGTTACAAAAGGGTTTTGCAATCCCCGGATCAGCATAGCCAAGGACCCTTTAAGATGCAACACCCGATCGGAACAAGCCCATAAAACCACTTCACTCAATGTAGAACCCCGAACTTCATATCGTGCATCCGTTGGAAGAATGCCTATAACTACTGGATGAACCCACCTATTAATTTCCGAAAGTTTCCAGTTATGCAATCAGGTGTTGGGGATACAGGGGAAGCACCGCGCAATCAACTCTAAACCTACATCCAGCTGTATCCATCCTTCAACACATAACCAGTTGTTCTCGGAAACCGTTTACCTCGGACCTTCGAAACGCATCCACTATACAAGCTATGGCAATACTCCCGAACTACCTCCCCAGTACTGGGTGATGTCGGGGTTATCTTGCCACTAACCGCATAGGAGAGTTTTCGATGTCGGCCGTCTTAAGTATTCTAGTACTGCCGCGATGGATTTGTGACGACAACACCTCGGAGCTCAACTCCCCGGGACACTGCCACAACCCCTAATGTCAGGAGGCATCGAGAACAATGTTCTCGTCACAAAGACATCGAAACAATCCAAACAATACTCGCGAGATCCTAAAAAAAAATTTGGTGCAATTTTGAAAGTGGAAGAGGCAAGAGTAGTCGTCAGGAGTCCTCACCAGAGTGAAAAGAGATGAGGAGCAAAAGAAATCCTACTCTCCGATATATATATAGGACTCAAAACATTTTCAGTGTGTGCCTAGACTCAACCGTCAACGATTTGATCAATCAGTGTGGGCTTCTAGGTCGGAGAAGGCTCTGAATACCAACTTGTAATGCCCAGGATGGGACTATACCTCCTACGTGTCGAGGCACGACTTAAAGGTATAAGCCCATCCTAGAATGATCTCAAGTTTGGTATCTTTGCACGACTCATGTAAAAGAGGGATTAAATTGTAAAAGGAGATAGTTGGCTTACACTCGCCACTTCACACAATACATTACATAAGCATACAACATTCAAAACATCACAGCCCATCTAAGGGTAAGATCCAAAAGAAAGATACCAAAATAGAAAGCCATAGGTCTAGATCGAATCCTAGTAGAAACCACTACTGATCGTCGAAAGGTCACAAGCAAACGGCCACTCTCTTCATCGAGCTCCAAGTGAAGAACTTGAACCAGCTCCTGCATCAAACTCGGCTGAACCTGCATCTGGTGGTGTAGTATCTGTGAGCCACGAGGACTCAGCAATCCCATAACCATGGGTATCAAGACTAGCAAAGCTTTATGGGTAGGAAGAAGGATAGTGGTGAGGCTGCAGCAGCGACTAAGCAATATATGGTGGCTAGCTTACGAGTACCAGAATAAGATGAGCATCTACGCAAACGGTCGCAAAAGTAGTGATCGCTAAATATCCTAAACTACATACGAATCAAACATAACCCCACCGTGTTCTCTTCTCAAAGTGAAAAGAGACAGTCATGGTTACTCACACAGTTGTGTGTTTTACTTAGGATCCTCTGACAAGTTTTCTACAACCGGACATTAACAACTTCCAATCTGCCACATAACCGCGGGCACGGCTTTCGAAAGATCATAACCCTGCAGGGGTGTCCCAACTTAGCCCATCACAAGCTCTCACGATTAGCTGAAGTGATAAATATAATATCATCACTCCTTATCTTAGGGAAAATCGATCAGGCTCGGCATCCCGGTAGCACATGATATTTCGACAATGGTAAAACAAGTCCAGCAAGACCTCCCGGTGTGTCGACACCCTGATAGTAGCCGCGCGTATCTCGTCTCAGGCCACGACCGGATGGGTGATCCTACATGAGCCAAACCTCGAGTTTCCCCGTGGTGGCCCCGCATAACCCCCGTTTGGGACCAACACCATCAGCACTGGCCCCCCTGCTATGAAGAATTAAGAACCCGAGGGTGCGACCCCCTATGCAAATTTAATTATTTAATTAAGTTGTTATTATGAGCAAATTAAAACCAATGTTGGGTCTTGCTGGAGGAGTTTTATTCAAAGTCGAACTGTCAAGGGGTCCCCATCCACCCATCGTGTAAGGAACGCAAAATCAAGGAACATAATGCCGGTTTATCGGCGCCTAAGGTGGCATGAGTGGAACAAAACACCGAGAAAAAGGCCAAACCTTCCACCCATGCCAAGTATATAGGTGTGTTAATAATAATAATAGATATTGTGATATATCCAACAACAAGTTCCCTCCTGGAACGAACTTCATCTTCACCTGCAAGTAACAACGCTATAAGAGGGGCTGAGCAAGCGGGTAACATAGCCAAACAGTGGTTTTTCTAGGAAGGTTTCAAGGTTAAGGTTTCATGGCAACAAGGAGAGGCTGACATAAAAGATGGGTAGCGCGACATGTAACGATAGCATCGAGACAACTAAGCATGGCAATGGTAGTAAAGGTATCCAAGGGTATGATCATCTTGCATGGGATTCCGCAAGGGAGAAGAACGGGTCCAGAAGAAGACGAAGAAGAAGCCGCACAACTCCGGAACGAAACCGAAGCTAACAAGAGAAGCAATCGGAAAGAAACAAGCAACACGGTAAACGCACAATCATAAGCATGGCATACGATGCACATCCAAGTATGATGCATGTCCGGTTTAAATATGCATGTCATGGCAAAGTGCACAAACAAGTACTACAAGTTAAGTGGAGCTCAATATGCAACGAGTTGCATATTGACGAAACACCACATTAAAATTATTTAATTGACTCTCGTTTATTTACAAGACAAGGTTAATTGTTGGTTAACATAGCAAGAGGTGAAACAATAATTAAAACTACACTATTTAGGCAATTTAAATGGGGCCGAAAATAACCACAACAATTCCGGGAAATCCCCATGAGCATGTTTAGTAATTATAAGCAAACAACAATTTAACATATCAATGTTGTTAACATGATGCGGATGACATGATCAAGTTTTATGCAATTTTTATTAAAAGTTGATATGAAGAAGATATGAAGTATTGTCACCGTGGTGGAAGGAAAGGGTGCCACGGCAACGATCCGAAAATGATGCAACGCAACATCTCGGTTCCGGTAACTCGTCGAGAGACTGGTGCAAAAGATGACGGAGAGCGAGTCGAACGAGATGAAAAAGGTGGGGTGATCCCGTTGCCGGGTTCCCACGGGTCGGCGACGAGGCAACCGAGGAACATGACAAAAGATGAAACGGCACGGTGCACACAAGGAAACATCTCATACAACACACAAGCAACATCCACGGGTCATCGTCTCGGGGTTATACCTTCGGAACATTCGGTCTCGAAGGGGGTTCGAGTCATCGAGGGACGTAGTGGAAGTAGTGGTACTCGCGGTCGTAGAGGAAGTAGTGGAAGTAGACGTTCCGCAGAGGGACTCGTTATGTAGCTGTTCTCGCGATTCGTAGAGGAAGTAGGCGTTCTCGTTTCGTAGATGTCCGAGGTCGTGGAGGTACTTGTCGCATCCACGGGTCTTCGAGGGTCGACGGTAGTGGTACAAACGAAGGTGGTCGAACTTGACATTTCCGGGTCTCGGCGACGTAGTTGAAGTAGTTGTACATGTCGGCGGTAGTTTAACTTGACGGATCCGAGCTCTTCGAGGGTCGTCGTGGTACTTGCCGCATTGCCGGGCGTATTCGTACATGTTCAGAGAGGAACTTGGCGTATCCATGCGTAGGGGTACTTGGACTTGGGCTTGCCGGTCTTGACAACCTGAAGGGTACTTGGCAAATAATCCCGGAGCCGATGCATCCACGTATGGTTCCTGGCGACGTTCTTGCTGGTCCAAAGAAGCACGATAGGAGGTGGGGCGGCGACGGGAAACGGAGGCAGAGCAGCGGCATACTGCTGCTAGGGGAGGCCTGCTGGAGGACGGGGCACCGTCGGCGCAGGCTGGAGAAGGCGGGGCTGTAGACGAACTTGGAGCACAGCGGGAGATGCTGGTGCCTGGGGACACGGCGCGCGCGCTGGAGAGGAGCAGCTCGAGCGGGGAGTCCGGCCTCGCTGGACTAGCGGACGGGCGCTTTGAGCGCCTCGAGCGGCGGCTCGGCCTCGACGCGGGGCGGTGGGCAACCTGGCCGGCGGCTGCGGCTTCGATGGATGGCCGGCGAGGCGAAGCCGGGGCGGCGGCGGAGGAGAGTCTTGGAGACGGGGAGGCGATGTCGGACGCAGTGGCCATGGCACGTAGGGCGCTCGAGAGGCCTGGCGAGGCTGGAGGGTCGGGCGCCATGGCGCGGCGCTGGGACTGGAGAACGGGTGCGGAGGCTTCGGTCCTCGTCTCCCTTGCAGACGAGGGCGAGGCAGGAGGGGAAGGGCGCTGCGGCGGCTCTGGTGGAGGCCGACGAGGGAGCGAGGAGCGAGATGAGGAGAGGGATCGAGCGCTGAGAGGGAGATGGGGACGGGGTGCGAGGGGATCGGTCGGCTCGGTCTCTGGCGGCGCATCGGGAGGACGAGGGGGAGGTGGATCGAGGGAAAGGGAGATGGGCCAGCTAGGGTTGCGAGGGGGAAAAAGGAGGCTGGGCCTCGGGCCTGAGAAGGGATGGAGGCTGAGAGTGTTTGGGCCTGGGAGTGTTTGCTAGGAGGCCCAAGCTGGACTGCTGGGATCTCTCTCTCCCTCTTAATCCTTCTCAAAAACTCTTTAGCAGAAAAACAAAAGAGAGAAGAAAAAAGGAAGGGAGGGTTAGGAAACGAATTAGCACATGGGATTATTATTCTCGGGCTCACAAAAAATGAGCGTAGTCCAAGAAAATAGAAATGGCAAGATTGCAGGAATTAAATTCAAACTCGTTGAATATAATTCAAATGAGTGTGAGAAACAAATGGGTGTTTGGTAGGTCCAAATAATGTTGAGGATTTTTGGAGCAGCCTCGATAAAATGGGTAAGAATTATTGGCAAGGTTTAAGGCAAGGAATTGAGAAGAAAAGGCATGGGGAAAATATATGCAAGTGTGTTGGGTTATTCCGAAGCAATGGAATATTATTATAATAGCTCCCTAAAATATTTGGGAGTATATGTTATAAAGAGAAGACATTCCTTCCCTCGGTTTAAATGGACCGAAGGTCCACATGATTTATTTAAGTTGAGATGCAAAAGAAATATGACATGATGGCATGATGCTATGATGCAAAGCAAAATAAATAACACAAGCACAAAAGAAACACACGGGAGAACCCGAAACATCTGGAATCTTCTGGAATCTTCTGGGACGTCGGTCTTCGGGCGTCACACCACGACGCGCTCCTACCACGGCCTGGTACGGCCCAGCTGATCGACTAGCTGCCCAAGACCCTTGCGAGGGGGTTAGGCCTCCGATGAGAACAACATCAAGACCCCCTCAGGAGCGGCCTCGGCAAGGTTGCTCCGGAGGGGCGGAGAATCCAAGGCCAAGCCTGCCTCGGGAGGAGGCAGTGATGTAAGCAGTGACGCACCACGCCAGCGGGTGCCAACGCCTGCCAGCGGCGCTGTTGCTGTTTCGGTGCAAAGGAGGCAGCGCAGGCGCAGGTTCCCAAGGAGCGGCACAAAGGTTTCCCCTTCGGTGCAACAAGACCGAAGACCGCAAGGACGACAGGGAGTATGTCACCACCGAGCCCACCACCGCGTCACCGCCTGATCCTTTTGCAGGCGAAGACTGCTTTTGTCAGGATAGGAACGTCCTTGTGTTCCCGCTCAAAAATGGCCGTTGTGGGATCCCTTCCCGCCTAAACATTTCGGGGGAAGAGGACCCTGGCCTCCTATATAAGTAGCTAGGATCCCCACCATGAAAAGGAGAAGAGACGGAGCAGATCCGTAAACTCTGCCTTCACACAACGGAGCAGGCACTCTTGCCTCTTGACCCTCCTGAGCTCAGGAACCACTGTACTAGTTCATATTCCAGCCCTCCTAAGGCCAATCCACCAAAGCAAGAAGTAGGGTTTTACACCACAAGGTGGCCTGAACCTGGGTAAACTCTTGCGTGCTTCACTTGTTGTTTGCTTGAATCTCTTCATTGGACGAGCGCGAGACGCTAGGTAGACGTGAGTGGGAGAGATCTTCGTTCATGCCCCTGTGTTCAAACTTCTTGAGTTTACGGAGCCCGTAACCCAACATTTGTCGCGCCAGGTAGGTGGCGTGTCCAGATCTCGCCTCTCCGACGACCTCGTCCCATTCTCGTCGTCGCCTTTGCTCCATAGCCATGGCGGACACACGCCGAGCGCGCGCCGCCCGCCGCACCGTGAACGTCGCTCAGACAGCGCCCGCGGGCAACGGTGCGCCACCCCGCCCCAAATCGCCGGTCGCCAACACCGCCACCGACCCGGCCGTCCATGAGCAGCAGGACTCGTCGTTGCCACTGTCCGTGTGGCGTGATGGCCGCACGGCGACGCCTTCACTCTCGCCGACCGCGGCATTGTCCTCGCAGGTCCGCCGCGGGCCGGTCTATCAACAGCCTGCGATGTTGATGGCGCGGGAGCTCTTGCGCTACCGCCCGGCAGATGACCTCTACGACGAGTGGCTCCACCTCATCACCGAGCTCGTCCACGCCACTGGGGAAGCACCTGCACCAACGTACTCCTCCCATCCCCCGTCGCCCTGGCGGGGAACGAAGGCCACGCAGTCCCGGCTCCACCTCCACTCTACGGCGCCGGCCAGGAGGTCCGGCGCGAGGCTCCGCTGTGTGAGCCGCCCCGTAGGACCCAGGCGCGCGACGAGGAGAGATGCCATGTGATTCCGCATCCCCGGACAGGGGCTCGCGAGCCCCCTGGCCCGCAGCGCCAAGATCACGCGCCATAGGAGGTGGAGGTGCCAGTGCCCCAAGAACCAGCACCGTAGGCACAAGGGGCGCCTACAATCATGAGCGTGGCTGGATGTCGTGCCTTAGCTCCTGAGTTACGGCGCCTCGTCTGGCCCGACAAGTTCAAGTTGAACCTGCCTCCATGCTACGATGGCACCACCGACTCCACGGAGTTCCTCCAACTCTACGAGGTGAGCATCGAGTCGTCCAACGGCAGTGAGCAGGTCATGGCGAACTGGTTCCCCATGGCTCTCAAGGATGGTGCACGCTCCTGGCTCCTGAACCTCCCCGTGGGATCCATCTCCTCCTGGGGAGAGCTTCATGAGCGCTTCGTCACCAACTTCCAAGGCACCCGCGACCGAGCCCAAGGGCCGCGGATCTGCGCCACATGAGGCAGCAGCCGGAAGAGACTCTGCAAAAGTACATCCAACGCTTCAACACCATGCGCCTCCGGATCCCTAGGGTCTCGAACGAGGCCATCATCTCGGCGTTCTCCGATGGCGTCCGCGATGTCAGGATGAGGGAGGAGCTCGCCATCCACGAGGACCTATGTGCAACCCTCGAGATGTTCAAGCTCGCGGCAAAGTGTGCCAGGGCGGAGGAACGACGCCTCTCCCTCCAGGAGCTGCCTGAGGCGAAGGCGGACGACAAGAAGACCAAGGCCCAAGAAGCAAAGCGCAAGGGGCCCGCTGTGCTGGCTGCGGAGCCAGAAGTAAAGTGTGGCTGCGGCTACGACGACCCCCCACCCCCAAGAGACAACCATCCGTACTGCGTCTTCCACAATGTCCACAGCCACAACACTAACGACTGTCAGGAGCTCAGGGCGATGCGTGGCGGGCGCGTCGGGCAGCGCCCTGAGCGTGACAACCGTGGCTACGGCCGCGGAGGAGGCTGAGGTGGAGGACGTTGGGACGGCAGGAACTCACGCCAAGGGTGGCGTGCACAGCCTCGTGAAGACCATTGGCAGGAGCAGCCTCGTGACGCCCCCTGGCACGACCAGCCTCGTGAGGGTCGCCCTCAGGGCAACGGAGGCCTGCCTCCGCTGCCACCACCACCAAGAAGGAACGACGACGACCGCCAGGGAGATGGAGCAGGGGGCTTCCAGGAGCCGCGTGCGGTTGCATGCATCTTGGGAGGAGCCCATGCTCCGGCTTCCCATCGCATATTCAAGCAGTTCGCCCGTGAGGTGAACGCGGCACATCCCTGGCCTAACGCCGCGCGCAACCTTGGGTGGACCAAGCAGGTCATTGCCTTCGACCCCAAGGGCCAGCTCAAGTGCGCCGCAGTCCCAGGCGCTCTCCCGATGCTCTGCGCCCCGACCATCGGCAACGTCCTCGTGACCAAGGACCTCATCGACGGCGGATCAGGACTCAACGTCCTCTCCATCCAGACTTTCGAGACACTCCAGGTCCCCTACGATCAGCTCCACCCGACCAAGCCATTCTACTGAGTCACAGATGGCTCCACACTCCCGATGGGGAGGTCTGCCTCCCCGTCACCTTTGGTGACCGCGACAACTATCACACCGAGCTCATCGACTTCGACGTCGCCAACATCCACCTCCCGTACAACACCATCCTTGGGTATCCTGCCCTCGCCAAGTTCATGGCGGCGACCCATCCCAGCTACAACGCCCTCAAGATGCCCGGGAGTGGCGGAGTCATCACGATCACCTCCGACGAGAAGGAAGCGGTGCGTTCCCTGGAGCGCGCCTACCAGACTGCGGCGGTCGAAAGCTCTAATGAGGATGGAGAAGTCCTCGCCCTACAGGCCGCCCCCAAGAAGAAGAAGAACCTGCCCGCCAATGGACCTTAGGACGCGGGGGCTCCTAACGGTTTCGCCTCAGGACTCGCGCCTGCCGACGAGGCGCCCTCCACCCTCGCATAGGGAGGCGCGCCCGACGCCCCTCTCAGGACAGGCTCGGGGGCTCTCCTCTGGAGTGTCTCCGGCCTGACCAGCGTCTCGAGGGTGGTGTTCGGGCACCACCTGCAGGCGTGTCTCGACGTGCGTTTTTGTGAGCCCGGCGTGAACCGCACAGCGCTGCGGGCTCAGGACTTCATCGACTAGGTTACCGAGGAACATCAGTACGCAAGGCTCATACGTGGTGGGCGTAACCGCACAATGCTGAGCTAACCTACCCGCAGCCCGAGAGACCGCTGCCGTGTCTGCACTGACGTCGCGGGTCTCAACCGAGCCGCCTCTTTGGATTCCTTCTGGCCGACGGTGGTCGGCTGGAGGAGGGCCCTCCCCTGCGGCTACGTCTGCACACTCATCGGCTTCCGCAATGCAGCTGCCACGTTCCAGCACCTCGCGCGGCAGGCTTTGGGGGCTCAGGAGGCTCAGTGGCAGGCGGTCCGGACGGAGCAAGAACCGGACCCACGTGAACGCTGAGGGCCTTAGGAGCCCGACGATCTTCAGGAGCGACCCGCACGGCTCGCGTCTTCAGCTACCCCAACTCTTCTTTGACAAGTATCAGGCGATGCTTCATGTATTCAATCGAGGGCGCCCCCCCAGGCTGCATCATCCTCGAGCT
>LR738710.1:485159888-485170256 GCA_902687465.1 Secale cereale | reverse complement strand
CCCCCCCCCCCCCCCCCGCAGTTGTCTCCTTTTTGTGCATGACCAAGGCTATTTGCTCCTTCGCATTATCTATATGCTTGGCGTTCTCACCGCCACTAAGGTCATGAGCCCTTGCGAGCCCACTCGCGACCGCCCCATGATTAAGGACTGGCACGGCGTCTGTGCTCGGGTCCGTCCCTGCAGCGTCGCTAAACCCAAGGGTTGAGCTATGTCTCGCGAGCCATTCCCGTGACGTCACCTCCCGTGGTCCTTGGTGCCTTGTTCTCGCATGGGATAATCGTGAATGGGTAAGTAGGGGCCCGTGGTAGGTGCCTCGCTCATGCGGGAACCGCGTGCCGGTTGTTTTTCTTTTGGATCGTTGCATGAGAAGACGGGGCACGACGTCTTTGCTCGGGTCCGTCCCTGCAGCGTCGATAAATCCAGCGGTTGAGCTTTGTCTCGTGAGCCATTCCCGTGACGTCACCTCCTGGGGTCGTTGGTGTTGCGGCCTTCTCATGCGATGCCCTCTAGAGATGCACTCGGCGCAGGTCGACACAACACCTCTCTTTTCAAATTTTGCAGAAGAAGACTCAGGCGCGACCCGCCTCAGGGTAGGGTCTCGTGAGTGATGCGTAAGCTCAAGAGAACTTCCTCAGAGTCATTCAGCTCGTCCTGAGGAGGTCCAATATACACCTTGGCTGTCCTGCTGTGCAAGCCACATGTCAGGATGGGGCTGTACACGCCCCGGAGTCTCTCCCGGTGGGAGGCTCCCTCCCACGGTCCAGTGGAAGTGCCATGCTCCGCGCTGGCAGAACCAACCGAGGAGTGGTTATGCCCACAAACCAGTGGAAGCACCAAGCTCCACACTGGCCGCTACAACCGAGGTGCAGTTATGCCCACACTCCATGCAAGTGTGGTAGCTCTATGCTCCATGCTAGTTATAAACAACTGAGGGCGGCCCTCAGCGGTCGCACTAACCTCAGGGAGCTTTTCAGCTCACGACGCTCACAGCTTCTCCTTGGATGGGTGCCGCAAGGGGGGCTAGGCACGGGGGCTATGGTCAGGTCATGCCTGGTAGCCGCCACCCTACCAGGTGCCCAGACACCTGGCCTTCTCACGCCCCCATCCCAGGAGAAGGCTCGTGAGCAAGATATGGTGCTCGTTCTCCCTCATGAGAGCCATTCGATCGTCAAGGGGGACCCCTGGGCATCGCGACCCAGCGGCCTCGCTAATCATGTAGCCCCTCACTCCTTGAGCCCAACGCTCAACTGCGGTCGAGGTATGCGCGGGGCTGGGCCCTGCCGATGCAAAACACAAACGGGATCGCTCGAACGTCAAGGGGGCCCCTGGGCATCGCGACCAAGGGGCCTCACTAGCCGCGTAGCCCCTCATCCCTTGAGCCTAGTTATTACGATAACCCCGGTCACTCGGAGGGCTCAATGGAAATCGAGGTATGCGCGGGGTTGGGCCATGCCGACGCAGAGCACCTAAGCAAACATGGAAGGAAGAGAGCACGAAAATCGTCAAGTTATTACAATAATACCATGTTTTTCAAATTCAAACAAGTTCTTACGCCTCCCCAAGGCACTCGCACTTCTCTCATCTGGACATGAGCAGATCAGGCATCACCAAGCACATCATCACCGGCCTCCGCCTCTTCGGCTGCGGTAGCAGTAGCCTGGAGGAACGCCTCCACCAGTTCCATGACCTTCGCCACCAGGGCCTCGACAGGAGCGCCCTTTATGTTCGGTGGCTTGGGAGCGAAGGTCACAGAACTGGTGGAGGTGTTCCTCCAGGCTACTGCTACCGCTGCCGAAGAGGCGGAGACCGGTGATGACGTGCTTGGTGATGCCTGATCTGCTCCTGTCCAGATGAGAAAAGTGCGAGTGCCTCGAGGAGGCGTAAGAACTTGTTTGAATTTGAAAAACTTGGTACTATTGTAATAACTTGATGATTTCCGTGGTTGCTTCCTTTCATGTTTCCTTAGGTGCTCTGCATCGGCAGGGCCCAACCCCATGCATACCTCGATCGCCATTGAGCCCTCCGGGTGACCGGGGTTATCGTAATAACTAGACTCAAGGGATGAGGGGCTACGTGGCTAGTGAGGCCCCTAGGTCGCGATGCCCAGGGGTCTCCCTTGACGTTTGAGCGATCCTGTTTGCGTTCTGCGTCGGCAGGGCCCAGCGCATACCTCGACCGCCGTTTAGCGCTGGGCTCAAGGAGTGAGGGGCTACGTGACTAATGAGGCCCCTGGGTCGCGATGCCCAGGGGTCCCCCTTGACGTTCGAATGGCTCTCATGAGGGAGAACAAGCACCATACCTTGCTCACGAGCCTTTGCCTGGGATGGGGGCGCGAGAAGGCCAGCTGTCTGGGCACCTGGTAGGGTGGCGTCTGCCAGGCGTGACCTGAGCATAACCCCCGTCCCAAATGAGCATGGTGTGGGAGCGACTGCTGCCACCTCCTCGCAAAGACGGCTCGGGCACAAAGCCTCGAGTCCCAAGAGGCACAGAGCCTCGCCCCGAGGGAAAGGTGACAGAAAATCAAGTGCCACCGCCACCTGACCGCAGGGGATCACTAAGATAAGCTTTCAAACACCCGCATCTACTCGCGTACCTACACCTCCACCCACTGTAATCACGAATCCGCTGGAGCATGAAAGCCCTTCTCGACGGCCCTGGTGCACGATTGCCTGCACGCCAAGAGTGACCTCCTGAGCATCGTGCCTTGGGGGCTCCTACCGGACCCTGGGTCACTCACCTCCTGGCCTTGACCATGGCGTCGCGACCTGGCATACTAGTGTAGGCTGAAGCTTGCCTAGGGACTGGGTCTCACAGGCGTTGGGCCCTAAACTACCGCGGGGACAGAAGGAAGGGAAAGTCATGCTCTAGCAAAGAGCCTCATGAGGAACATAAGTTTATAACGCTAGATAATAGAAAAGTATTACAAGGATTTACACGCCCTCATGGGGCCATCCATGGGTGTCTCGCAGGGACCAAGCTAAAGAGGGTCCCTCTCGGAGGAATACGGCCTGAACTCCTTTAATGACGGCGGCACCGGGAGGACGTTGTTCCCTTCCGGCGATAAGAGTGGCGACTTGGCGGCTCATAGCTCTCGCCAGAGCTCGAGGCCATCTTAGGGGTAGCATAGATGCTACCGGAGGAATCGGAGGCGGAACCGATGGCGAGCACCTCGCCCCGGGCATCGCTACCCTGGCAGCATGGAGAATGGTCGCTGGTGAGCCCGTCCCCCACGCCGCACGACAGCCGTCCGCCCTGAAGACTTTGAAGGTCATCGTGCCCATCCCGTCCAGCGCGAAATGAAGAATGTGCCTCCCAGCGGGGGTACAGGCGCGGCGCACCACGCCCGAGCCCCAGGTCATGAAGACCTGGCCGGAGGAGACCACCTCCACATCGGCGTATGAAGGGGGAAGGTGGCACCCTTCATGCCGCAGCTGCATCGTCACTCATCCGCGAGCCGGGAGCACCTACTTCGGGAATGAAGGAAGGAGGATCCATGAATGCGGAGCGGCTCCCGCCCATACGATAAACTTGCAGGCGTCGTCCTTAGTATGGGACGGCAGCAGGGCACGTGAAATCGCCCGTCTCTATGGGCGGTTGACTGCACCGCCCCCGCTTCGTCCGTCTATCACCAGAGCACCTAAGGGAAGCGGAAATCCTGGCGGCGCCTGCGTGCACCATGTATGGGCGTCCGTCGGTCTCAGGAACGCTCTTGGAGAATCACGGCGCCTCATCTTCGGGGGGAGCCGCTCAGGCTCCACCATCGGGCTCTTCCCCTTCTCCGCGGCCGAGAACCTACGTATCGGCGCCATGAAAAGCCCTCGGGGAAGTGGGAGGAGCAGGGATTGATCTGCAAAAGTCAAGTGAAAGACGTGGTGCCTCACCCCTTGTTTATAGGTCAAGAAGATCAATCGCCGGCCACTCACGCGCGGCCATTTTGGCCCTGCCGCCCGCACCAAGGATTTGTCAAGTCACACGGTTGCCGAGACTGCGTGGGAAGAGGAGTCGCCCACGTCCCATCCAACCGTCACACGCTAGCCTGGCCCGCAGCCTTTTTGGGGCCCGCGTCGCTTCGTCCTCGGCTAAAGTTTCGCCCCGAAGCCAACTCCGCGCGTGCCTTAGGCCCAGGGGCTACTGTCGGCATCCTGGGAACCGGGGTACCCAGACTTGCGTATCTACGGGCCGCAACGCGCTCCTACCACGGCCTGGTACGGCCCAGCTGATCGACCAGCTGCCCAAGACCCTCGCGAGGGGGCTCGGCCTCACGAGGAGTACAAAGTCAAGACCCCCTCAGGAGCGGCCTTGGAAAGGTTGCTCCGGAGGGGCGGAGAATCCAAGGCCAAGCCTGCCTCAGGAGGAGGCAGTGACACACCACGCCAGCGGGTGCCAGCGCCCGCCACCGGCGCAGTTGCTGTTTCGGTGCAAAGGAGGCGGCGCAGGCGCAGGTTCCCGAGGAGCGGGACAAAGGTTTCACCTTCGGTGCAACAAGAGCGAAGACCGCAAGGACAACAGGGAGGATGTCACCACCGAGCCCACCCCCGTGTCACCGCCTGATCCTTTTGCAGGCGAAGACTACTTTTGTCAGGATAGGAACGTCCTTGTGTTCCCGCTCAAAAATGGCCGCTGTGGGATCCCTTCCCGCCTAAACATTTCGGGGGAAGAGGACCCTCACCGCCTATATAAGTAGCTAGGATCCCCACCACGAAAAGGAGATGAGATGGAGCAGATCCATAAACTCTGCCTTCACGCAACGGAGCAGGGACTCTTTCCTCCTGACCCTCCTGAGCTCAGGAACCACTATACTAGTTCATATTCCAGCCCTCCTGAGGCCAATCCACCAAAGCAGGAAGTAGGGTTTTACACCACAAGGTGGCCTGAACCTGGGTAAACTCTTGCATGCTTCACTTGTTGTTTGCTTGAATCTCTTCACTGGACGAGGGCGAGACGCAAGGTAGACGTGAGTGGGAGAGAACTTCGTTCACGCCCCTGTGTTCGAACTTCTTGGGTTTGCAGAGCCCGTAATCAGACAGGTGTCTCCTAGATTGGTTAGGTGTCACTTGGGAGCCTCCGTCAAGATTGTGGAGTTGAACCAAGGAGTTTGTACGGGCAAGGAGATCGCCTACTTTTTGAAGATCTAGTCTAGTGAGGCATGTCCTTCATGGGCGATGGCCATGGTAGGATAGACAAGGTTGCTTCTCCGTGGACCCTTCGTGGGTGGAGCCCTTCGTGGACTCGCGCAGCCATTACTTTTCGTGGGTCGAAGTCTCCATCAACGTGGATGTACGATAGCACCACCTATCGGAACCACGCGTAAAAAAATCTCCGTGTCTACATTGTGTTTGCTCCCTCAAACTCCTCCCTTTACCTTCATATGCAATTGCTTTACATTCCGCTCCTATACTTTTAGAATTGCATGTGTAGGTTGATTGCTTGACTTGTGCTAAGTTGCTAAAATCTGCCAAGAATTTAAATTGGGAAAAGGCTAGATTTTTATCTGGTCAAGTAGTCTAATCACCCTCCCCCCTCTAGACATACTTTATATCCTACATTCTCCTTCTTTAGCTTCTTGACGGCCAGCTTGGGGTGAATGCCTGGACGGCCAAGAGCTTTCCTCTTCACGGCTTCATTATCGGCTTGGACGCATTTCTCGACATAGTGCTTGAGACATTCCCTAAATCCCCTTGCAACTTCACGACGCTTGGCGAATTCAGCCTTGCAGTCTGTTATCATGGTCTTAAAGTTTTAAACTTCTTGTGCATTGAGGCTTGCCATATGCTTCTTGAACAGAGCCTTCTTATGATCAATTTTGTTCTTTTGCTCGATAACCTTCTGTGCAACAGTCAGTTCCCGAGCAATATATCCTTGAAATGTCACACTGGTATCAATGGGAAGCTTAAGATCATCAAGTGAAAGAGATGTATCCTCAAACCATTCATCGATGAAGTTATTGATGATATCAGTGTCAAAGAGAGGCAAATCATTTAAGATTTCTGCATGTTGCTTGCTCTTAATTAGCATTTCAAGGGCATCATCAGCAAGATCGTCATCACTGGACAGATCTATGATGTCATCATCATTGCACAGTATGCTGCCTAGAATGAGTCCTTGAGCAGATGGCTTCACTAGCTGCTTAGACCGCTGAGAGATGCGAGAGTGATCCTCAGACTGCATACTGGGTTCAGGATGTACAGTTTTCAAGGGCTTCACACTTGAAGCTTTTGGGGCAGCAGTAGATTTAGAAGCCTTTGTCTTCTTCTTGGGCTTCATAGACTCAGGAACAGATTCAGGTTCCATGTCTTCAGCAACATTTTCCATAGTCGCCCTTTGAGCAGCGATGTGGGATAGTAGTCCATCAAGGCCATTGAAGGGGCCAACGTGATTTTCATTGGCCTCGCGTGTTCCATCAGACCGGGGCTGAGATGGGCCAGGATTGAAGTTAATGCCAAGTTCCTTCCTGTTCTGGGTTGCAGAGTTCTTGGCAAATTTGTAGTTTTCTACAAATAATTCATTCTCACGACACCATCGAAGACTAGATGAGTTAGCATCTGAAGGCATTTGTCCTTTGACCATACATGGTCTTGGGTTGAAGCTTCTTGTAGATGATATCACCCCATGGAGGGTGAATGGCATTCTTGGAAGCGTACTATGGAGTCACAAATCTATACAGAAACCATTGTCTGCCCAATATCTTCGTATCCATTGGATTCGAGATTTGCGTTCTCCATAGGTCTCTTATGGGTTAGACTTGTACACGGTGAACAGATCTGGAGGAAGATGTTTGGCAGTGTCAGTACGTGTCTGCCTGCCACCTTTCTTGGACTGTTTTTCAGATGCCATAGGATTCAGACAGAAAGGCTTCACAAAGCAGTTTGTCTTTCGACGACTGGTCAGACAGGAACTGGCTTCAGTAGATTCAATGTGACGCTGTAAGAATCCTGCAAATGAATGCAGACTATGAGAACCAAGGGATTCTCCCACGGCCATCATTTCATAAGGTTTCGTTGTTTTCAGTTTTCAACTTCGTTCTCCAACTATTCTTCAATGATGCCCCTTCGTTCATCGCCATATTCTTCCGGTGCTTCGTTCAAGTATTATTTAATCAGTTCACAATCTCTTCGTTCTCGTCATTCTAATTTCCTCAAGTTATTTATTCTTCCTGGCGATTAATTCTCTTGTATTCACTCAATTTTAGTTCTTACGATGGTTCGTTCTTTTCTTCACTCGGCTTCAATTCTTACTGTGGTTCGTTCAAGAGTTCTTTTCATGTGTTATCATATCAATTCTTTCGTTCTTTCCAATCCTATCGATGGTTCATGAAGTCTTTCTCAAGTTCAAGCCATATTCCTCCTTAATCATGTTCAACGCGTATAAGTAGTATGCAAATCCATTGCTTCTCATCAATTTAATTGATGGAGGATAAGCATAACATAATTCTTATTCTTTTCATCAAGTTGATTTAATCCTTTTCTTCGGAATTTGTTCATGATGAATAAATTATAGTCCAAAGTCTTTTAATCTTTTCCTATCCGGAGTTCAAAATTTCCTCGGCCATCTCGTCGGAACCCCCGTCTAAATCATCGCAAGGCTATAATCTTAATCTTTCATCCTTAATTTCTATCTCATTGTCCTTTTGTTACCGGAGTTCTTCATGGTGGTTCATCATGAATTAATTCATTCTTCAAGTGTTCATCAAATTCTTGTGGAGCAGCTCAAGCATTATTCTTTTGCGTCTCGAGATGCAAATATTTCTCCGTATTCTTTTGAAGTGGAGTTTCACAATTCATCGTTGGTATCATCAATTTAATATTTTGGTTACGGCATAATTCACCTCAAGTCTTGAGATGTTTAAATAAGCCCACATCAAGCTTATTATTTGTTGTTGATTTTCCAACAACTTCGTTCGTCCCTTCTTCGCAAGGATGCTTTCAAATTATTTTGTGCTAGAAGATGTTGTTCTACCTCCTTTCTTCTCATTCTTAATTTGATCCGGAGGCATTTGTGTTGTTTCGTCTCGTCAAGTATTATTCCATGTTCTCAAGTTCTAGTCCTATTCCTTCAATGCTCAATCGGAGTGCTGCCCGAATTGCTTTTCTATCTCTTTTAGCCGGAGTGGTTTTGAATTCATTCTTGTTCCTTCAACTCTTGCTGCATATCCTTCAACCTTTTGGTTCTCGTCGTATCCCTTGTTCCTCTTGCCTAACAAAGTGTTTGCAACTTCGTTCTTCTCCGTCGTGTTCATTCTTTCAAGTTGTTCAACCCCTCAAGGTTCTTTGGTTTCACCTTCTTCCTTTTTCCCTTCCATCTCGTTCCTAAAATCTCGGGACGAGATCTCTTGTTAGTAGGGGAGTGTTGTGACACCCCGAGACCGATGCTCTAGTTGCCTTCTATTTATTTAGTTGTTGGCGTGTGTTTATTGTGTTTGTTGCATCATCATAATTCTTTTGCATATTTCATTCCTATATGTTTATGCCTTGATCAGGTGGAGTGCCTTGTCATATCCTTGCTTCTTGCACCATGCTCATTTCACTTGTTATGCCATGTGTTTGCTTTGTGCCTCTGGCCATTATATTGCATTGTCATGCCATCTTTGTCATATTGCATTTTATCCATCATATGTTGTTGCATCATGGTGATTTTGTTGTTGTATTGCCTCTTTCCATTTACATGCTCAACATGTTCCTTGAGGTGCTCATAATGTTATTCTATGCATCATCACTTCTCCCTTCCTTCTTCTTCCTTCTATTTTTGCAAGTACCTTTACCCTTGTCCAATAATGTTCAACTTCTTCCTATAAATCTTGCAACATATCCCTAGCCTCTCTGCAAAGATTCATCTCAATTGAAGGTGTTTTGGTCACGTTCAAAAATGACCCAAGTTTGAACTAAATTCAAACTTGTTTTATTTTTCTACCTTTAAAAATGTCCAGGGCATTTTATACAAATATTTATTAAATCTAGGGTCATGGGAATATTCTTATATCTCTCATACACCTCTCCTTTGTCCCTGAACTTTTCCTTTTATTTTCTATCTGAAGAAAATGGGAAAAGTTAGCATTTTAGCAGCAGCAGCGAGTAGAGCAGCAGCCCACTAGTGCTAGTCCTTCCCTGGGCCTCCTCCCACCGAGAAGGCCCAACAGCAGCCCCTCCATGGCCTCATCTCCTCTCTCGCACGGTAAAACCCACGCTGGGCACCCGCGCCGGCCCCACTTGCAACGACTCCCTCCTCAACTTTCTTCCTCCTCCACGCATAGCCCTCCTCACATAGTAAAACTCCATGCTAGAGGTACATGGCCACGAGGGCAGCCATGATCCCGCGCCTCCCACCTATAAAGCCCCGTGCCCTTGGGTTTCCCTCTTGCCCCTCTCGCCGCCGCCATAAACCCTCTGCTTCCTCTGGTTCTTCTTCTTCTTCTTCAAGAACAGAGCACCCGAGAGAAAACCCCGCTGGTGTCCGTCGTCGTGCTCGCAGCCGGAGGGCATCAAGCTCGTCTCCGACTTGTCGATCTTCTTCCTCGACATCGACTACGTCCGTTCAGGTGTCTTCCCCGCATCACCTCCGCTATGTCGCCATCATCTTCCCCTGCTTCCTCTTCTTCATGGAGCAGAGCACCGCCTCGATCAGTGCATCCTCCCGATGTCTCCGATCTCCATCAACCTCATACGACTACAGGAGCACCCCCATGGTGACGCTCCGCTCCTCCTCATGCGTTTCTCCCTGCCGTATGCTTCCTCTAGGTGCCGATGATCGCGAGCAGAAGCTCCAGCGCCATGGATGAGGTGCTCGAGCTCCGGCACCCATGCGCCTCCTGCACATACGCGCACAGCACGCGCGCATCCCGCCACCGCTTTCCTCTTCAGTTTCCGTGGCCCCGCTGGTGTTCTGCATATCCTGCAGTCGCCGGCCTGCTCCAGTACGTCGGATCCTAGCTCCTCGTCGCGTCCATGGTGATCCATGTGCCACGCTGTTGCCGCCTACTTACTGCGTATGTTCCCTTTCTAGCATGAAGCAACTCAACTAGACCAGTGGCTAGCGTCACCTTCCTTCATCTATGCGACCAGGAATCAAATCCCCATGGGCTCAACATATTTTTTTCATCAATTTTTTTGCCTAACCAGATCAAGATCAACATTAATCTGGTTCATGTTATTCAAGGCCATAATTCTTTACAAACACCTTATAGGTGAATTGGTCAGCGCACTATGTTTTCAACCTGGAGATCTTGGGTTCGAGTCCCAGGCGGCCGTTTTCTTGCTCTATTTCTTTTTATTTTACACACACACACACTCATTCGTTTCTGGGCCTAATCCACACCTGGGATGTTTCTAGTCATGGGCTACTGCATTGTGATGCTTCGGGCACGCGCGTATTTTT
>LR738710.1:484938049-485159748 GCA_902687465.1 Secale cereale | reverse complement strand
CACACACACAGACACACACACTCTTTCGTTTCTGGGCCTGATCCACACCTGGGTTGTTTCTAGTCCTGGGCTGCGGCATTGTGATGCTTCGGGCCCGCGCGTATTTTTTTCTCTCTGCTTGTGCATTTAGTTAATTTTTTCCAGTTATTGCATAATCACATAGATGCCCCTCTTTTGAATTGTTAATAACTAATTATGCATGCATCCAAACCAATGTTGAGGATATCGCTTATCGTTATCGTCTCGGTCAGCTGGGGATTAGAGATTAATCTGAAATCGGCCGATTAATCAATTTTATCGGTCGATTATTAGTCGGCCATTTTTTTCAAATCCCTGGTTCCCAACACTAAAATATGCTATATTCAACACCCACACAAAATTGGACAGAAGTGTTACCTTGAATCCTAGCCTTTGAATCCTGATATAATGACAAACAAAATAGAAAAAATATTACATATTGCATAAAAAGGTCCACAAAATACAAATAAACATAGTTCTTGCAAACATAGTGCTACGGATAGGACCGGTTTATCGGTAGATTCCAGATAAATCGCTTGTCATAGCGATAAATCGGCCCAATTGATAAATGATGAAGATAAGGCATAATCTTATCGGTCACCTCAAGAGTAGCGATAAATCGGACGATAAATCGCTGAATCGGAAGATTTCTTGAACAGTGATCCAAACTAAAGAAACTATATATGTAAAATGCTTAGAATTTTGTATATTTTCACATTATGCAACTTCCATCCATGCTTAAAATGTTAAACTTGTTGTTTGCATTAATCTGCTTAAATAACATGTTAAAACGGTTTATTTCATAACTAAATAACCGTAGCTCCAAATTAATAAACTTTATATGTAATGGGGGTAGAAAAATGTATGTATTAACATGGTGCACTTACTTTTGTTGTTCGACAACATTAAAAATGTGCTATAGGCAGAACAGTAGCAAATACAAAATTTGCACATGGGGATTTTCCGGAATTGTTGTTTGTTGTTCCGGCCTCATTTAAACTTGTCTAAATAGTTAGTTTATATATGCTTCACCTCTTGCCATGTTTAAAAACATTTAATATTGTTGGGTACATAAAGAGTCAATTAAAAAAATCGAATGTGGTGTTTTGTCAATATGCTACTCGTTGCATTGTAGCGACCACGATCTGAAAGGACCGAAGTCTCTGTGTTCTGTCTCATCCCTGGATCAGTAATGCTGACACACACAGTACTTGAAGGATTTATAACAGAGTGGCAATCACACACTTATTACATCGAATGTCTCATACGAGAACTTATTACAAAAGTCTATGGCATAAGGCTAACTAACAAAATAACAGCGAAAGGCTTGGAAGGTAAGTGTCACATCCCTAGCTTTACTTTGCCCTAGGATAGTTTTTGCCTGTGCATCATGTTTAAATTTTTGTTAAACTTGAAATGGGGATGACTAAACCCTAGCACCAAATCAAAGCAATTAGGTTTAACCTAAAAATATTTTCATTGAACCCAAAAATTGCCTTCAGTAATGTTTGATAATTTTGGCAAGGGTTTTGGTCCAAACCAAAAATATTGAACATTTATGGAGAATTGTTTGGGGATTTGATTTAATTCACTAATGTATTTGAGTTGGAGCAAATAAATCCTATAATTATTTTTAATGCTCCAATTATTCTGAAAACATTTTGTGGAGTTTTGGAATAATCCATATTGCATCCACAAATAATTTCAGAAGCAACAAAATGGTTTAGTATTAGTACTAAATCAAAATAGAGCAAAACAAATAGAAAACAGAAATTAAAATAGAAAGCAGAGAGGGAGAGTTTTACCTGTGCAGCCCACCTGGCGGCCCAAGTGGCCGGCCCAGCCCACCAGCCGCCGCACCGTCTTCAACCTCCTGCCAGTAGGCAGGAGAGCATGTGCCCGACGCGCGCAGCGCCACCTCCACCCTGCCTGCTAGCCCTGGCCCTCCCTGACGACGCCACGCAGACGCCCGAAGACTTCTCTCCCCTCCCCCTCACTCGCTGCTCTCTCTCCCTCCCCTCTGTTCTCTCGCGCGCAGCCACCGAGCGGAGCTCGTCGCCGCCGTCCTGAACCACCGAGGCCACCGTCACCTCCTCGCCTCACCACCGCGTTCCAGAGGTCCGCCACCCTCTCCTACGTCTCCCCGACGACTCATGTGCCGCTAGATGCCCCGAATGCTCTCCTCGTCGTCTTCTTCAACCACGGCCGACCGAGATCGCCGGCGACTGCACGTCCTCACCAGCCCCTCCCCGAGCTCGCTGATGCCACCGCTAGACCTGCCGTGAGCTCCTTTTCCGTTCCCCTCACTCCTTGCCCTCGACTTCGCCCCCTAGCTAGCTGCCCGCCGGACCCGTGAGCTCACCGCCGCCGGTCATGTCGCCGCCGCACCTAGAGCTCATGCCCGTCACCCACAAGCACACCGGCGTGTTCAGCGCTTCTCCACGAGCCCGTAGCACAACTTAGCTCACCTCCCCGTGCCCCGTAGCACCAATCTCGTCGGTGCCCGAACTCCGGCGCCGCCGCGAGCTCGTTTCCGACGAGCTCCGGCCACCCCAGCCCCTCCCGATGGCATAAATGGATGCGGGCGAGTCCCAGCTCCACGTAGAGCCCTTCCGCCGCTTGTTTGGTCGCCTGAGGGCGAAACCCGACGCCCTCCGCCGTCTCTGGCTCCGCCAGCGACGAGCCACGGGTCAACTCCGGCGAGTTTGACCCGGGCTGACCCAGTTGACTCCCTGGGTCACTGACGCGTGGCCCCCCCGCCTCTAATTAGCTAAGATAATTAAGTTAATTGCTAATTAATCTAGTTAGTTAGGTTAGTCAGTGACAGGTGTTCCCAGTGCCCTGCTAATTTTAGGTTAGTGCTAATTTGTAAATTAGTTAACCCTGTCACTCACTGACATGTGGGCCCCGCCCGGCTAATTAAACTAGGTTAGTATTAAATAAGTTAGTTTAGTTAGTTGTGTCACTGACTAGTGGGCCCCACTGGTCAGGTTTGACTGGACCAGCCCCTGTTGACTTGCTGATGTCAGCATGACCTAGTGCTGACGCAATAAGTGTTTTCTGGAATTTTAAATAAGTCATAAATGATTTATGTATTTCAGAAAATAGCCAAAACTTTTAAAAATCATAGAAAATAAACTATAGCTCAGATGAAAATAATTTATATATGAAAATTGATCAGAAAAATCCAAGGAATCTGTTTATGGCATCTTCATGCATGTTTGAACAAGTTAAACCTGCTGATCAGGTCAAATCAATTAAATGGCATTTGAATAATCACATATGGAGTTTGAATTTGAACCTTTGGTTCACACCAACTTCATTTAATATGGTTGCTAGTTGCATTAGCTCAAATCACAATATAATGCCATGTCATGATCATGCATCATATTGTGCATTGCATTGATTGTGTTCTTTCTCTGTTTGTCGGTTTTGTCCCCTCTCAGTAGACGACGTTCCGACGATGAGTTCGATGACACCGATGAAGACCCAATGTTATCTTCAGAAGTGCCAGGCAAGCAAACCCCATTGAGCATACCGATACAATCCCACTCTCTCGCTCTTGCTCTCTTTTACTGCATTAGGACAACAACGCTTCAACTGTTACCTGCTGCGGTAGTTGAACCCCTTTCCACTGCATGACCTGTCATTGCCACAGTAAATAGTTGAAACCCACTAGTATGAGTAGGAGTTGTTTGAGCCATGTTGTGCCTACTCATTCATGCTTTCTGGTTATGCCTGCTATTGCTTAGAGTTGTGTCAGGTCTGATTCATCGGGGATGAATTGGAATGGTGATGAACATGTCCTAATGTGTGTGAGCTAAGTGTGTTCACACGATTTGGTAAAGGTAGCGATGAGAGGCCATGTAGGAGTACATGGTGGGTTGTCTCATTGCAGCTGTCCTCAGGAACTGAGTTCTGTGTTGGTTGATCCATGACCAGTTACTACCATGCATTGGGCCCGAAACCAATGGACCCTCTCGACTTATTAACTAGTTTCTGGTGTTTGTAGTTTACTGGAGGTCGTGCGCAGCGCTGACCCTCGGGGTGGGCTGTGACGCGGCAGGTACGTGGCACGGTGTACCGATCGCCCGTTTGGTGATGCGGGAACCCTGTACACATCGTTTGGGGCCGTGAGCGACACCCCGGCCGGATCTCCCCACGGATGGAACCCAAATAGGCGATAAACCTGGACGAGAGACTTGTGTGGTTAGTCAGGTCGTGGCCGACACCCTCGCTGGGCCTCCGCTTGAAGGTTGCCGAGTACATGTCGTGTAAACGGCGGTAAGTGGTGAGAGCGTGTGTGAAGAAGTACACCCCTGCAGGGTTATATATAATCTATTCGAATAGCCGTGTCCGTGGAAATGGACTTCTGGGTTGCCTCTACAGTTCATAGACAAGTGAAAGTGGATACTCTAAAACACGCAAGATAAGCGTGATTGCTATGGATGGCCTTCTCGTAGGGAGACGGGAGCGGATCCATAGTGGTGTATTGATTGGTGAATATGTGGACTCGTGTGCGCCACCTCAAAAGAGTTACTTGCAGTCGTAGTTTAGGATAGCCACCGAGTCAAAGCTGGCTTGCTGCAGTTAAACTCCACCACCCCCTTTGTTGATACTGATACATATGTAGCTAGTTCTGATGTAAGTCTTGCTGAGTACCTTTGTACTCACGTTTTCTTAATTTATGTTTTTGCAGAGAGACCTCAGTCTCGCTAGTGGTTCCGCATGGACTTCGACGTTTAGCTTGTTACCTCAGGTACGATCTTGTACCCTTGGGAGGGTCTTGTAGATAGTCAGGCTTTTCAGCCTTTTTCATTTGTAGTTGTCTGTACTCAGACATGTTATGCTTCCGTTGCCTGTATGCTCTGTATGTTGGGTCATGTGACCTCTGTTTGTAATAAATGCTATGATGGCTCTTCTGGGCCTTATCTATATGAGTTGTTGAGTTATGTTGTGATGCCATGTTGTACAACACATGCTTGCATGTTATGCGTACGTGTAATGTGTATTGCTATGTGTGGGATCCGACACCTAGTTTTTTACCTTTGGTAGCCTATCTTACAGGGAAATGTCTCCTAGTGCTTCCACCGAGCCTTGGTAGCTCGCTCCTGCTCCGGAACACTTAGGCTGGCCGGCATGTGTCCTTCTTCGTTCCTGTGTCTGTCCCTTAGGGGAAATGTCACGTGTTGTTCCTTTAAGTCCTTGTAGCTTGCTACGACTTGGGTTCATACGTTGATGGCCGACACGTTCGTTGCTGGGTTATGTATGCCTGTCTCTGTAATTTAGTGCCACTTTTGGTTTATAACTGGTCATGTCGGCCCGGGTTCTCTGTCATATGGATGCTAGCGACACTATCATATACGTGTGCCAAAATGCGCAAACGGTCCCGGGCCAGGTAAGGTGGTGATAACCCTCAACCGTAAGGGATCGAGATAGTCTTCGCGGGTAAGAACAACCCAATTTATTGATTCGACACACGGGGAGCCAAAGAGTATTTATAAGCTTTGACAGTTGAGTTGTCAATTCAACCGCACCTGAAATATACTTACTTGCAACAAAAGATAAGTGGTAACAGTGATATGATAGTGATGATAGTAATAGTAAAAGTAAACAGCAAAAGTAAATAACAGTAGTAAACGGCAAAGTAAATAGCGAAAGTAGCGACTAGTGACAAGCAGGGTTTAGAACACTGTAGGCTAGGGAGATGGATGGTTGGGCGCTGCATGGATGAGATAGATTCTAACTTGGGGCACGGCACACGGAAAAGTAATGATCATCTAGGCAAATATCAAACATTAGGCATGTATCCCGTAGGTAGTTGTACGTGCTTGCAATAAGAACTTGCACAACATCTTTTGTCCTACCATCCCGCTACGAACGGGGCCAAAAGGAACTTATGGATATTAAGGTGCTCCTGTCAAAGAGCACCGGAACAAAGCAATGAACTCAATGGATACATGTAATCCTCAAACTACGGACCATCCCCTTTGGTGTCCCAAGCTGTCACTTTTGGGATCGCCTGTTCCGGACCGTAACAGGTGCAAACAACTCATAGATAGGATCACGAACACAAATATACTCATGCAAACACATATGGTTCAGATCTGAAATCATGGCACTCGGGCCCTAAGTGTCAAGCATTAAGAGTAATAAGTTGAAGCAAAGATGATAAACACCATAGTAGATGATAGGCAACATGCCCCCAACAATCTGATAAACTATTACATGATCTAACTCATCCAATCCCTACCATCCCCTTCGCCTACAGCGGGGGAATTACTCACACATGAAGGGAGAAGTCATGAAGGGATGATGGAGTGGTGATGATGATGACGATGGCGACGATCTCCCCTCTCCGGAGGCCAATTCAGCCTCCAGATTAGCCCTCCCGAGGAAGAACAGAGGGTGGCGGCGGCTCCGCGACGAAAATCTACGAAAAAACTTCCGATCTGGGGTTTCTGCGTCGGGAGGAAAAATACGGGCTAAAGTAGGGCACCAGGGGGCGTGGGACCTGCCCAGGCGCCCCCCCCGGTGCGGCCCAGGGGGGGCGCCCACAGGGCGCCTGGGCACCCCCTGGCCCCCCTCTGGACCCACTTCTGGTTCCCGGTTCCTTCGGGTGCGTGGATTTTCTGTGATTTTTCGTAGATTTTTCTGAGGTACCTAAACATCCGTTTTCCTGCACACAAATAAACCATACAGGCAGCTCTGCTGAAAACAGCGTCAGTCCGGGTTAGTTTAGTCCAAACCATGCAAGAATGAGGCCAAAACAATATCAAAAGTGTTTGGAAAAGTAGATACGTTTGAGACGTATCAGGTGGCACCCGTGGGAATTCGGTGCGTGAGGCCGCAAAGTGATATGGTGTGTTACAGGCTAGACCTGTGTGACTTAGGATCGGGGTCCTGACTGCTTTGGTATTAGAGCCTGACTGCCTGTAGGATTAGTAAGCCAAACTGGTCAAAGTCGTGTCTAGAAACTCTTTAGTTATGAAAGGGAATTGTTTGTGGAAGGGAACGTAAGGCTCTTTTTACTCCTTTGCCCTATGACCTTCTGATCTGAGTCACCTTCTTCTTTCTACGGGGATTAAGAACTAGGATTCTCATTCTATTTATCAGGATCACGTTATTGTGGATTCAACCCTCAGTTCAGTTTCTACTACTTCTGTTTGTTCAACTGTTGGTCTCAGAACCTTGACATTATGATGTTAAGTGGATATGCTACCCTTTTTGCTTGGATCTCAAAAGTATTTTCGAGCATTTGCAGCCGTTATGCTGTTCGAGTCATCCCAGGTTTCTAAATAGTCTGATGCATTTGCAAACCATTCCTATCTGTTCTTAATGTTCTTTTAGGCCAGATTAACCACACTAGTCGGTGTGTTGAGGCACTCTGTTACCTCGAAATATATGTTGGACTTATTACTATGACCCTAGGTGTCTTAGAAGATCACCCAGTAATGCAGCAATACTTTGTATCCTCGGTGTGATGATTCTGGCCGTCATTCTCAAAAGCATCCCGTGATGCCATTTAGTTAGTAGGCATTCTACTCTTGTGTTCTTGAACCCAAGATTCATTTTACCTACTTCATGTTGGTAGTATTTGCTCGTCCCTTTAGGATATTAGTAACCTTGTGATAATCCTCGTGGTCCGTGGTATATCATTCTTCCAAATACCATGAACCATCATGGCAGAAGTTCTTCTGAACCAAAAGATCACAACCAGAGTGCTCCTGAGTAGCATTCCATTCCTATTGTGACTCTGCCAGTCCTACCTTTCTGCATTGATTATCTGGAAGAAATATGTTGAACTAGTTCGACATACTAATCTATGCATCCACAACTCAGAAAGATATATGTTCCTTTGAGTTGTCCCTTTCAGTTGTGTTATGACCTCGTCTATCAGTTGATAGTGAGGAGTAGTTGTGCATTTGTGTTTATCGATGCCTTTTACTCTTGTGATCCGTCAATTCATTCTATCTCGGAATGACTAGGAGAAACAAACTCCAGTACCTTATCCATATCCAGGATTGGGTCAAAGAAGTTGTACTTCGCAGATGAAGAATGCTAATCCAGCTTCTAAACTGGTCTATCCTGGACTATTACCATCTTTATGTCAAGAATGTCCTGGGAATTGCACATCATCCTATGAACTCTTCATACAGTAATACTTCTCACCATCATCGTCCATTCCTCGGTCTCCGTGTTATGGTAACCGGAATACCGACAAGTGAATGGTGATGTGTGAAATCAATACTCCTAGCAACTTCGTTGCTTGGTTGTTAATGGACGATAATCTCATTCTTAGTGTGTTGGTTACCAAATCACCATTCTAAGATCGATCGTGCTACTAGTCTATCTTTCCTGGTGCACTCCTTGACCAATGAGTTAGAATTATTCAATCACCTGCTCATTTGATCATATCGTTTTGCCCTGAAAAGCAAGATTGTTCTCGAGCTTAGTAACATATCGGTGGTTCGTGATTTTCTGAATATCTTCTCGGAAGTATTACCAGGTTGTCACCTGACCGCTATGTTGAGTTCGTGATCAAGCTTGTTTCTCTTTAAACCACCCTTTCTGCAAGAATCTGTGTTGGATACCCTGAACTAGTTGGTTAAGCTAAACAACAACTTGGAGAGTTGGAAGATAAGAGCTTGCCTGACTTAGTTCCTTCTAAGGGATATCTTTTGTGTGTGTGTTGAAGATAGATGATATCCTCATCAATTGGTCCCTGTGATCAGTTGTTGGACCTATTATCATATCAAAACTTTGATTTGAGTATGGGATATCATCAAATCAAATCAGAACCAATGATATTCATAATGTTGTCTTACTCGTGGGTGTCCCTCGAGCATACCTCATTATATCCCCTTGGTCTGACTAATACTATCACTTGTTCACATAATTATGGAATTCCATCTCCATGGAAATCTGGATGGATTGTTGTTGAGCCCATCAACAAACATCCTTATCTCCTCCATGATTTTGTAGGACATTAAGCTAGTGTTGGAAACTTTGTAAGCATTGCCTTCGTGTTCCGTTCATGAGGTATATGTTGGTGCAAGAAGTGACTTTCTCCCAGTTCACGTGCATTAGGTGCAAGTTGCCGCCATGAGTTTGAGAAAGTTAGTTTTGCTTCCTGTGGAATCATCCCAAGTCAGTCATGCATACGTGCGAAGTATTCTGTGGTTTGGAGACTTGCAACCTTCACTCTATATGTATCCCTAGCACACCAAGCCACTGATAGATTTGTTCAAGGAGAAGAAGTTCCTTCTTAAGAATCATGACTTATGTTAGGACTTCGCTATCCTTGTTCATGGTTCCCCACCTGAACTCGATAGTGTTTTACTATAAGACTACTACGTGACCATGCTTGTCCTGGACAACGTGTTCACATTTACGTAGCTAGCAGAACCAGCTCATGTTTTGGAGCTTGCTATCGTAGTTCATTCCCGAGAATCTCGCAACGCCGTCTCGTCAATTTGTGTTGCAAACTTTTATTTTTCTTTATGGACTCGATGAGTCTAGAATATCCTGACACCAACCAGAACTGAATCTCAGGCAGCTATGATGGTTGGAGCATATTCCAAGAACTATAATATTGGTCTCTCGATTACCGGTAAAGTGAATGTCGTGGCCAACACACCCAGCCGGAAGACCTATTGTTGTAGAATCTTGATTGAACAAGTTGGCCACCTCCCCATAAGGATTTCGTAGGATTTACTCCCTAGTTGTTCCTTATGGACTTTTTGTGCTCCCAAAGTCCGATCTTACTTGATGGCCATGTTGATGCTTTTAAGCATTGACCGTGGTACCTAGTACACCAAGGAGAACATTAGAAGCGGAGTGCTAAATGTCTCTCGGTCGATCATCCAGATTTTGCCCCTTGACTCCGCTAGGGTGAAATCTGAGAAGAGTTATCTTCCTTTGCATCTGCACTATCCATCATTATCCATCATGGTAGTATGTTGTGTTGCCAGGATCCTTGACACGGATATTGGTAAAACCTTGATGAATATGGGAATGCTCAAGTTCTTGAGAGCACGCACAAGCACTAGGTGTTATCCTCGATACCAACCGGGATTGCTCCCAGTGCTCTTGGTTATGCTATAACCCCTCAAGAGTAGATTTACTCTCTACTGTTGGGATTCTTCCCAGTTACCAGAATCATTCCCAGCATTTGCATTTTGTTCCCAGCTTGCACCGCCAATGTGCCAATTCTCCATAGGTTACCATTCTCAATCACTACTGTTCAGGATTATCTTCAGAGTGGACTTGCCATGGGCCCCATCCATCTCTGGTGATAACCAAAATCATCCCTTGTGTTGTCTTCAACAAGGTAGTCCACATCATCCATTTTGGCCGAGAATGTCATTCTCCCGAACTCCGTCAAACGATCGATTGTGTTGCCTTAGGCTGGTATAGGGAATTTCAATGATCTCTATATCAAAAGTAATTCTTTTTGCCACTTAAGGGAATAACTCTACGAGTCACCTTCTCTAAGGTGCCCCGTCTGGTGACCTCGATCACCCTCTTCTCAGGTGTGGAATAATTGCCACTAGGTGAATCTTCATCGTTTGTTTCACTCCATCCCTTTGGATGTGTGTCCCGTGTCTCAGCTCAAGAGATGTTTCGACGTCTCAATCCATGAGTTGATCTTGAATTGCTCGATCTTCGAGAAGATCAAATCCTGTAGAATTCACGTTCTTTTGTTGTCGTGTTAGATGAAGCTTTGAATTCAAAGATGCCAAGGTCTACATGATGCTTTCAATCAACAATTTCGAGGAGGAAAACTGGATCGAGAAGATTGTGTTAGTTAGTGTCCCCTCTGATTTCTTACCCTACGCTTGAATCTCGGGACGAGATTCTTGTTTAGTGGGGGTGAGTTGTCACATCCCTAGCTTTACTTTGCCCTAGGATAGTTTTTGCCTGTGCATCATGTTTAAAATTTTGTTAAACTTGAAATGGGGATGACTAAACCCTAGCACCAAATCAAAGCAATTAGGTTTAACCTAAAAATATTTTCAATGAACCCAAAAATTGCCTTCGGTAATGTTTGATAATTTTGGCAAGGGTTTTGGTCCAAACCAAAAATATTGAACATTTATGGGGAATTGTTTGGGGCTTTGATTTAATTCACTAATGTATTTGAGTTGGAGCAAATAAATCCTATAATTATTTTTAATGCTCCAATTATTCTGAAAACATTTTGTGGAGTTTTGATATAATCCATATTGCATCCACAAATAATTTCAGAAGCAACAAAATGGTTTAGTATTAGTACTAAATCAAAATAGAGGAAACCAAATAGAAAACAGAAATTAAAATAGAAAGCAGAGAGTGAGAGTTTTACCTGTGCAGCCCACCTGGCGGCCCAAGTGGCCGGCCCAGCCCACCCTTCGCCGCACCGTCTTCAACCTCCTGCCAGTAGGCAGGAGGGCGTGTGCCCGACGCGCGCAGCGCCACCTCCACCCTGCCTGCTAGCCCTGGCCTTCCCTAACGACCCCACGCAGACGCCCGAAGACTTCTCTCCCCTCCCCCTCACTCGCTGCTCTCTCTCCCTCCCCTCTGTTCTCTCGCGCGCAGCCACCGAGCGGAGCTCGTCGCCGCCGTCCTGAACCACCGCGGCCACCGTCACCTCCTCGCCTCACCACCGCGTTCCAGAGCTCCGCCACCCTCTCCTACGTCTCCCCGATGACTCACGTGCCGCTAGATGCCCCGAATGCTCTCCTCATCGTCTTCTTCAACCACGGCCGACCGAGATCGCCGGCGACTACACGTCCTCACCAGCCCCTCCCCGAGCTCGCTGATGCCACCGCTGGACCCGCCGTGAGCTCCTTTTCCCTTCCCCTCACTCCTTGCCCTCAATCTCGCCCCCTAGCTAGCTGCCCGCCGGACCCGTGAGCTCACCGCCGCCGGTCATGTCGCCGCCGCACCTAGAGCTCATGCCCGTCACCCACAAGCACACCGGCTTGTTCAGCTCTTCTCCACGAGACCGTAGCACAACTTAGCTCACCTCCCCATGCCCCGTAGCACCTATCCCGTCGGTGCCCGAACTCCGGCGCCGCCGCGAGCTCGTTTCCGACGAACTTCGGCCACCCCAGCCCCTCCCGATGGCATAAATGGATGCGGGCGAGTCCCAGCTCCACGTAGAGCCCTTCCGCCGCTCGTTTGGTCGCCTGAGGGCGAAACCCGACGCCCTCCGCCGTCTCTGGCTCCGCCGGCGACGAGCCACGGGTCAACTCCGGCGAGTTTGACCCGGGCTGACCCAGTTGACCCCCTGGGTCACTGACGCGGGGGCCCCCCGCCTCTAATTAGCTAAGATAATTAAGTTAATTGCTAATTAATCTAGTTAGTTAGGTTAGTCAGTGACAGGAGGTCCCAGTGCCCTGCTAATTTTAGGTTAGTGCTAATTTGTAAATTAGTTAACCCTGTGACTCACTGACATGTGGGTCCCGCCCGGCTAATTAAACTAGGTTAGTATTAAATAAGTTAGTTTAGTTAGTTGTGTCACTGACCAGTGGGCCCCACTGGTCAGGTTTGACTGGACCAGCCCCTGTTGACTTGCTGATGTCAGCATGACCTAGTGCTGACGCAATAACTGTTTTTTGGAATTTTAAATAAGTCATAAATGATTTATGTATTTCAGAAAATAGCCAAAACTTCTAAAAATCATAGAAAATAAACTATAGCTCAGATGAAAATAATTTATATATGAAAATTGATCAGAAAAATCCAAGGAATCTGCTTATGGCATTTTCATGCATATTTGAACAAGTTAAACCTGTTGATCAGGTCAAATCAATTAAATGGCATTTGAATAATCACATATGGAGTTTGAATTTGAACCTTTGGTTCAAACCAACTTCATTTAATATGGTTGCTAGTTGCATTAGCTCAAATCACAACATAATGCCATGTCATGATCATGCACCATATTGTGCATTGCATTGATTGTGTTCTTTCTCTGTTTGTCGGTTTTGTCCCCTCTCAGTAGACGACGTTCCGACGATGATTTCGATGACACCGATGAAGACCCAATGTTATCTTCAGAAGTGCCAAGCAAGCAAACCCCATTGAGCATTTCGATACAATCCCACTCTCTCGCTCTTGCTCTCTTTTACTGCATTAGGACAACAACGCTTCAACTGTTACCTGCTGCGGTAGTTGAACCCCTTTCCACTGCATGACCTGTCATTGCCACAGTAAATAGTTGAAACCCACTAGTATGAGTAGGAGTTGTTTGAGCCATGTTGTGCCTACTCATTCATGCTTTCTGGTTATGCCTGCCATTGCTTAGAGTTGTGTCAGGTCTAATTAATCGGGGATGAGTTGGAATGGTGATGAACATGTCCAAATGTGTGTGAGCTAAGTGTGTGAACACGATTTGGGTAAGGTAGCGATGAGAGGCCATGTAGGAGTACATGGTGGGTTGTCTCATTGCAGCCGTCCTCATGAACTGAGTTCTGTGTTGGTTGATCCATGACTAGTTACTACCATGCATTGGGCCCGAAACCAATGGACCCTCTCGACTTATTAACTACCCTTGACCTCTGTCCAGGAGTTGCAACTAGTTTCTGGTGTTTGTAGTTTACTGGAGGTCGTGCGCAGCGCTGACCCTCGGGGTGGGCTGTGACGCGGCAGGTACGTGGCACGGTGTACCGATCGCCCGTTTGGTGATGCGGGAACCCTGTACACATCGTTTGGGGTCGTGAGCGACACCCCGGCCGGATCTCCCCACGGATGGAACCCAAATAGGCGATAAACCTGGACGAGAGACTTGTGTGGTTAGTCAGGTCGTGGCCGACACCCTCGCTGGGCCTCCGCTTGAAGGTTGCCGAGTACATGTCGTGTAAACGGCGGTAAGTGGTGAGAGCATGTGTGAAGAAGTACACCCCTGCAGGGTTATATATAATCTATTCGAATAGCCGTGTCCACCGAAATGGACTTCTGGGTTGCCTCTACAGTTCATAGACAAGTGAAAGTGGATACTCTAAAACACGCAAGATAAGCATGAGTGCTATGGATGGCCTTCTCGTAGGGAGACGGGAGCGGATCCATAGTGGTGTATTGATTGGTGAATATGTGGACTCGTGTGCGCCACCTCAAAAGAGTTACTTGCAGTCGTAGTTTAGGATTGCCACCGAGTCAAAGCTGGCTTGCATAAGTTAAACTCCACCACCCCCTTTGTTGATACTGATACATATGTAGCTAGTTCTGATGTAAGTCTTGTTGAGTACCTTTGTAGTCACGTTTGCTTAATTTATGTTTTTGCAGAGAGACCTCAGTCTCGCTAGTGGTTCCGCATGGACTTCGACGTTTAGCTTGTTACCTCAGCTACGATCTAGTACCCTTGGGAGGGTCTTGTAGATAGTCAGGCTTTTCAGCCTTTTTCATTTGTAGTTGTCTGTACTCAGACATGTTATGCTTCCGTTGCCTGTATGCTCTGTATGTTGGGTCATGTGACCTCTGTTTGTAATAAATGCTATGATGGCTCTTCTGGGCCTTATCTATATGAGTTGTTGAGTTATGTTGTGATGCCATGTTGTACAACACATACTTGCATGTTATGCGTACGTGTAATGTGTATTGCTATGTGTGGGATCCGACACCTAGTTGTTTACCTTTGGTAGCCTATCTTACAGGGAAATGTCTCCTAGTGCTTCCACCGAGCCTTGGTAGCTCGCTACTGCTCCGGAACACTTAGGCTGGCCGGCATGTGTCCTTCTTCGTTCCTGTGTCTGTCCCTTAGGGGAAATGTCACGCGTTGTTCCTTTAAGTCCTTGTAGCTTGCTACGACTTGGTTTCATACGTTGATGACCGACACGTTCGTTGCTGGGTCATGTATGCCTGTCTCTGTAATTTAGTGCCACTTTTGGTTTATAACTGGTCATGTCGGCCTGGGTTCTCTGTCATATGGATGCTAGCGACACTATCATATACGTGTGCCAAAATTCGCAAACGGTCCCGGGCCAGGTAAGGTGGCACCCGTGGGAATACCGTGCGTGAGGCCGCAAAGTGATATGGTGTGTTACAGGCTAGACCTGTGTGACTTAGGATCGGGGTCCTGACAATAAGTGAGTCCATCAACTCCAACGGCATAGCTGAGTGCATGACAAACGACCTAGCGCACCTTACTCTTCTTCTGAAAAGTCTGCAACGTAACATGTTGCAGCCCGAAACGGGTCAGCACATGGAATATGCTGGCAGGATAACACAGTAGAGCAAGTAACAGAATAAAGGCTAACACTATATGCATATTTGGTTGGTGGAGGCTCTAAGGTTAAAGCTTTTGCGTAAAGCCAATTTTTCCCTACAACAAAGGAATAAATTTTATTTTAACTATCGTGGTGGTTGAAACATCATTGAGAAGGTACCTCCAACTCAATCCCAATTAAAGTAGTCATCATTAACCCAACAAATTAATTTTAGAGTGTTGAGATCAACCATTAATTCAAGTACCAGATACTCAAGATGTCCATAACCGGGGACACGGCTAATCATGATTAGTTTGTACACTCTACAGAGGTTTGCGCACTTTTGCCCACAAGACTCGATCTTCTCCGTTGGATTTCTCGCACTGCATGGTGTTTGAGAAACAGATGACCGAGACACGGTCTTTTAGAAGCATTTACTCTTTACCCCGGGTGGACCGGTACACCTACTTTCCCCTACATCTTCCAGTCCACCACTGAAAGAGCTCACACAACTTACTCATACCATGCCAGAGCCCATAATGGCATTGTGGCTGCACACGGAAGTTTCTAGCATGAATAGTTTTATGATCCCTTTGAGCCTGGGTGGCATTACATAGGATAATCACACGGTTCCTCCGGGATTTCCTAGGAGAACACTGGATTCTCCAGGTGCCTTGCAACCAATCCACCCAGATGTGTATTAAAGTAGCCACCTTAAGTTGAACCGTTAGTTAACAACTCACATCTGTCATGGATACTCTCAAACCCAATCCACGTCTACGAGCATAGCATGGCAACCTAAGCATAACGTAGAAGTAACTCCCTGGGGTTTGAAAATAATGCATGTAATTGGTTCTACCTCAATATACTTCCCAGACCCACAAGTTAAGAGATCTTACTCATGCAATGTATGAGGGTTTGATCTAAAGCATAAAAACTGGGTACTAAAGGGTATGATCAAAGTGTTACTTGCCTTGCTGATGATTCGCAAAACCTAGGGACTCATAGTAGCACGCTTCGCACTCCGAGAATTCTATCGCAATCAAACAATAGCATACATAAGCAATCAAGCAAATATGCACAGGTAAAACTCCAAACAAGAAGATCTAACCAGAAAGTTCAACTTAAGAACTCCGGTTTGCAAAAAGAATCAAATCAAACGGAGCAACGAAACTCAAACTGCGAAAGAAACAAGATCCGTTTACTAGTTTGATCTAAAGTCAAATTTTACAGTAGCAAAAACTTGTTCAAGTTGGTTAAACGGAAAGAGGGCTTCGAGACGAAGATCTGTGCGCTTGAATCGCCTGATTACGACCTTCGAGCGAAAAGAAAAACTAAAAACAAGATCAGGGCAGAAATCGCGATCGAAAATAATCGCGGAAAACCCTGAAAAAGAAAAACTGACGAACAGGCTAACGAACGAACGTGCGTTATCTGTGACTAACGGGCGAACACCATTCTTTAAAACGAACGTACGGACGAACGTCTGCTATTTAACTAAACCGAAAAAAACCGAACCGATCTATTTAAAAAAACAGATCTAGGGTTTACTAAAAAAACCGAACGGTTTTAAAAAAATAGGCGGCGGCTCGGGACGGTGTCTACCTCATCGACGGCGGGCTCCGGCGACGGGGCTCCGGCGGCGGTCAGCGCGGGGCGGGCGGCGGCGGCTCCGGCGACGGCGCGGGTGGCGGCGCGAGTGGATCGAGCAGGCGGCGGCGGCGGCTCGGGTGGCGGCGGGCTAGGGTTTCGGCAGCGGGGCTGGTGGGCTGCGGCGGCTTCGGGCCTCGCCTTTTAATGGGGATGGCTAGAGGAGTCCTAGTCGGGTACGGCACGACTAGGTCGGTTGAATTTTTTTTAACAGTCCCGACGTACTAAAATAGGCAAAAAAAACTAAACGGACTCCAAAAATTCCGAAAAAAATTTCCACCGTCCTCTAATAATATTTAGGACAAAGTGAACATTTTTCCCGGACCTAAATGCAATTTTGAAAAATGCACATTTTTCCTATGCAAATAAATCGCAATTAAATCAGAATAAAAAACCAAAAGTGATTTTAATATTTTTCCTCCAATATTTCTTTTATTTTGGAGAAGTCATATTATCTCCGGTCATATATTTTATTAAGAAATATTTTTAGGAGAGAAAAATAATTAAAACCAAAATGATCCCCGTAGTGGTATTTGAGAAAACTCAAATACGAAAACGGTAAAATCCCCAACTCTCTCCGTGGGTCCTTGAGTTGCTTAGAATTTTTAAGGATCGCGAGCACACAAATGTAATAAAATATGCTATGCAATATGACCTATGTATAACATTCCAAATTAAAATTTTGGGATGTTACAAACCTGCCCCCCTTAGAATGAATCTCGCCCTCGAGATTCGGTTTGGCTAGAGAATAGGTGTGGGTGGTCTTTGCATAGATCATCCTCTCGTTCCCAGGTGGCTTCATCTTCGGTATGGTGATGTCGTGGTTCCAAGTCTGACAATACGAGTAGGGGGTACGTAAGAGGAGGCAAGGCCCTAGCTATTGTGAGATTGTACGCAAGACGTATACAAGTTCAGGCCATCTCGGAGGAAGTAAAAACCCTACGTCTCGGGGCCCGGAGGCGGTCGACTAGAATGTATAGGGATGTTTGAGTTACAGGGGGTGCGAACCCTTGTACTGGAGGAGGGGGTGGCTTATATAGTGCACCAGGACCCCAGCCATGCTCCACATTACCAAGGGTTCAATCTACATAAAGGCAGGCGTTACTGATAACGCCCCGCAGTAAAGAGTAATAAAGGCATTCATTGTAGCGGAGTGAATACCACACCGTTGCTGTCATAAGGGACCTTTGACCTTCTCGGGTCGAGTGAAGTTGAGTCGTCTGAACGGGGGTGTACAATCGAGTGGAATGTCCTCTTGGGCCATGTCAGTTGACTGTTCTTGTTGCCTTCGGTTTGTCTTTTAAGTTTCTGGGGTAGTGACCTTGGGTGGGGTATCTTGGTCAGGCATGTGACCCTACCCTAGGTCTGTAACATCATGAGTAGCCCCCGAATGGATTGAGGCTTGAGCAGAGGGGAGAGTTGAAGTTGGCTTTAGCTCGACTTCGATGTCCCTGGGGTAATCTTCTCCGAGCTTGTGAACCAGGCCGACTCTTCAACCTCGACTTGGTCGCCTTAATCGATTCCGCAACCGTCGAGTGTACTTGTTCGTGTTGACCGTCGACTGAACCTTGCGCGCGGCTCCGAGCGTCGTTGGCGCGTGTAGTTTTCGGCGAGATCGGTTGCTCTCTGGTCTCCGGATTTTGCGGGATTTAGAAATTTGGGGAAGCGCGCGGGACGGGTCGTGCCGCGGCAATCGGATCGGATATGCCCGGGGTGCCTCGATCTCCGTGCCGCCTTTTTCGCCACGTATCGCGTGTGCGCCTGTTGTGGGATTTGACGGGATAGCTCGGGGCCACCAGTCAGCCACTCGACCGGTGCGCTATAAATGCGCACCGCGGCCGAGGTGGGGGCTGTGTGCGCCCATTCTCTCTTTCTTCGTCTCCGTTCCTCCGTCGCGCCTCTGCCTCTGTCTCCCTCTCCTCGGCCAACACCAGCTTGCTCGCCATGGGCAAGGACAAGACCGCGACGCTGGAGCGCTCGAAGAAGGCGGCGGCGATGAGGAAAGCAAAGCGGACCAACCGCGAGGGGTCGTCATCGAGGTCCGGGCTCCCACCTAGCTGGATCCAGGGGGACTGGATTAAGTCCACCATGTTGGTGGAGAACATGGAGGAGCTGGAGGAGGAGGGCCTGGTCGCTCGCGACTCCTGGCGGTTGCTGGGGGAGAGCTCGAGCCTCAGCCGCGGGAGGGCGAGTGCATTCTCCTCGCGACCCACATCGACCCAGGTTTCTCCATGCCCCCGCACCCTTTCTTCCATGCTTTCTAAGCCTTTTACAGCGCCCAGCTGCACCACTTCATGCCCAACTCCATCACTTTCTTGGCTGCATTCATCTCGATGTGTGAGAACTTCCTCGAATGCCGACCGCACTGGGGTTTGTTCAAGCACATCTTCACTTGTCGTTCGCAAACCATTAAGAAAGCGAATCCGAGCGACGAAAAGACGCACGTCATCCAGATGTGCGGCGGGCTGGGTATCCAGCTTAGAAATAGGAGTGCTTTTCCTGCTATGATCCTTCCAGAGTCGGTTCGGGGCTGGCAGTCGACTTGGTTCTACTGTAGGGACGTTCCGTCTCCTGGTCAGTCGACTCGGCTTCCTCCCTTTTCCTTTGGTCGAGCCAGCCAGCCACCATCGTTGATTGTGAGTCGGACTGAGAGGGTAGAGGTAAACATGCTGGTGGAGCGGGTCGTCCAGTTGGTCCGCGTCAGGGTTACGGGGTTGGATCTGCTTGAGGTGTTCCTTATGAGGAGGATCCAGCCTCTCCAAGCTCGAGACCATCTGATGTGGCTGTACTCCGGCGTCGATGACTCGTCTCGGGTCCACCCAGACGAGGCCGTGGCGAGGACGATGGTGCAGTGTCTGAAGTGCATCACGGGGAACAAGGACAACCCTAGGGGGCTTGGAAGAGTCCCCCCATTCGACGTCGACCACCTACCTGACAAGGTCTGGCATTGACTTTCGAGTGATTTTCGTATTTCTTGTTTGCGGCTGTCTGATGAATCTGGCTGATGTTTGATTAATCTTTTTTTCCGCAGATCTATACCAAGATGTTTTCGGTGCCCAACGGGGATCAGGTCCAGGAGTGCGAAGAAGGTGCGGGCGAGGCTTCCGAGTGGAAGTACGACGAGTAGACTGGAGAGGATAGCAAAGACTCCAGCAGCGGCGAGGAGGTCGAGTCACCTCCCCGTGGCGAAAAGCGCTCCAAGGAGAAGCACGACCTAGAGGCCGTGCGCTCCAGGGCGGGCCCCTCCAGCTCCCAAGTGCAGAAGCGGGCTCGCACGATCACTCCTGATCCGACTGAAAAGGCACCAAAGCAGCCTAAGGTCGCCGTCGTCAAGCCTCGGAAGGCCCTGCCCAATATCAAGGTGGACGTCCCAATCGCCTCCACATAAGTGCTGCTCTGCTTCATTTATCTCTGCTCTTCGGAGATCAACTTTGTCTTTGTCAACTCACTTTCAATGGAATCCTCAGTGTTGCTGCTTCTGCGACCTCGATGGATATCGACAAGGGTCAGGACGATGAGGAAACCGCTGATGCTGCTACGTCTCGCGCAGGTGCGGGTTGTAGATCGCACTTTGCTTTTTGTCTGTTTGAACTAACGGTCGACTGAACTTCGTGGTTGCCTTTTGAAGTGCCACGCCATGTCATAGAGCTCCCAAATGACGACGATGACAACGATGAAGAGCGCGCGGAGGTGAATCGACGACGCACAGGAAGGAGGGGCCGGAAGGCACCCTCTGGCTCTAAGGCCCAGCAACAGGGAGACGTGTCCCGGACCACGGTCTCCTTCGTTGTCCCTGTGTCGACTGTCCGCCCTTCTTCGTCGACTGATCCGGCCGTCGACCCAGCGCTTGCTCCGCCGTCCGTTCTCTTCTCCACCCATCACGTCCCGGAGGACCCCGTGGGCGCGGCCCAAGAAGTCGTTCGTCGGGCGGGGTTGATGATGGAGAGGATGAAGGCGGTGTATGAGGCTAGCATGGCTGCTTATAACGCTAGTCAGCTCTTCGGACCAATGTCCAGGTTTGTCTCTTCCGACTGTTTTGTTGTGTTGGTGTAGCCTTCAATTTGAAAAATTTACTGCCTTGTTCGTGAGATGATGTCACACCCACACCCACTGAGTGCCTTCTCTTGTAGCTTTAGTTTTTGTAGTCCAACCGATAGTACCACTGGGGGCACGTTCAGTGCGCCCAGTGGGTGTAGTCCCCGAGGCCATGGTCGACTGAAGTCAGTCGACCATGGTCTTTATAATGTGTCTTGTTCGTTTGTGTCGAACGTTTCTTACTCGCGCAGACTGATATGGCCGAGTGAGAACCAGTGGGGGCACGCTTAGTGCACCCACTGGGTGTAGTCCCCGAGACCGTGGTCGACTGTTGGTAGTCGGCCATGGTCTGAGAACATAACTTTTCCTCCTTTGTTTGAACTCTGGTCAGACTGATCTGGCCGAGTGAGAACCAGTGGGGGCACGCTCAGTGCACCCACTGGGTGTAGTCCCCGAGATTGTTGTTGAGTGTTTGACTCGACTGTAGTCTTAGAATTCTGATTTGTTGTGTCGATGCAGAGATCTTGTGAGTTTGGGGCCAAATTTGCGGATCTCGAGAAGAAGCAGGTCCAGCTCAATCTTGACTTGCAGCTGTCTCGGGACCATTTGAAGAAGACTCGGGACGAGGCGGCTGGTAATTAACGCGAACAACTTTTCGACTGATCTTCGATAAAAATGCCATGTGTATCCTTATGTTCATCTGTCTAGTAACGTCTCTTGTAGATCAAATGAAGGCGGCCCTGGAGCAGAAGGACGTTGACTTGGCGGCAGCACACCAGAGGGCGCAGGAGAAGACCGAACTGGTGGAGCAGAAGCTGGCTTCAGTCGGCACGCTCGAAGCAGAGATCACCAAGCTGAAGGGCTCCCTCGACGCAGCCAACCAGGAAGTGACTCGACTGAAGGGGGCTAAGAACACCCTGAATGAGAAGTACGAGGGCCTCTTCCAGAAGAAGAACGAGTTGGAAGCTTATCTGTGCGAACTCACTGAGAAGTGGCATCTCGTGCTTGAAGGTATGCCTCTTTTGCTCTGGTCTGGGTCAAGGTGGTCGACTCGTAACTCGCTTGCTGATTCGTCGCGTTCTCTCTTTCTATAGAATTCTGCCGCGACTTTGATGAGGAGACCGGGCGGGTCGAGCTTGGTCTGGACCCCGCCAATTCTATTGTCAAGGATGAAGCTGCCATGAACATTTTGAGGTTGGAGTCACGCCTTACCAGTGCCACAGGCTATCTTGGTCTACTAAAAGTAGTGATGTCCCGGATCGACGCTGCACAATGGAGGGGATCCATGCAAGAGAACGACCTCGAGTCCCTGATGACTCGACTCAATGAGATCCCCGGTCGAGTGCAGGAGTGGAAAAAGTCATCTGCTCGCTGCGGAGCCGACGTAGCACTGTCTCTGGTTCGGGTGCACTGTAAGGAGGTGAAGGAAAAGAGGCTGGCTGCGCTCAAGGTCGCCAACACGAAGGAGCTCCAGTTCCACTCGTTTATGGAGACTTTCTTGGAGGCTGCAACCCGCATCGCCGACGGGATCGACCTGGATGAGTTCGTTGCACCTACGAGCCCACCTCCTCCTGAGGAGTGAATAAACTTTGATACTTCGATTTAATTTGCCTCGGAATGCCGAGTGATCCTGTAACCGTTAAACTCTCGTGGGCCCAATGCCCATGTACTCCTGCCCGAATCTTGCGGGGCTTTATCTGGACTTGATTACTTTTGCATTTGCTTGTTTTGCTTCTGACTCTTTCTGGTCTTCTGGATTTTGAGTCGACGCCATTTCAGTGGCATGGCTTTGACCATCAAACCACTTGATGGTGACATTGTACTTGTGGCGTAGCTGAGAGGACCGCAGCTAAGCCCCCGAGTGAGAGGGTTGCTCTTTACTTGGAGTAGTTTTTGTAACTTAGGCGATTCCGAGCTACGTTGAACTTGTGGCGGGGCTCGGAGGACAGAGCCACGTCGTACTTCTGGCGTAGGTCGAAGGACTGCAGCTAAGCCCCCGAGTGAGAGGATTGCTCTTCACTCGGAGTAGTTTTTGTAACTTAGGTGATTACGGGGTCGCAGCTAAGCCCCCGAGCGAGAGGATTGCTCTTCACTCGGAGTAGTTTTTGTAACTTAGGCGATTACGGGGTCGCAGCTAAGCCCCCGAGCGAGAGGGTTGCTCTTCACTTGGAGTAGATTTCGTAACTTAGGCGAATCGGGAACACGGCTAAGCCCCCGAGTGAGAGGGTTGCTCTTCACTCGGAGTAGTTTTGCAACTTAGGCAAATTGGGTTCGCGGCTAAGCCCCCGAGTGAGAGGGTTGCTCTTCACTCGGAGTAGTTTTTGTAACTTAGGCAAATCAGGATCGCGGCTAAGCACCCACTGGGGGCTTTTGAGGACCAACATCTTAGAAACCAACAATCATTAAGGAATTGTTGCAAACTTGTCTTTGAAACAAACTGGAAAATCTTTATTACAACTCGACTGTTCGAGTGCTTTAAGTATAGAAGCGGCGGAGCAGGTCCGCGTTCCACGAACGAGGTTTATCTCTTTTCTTGGCGACGTTGTAGAGGTGATACGCTCCATTGTGCAGTATCTTGGTGACGATGAAGGGGCCTTGCCAAGCCGCGGCGAGCTTGTTCGGTCGTTTCTGATGCACTCGATGAACCAGGTCTCCTTCCTAGAATGCTCGGCTTCGGACGTTGCGAGCATGGAATCGGCGCAGGTCCTGTTGATAGATTCTCGACTGGATCAAAGCCATCTCACATTTTTCCTCCAAGAGGTCGACTGCATCTTGACGGGCTTGCTCTGCTTCGGCTTCGGAGAAGAGTTCCACTCAGGGGGGGGGGGCATTGTGCAACAAATTACTCGGCAGCACGGCTTCAGCTCCATAGACCATGAAGAAGGGGGTACGGTCAGTCGACCGGTTTGGAGTTGTCCTCAGACCCCATAAGACAGATGGTAATTTGGTCACCGCATAAGCCGCGGCTTTAGGCCTTGGAGGATCAAACCATTCGCTCTTTCTGCCCGTCCATTCGACTCCGGGTGTGCTGCGGAGGCGTAGTCGACTCGTGTTCCTTGGGAGGAACAGAAAGCTCTAAATTCATCCGAGTCAAAGTTGGAGCCATTATCCGTGATGATGGAGCAGGTGAGTGAATCCGCTTCTGCCAGTTTTGAAGGGGCCGACCATGTCCAACCCCCAAACGACAAAAGGCCAAACCAACGGAATGGTCTTCAAGGCAGACGCCGGCTTATGAGACATGTTGGAGTAGAACTGGCAGCCTTCGCACTTGTCCACGATATCTTTAGCCATCTCGTTAGCTCGGAGCCAATAAAATCCAGCTCGGTACGCCTTGGCCACTATAGTCCGAGAGGAAGCGTGGTGGCCACAAGTCCCCGAGTGAATTTCATTCAGAATCAGTCGACCCTCCTCTGGGGCGATGCAGCGCTGAGCGACTCCTGTGATACTCTCCCTATAGAGCTGACCCTGAATGACGGTAAAAGCCTTGGACCGACGGACAATCTGGTGCGCTTCTTCTTCATCCTCCGGGATTTCTTGCCTGAGCAGATACGCTATGTACGGCACAGTCCAGTCGGGCGTGAGCACCAAAATCTCCATGATCAGGTCGACCACTGCAGGTACTTCGACTTTGGTCGGATCAGACGCACTGATTGCCTGTGGGGGTTCCTCCGTGAAGGGGTCTTCTTTGACTGAGGGGGTGTGCAGATGCTCCAGGAATACATTCTTGGGTATAGGCTTTCGATTCAACCCAATTTTCGCAAGATCATCAGCAAGCTGATTCTTGGCTCTGGGCACATGATGGAGCTCTAAACCTTCGAACTTCTTTTCAAGCTTTCGCACTGCACTACAATAACTGGTCATTGTCGGGCTTCTGACATCCCACTCCTTCATCACCTGGTTTACCACTAAGTCTGAATCGCCATAGACCATCAAGCGACGGACGCCGAGTGAGATGGCCATACGCGATCCGTACAAAAGTGCTTCGTATTCACCTTCGTTGTTTGATGAGTCAAAATGGATTTGAAGGACGTAACTGAGCTTGTCGACCCTGGGAGATACCAAGACCACGCTTGCACCGGATCCGTTCAACATCTTGGATCCATCAAAGAACATAGTCCAGTGGTCCGACTGAACATGAGTCGGCAGCTCTTGTTCGATCCACTCGGCCACAAAATCTACTACTGCCTGAGACTTGATAGCTTTCTTCGCTTCAAACTTGCTATCTAGCCGAAGGAGTTCAATCGCCCATTTTGCCACTCGACAGGTTGCGTCTCGGTTGTTCGGGATTTCTGATAGTGGGGCCTCGCTGACGACTGAGATTGTATGATCCAAGAAGTAATGGGCAACTTTCTTTGCGGTCAAGTAGATCCCGTACACAAGCTTCTGGTAATGCGGGTATCTTTGCTTGGAGGGGGTCAATACTTCGGAAATGTAATAGATTGGGCATTGGACTTCGTAGGCCTTGCCTTCTTCTTCCCGCTTGGCCGTGAGTACAGTGTTGACAACTTGTCCGGTGGCTGCAATGTACAGTAAGAGAGGATTTTTGCTGACTGGGGCAGCAAGCACCGGTTGGGTGGACAGCATGGCTTTGAGCTCTACAAACGCTGCTTTAGCTTCAGGATTCCACTCGAACTTTTCGGATTTCTTCATCAGTCGGTAGAGAGGTAACGCCTTCTCACGGAGACGAGAAATGAATCGACTCAATGCGGCCAAGCAACCAGTTAGCTTCTGGATGTCGTGTACACGCTCGGGGCATTTCATTCGGAGGATTGCACCGACCTTTTCTGGGTTGGCGATGATTCCCCATTCAGAAACAAGGTTGTCACATCCCTAGTTTTGTCTTGCACCTGGGTGGGTCTTGCATGTGCATCATGTTTAAATTTTGTTACACTTGAATTGGGGATGTTCAAACCCTAGCACCAAATGAATTCAACTAGGGTCAAAAGTAAAATCTTTTCCAATGACCCAAAATGCCTTCATCAATGTTTGATAATTTTGGCAAGGCTTTAAAACCAAACCAAAAATAGTGAACATTTTTGTGGAATATTTTGGGGCACTGAATTAAATCTTAAGTATTTGTATTTGGACATTTAATTGCTATAGATATTTTCAAATGTCCAAATAATTCTGAAATTATTTGGGGGCTGTTGAGAATAATTCAAATAGTGCCCACAATTATTTTCAAGATTTCTAGAAGTGTTCTGGTATATTTAAATAAACCAGCAAACAAACAACAGAAAAGATAAAAACAAAACTATAAAAAGTGAGAGAGAGAGAGAGAGAGAGAGAGAGAGGTAGCCCACCTCGGCCACTTACCTGGTCTCCCTGTAGCCTGGCCCAGCTTCTGCCGGCCCAGCCCCCTCCTCTCTCCTATTGCCTTCAACCTCCTGCCAGTGGGCAGGAGGGCACGTGGCCACCGTGCGCCGGCCACCTCCTGCCTGCCTGCGTGCACCCCCGACGCTCTGGACGTCTCTGGCATCGCCACGCACCTCCCTGGCCCCTCCTTCCCTTTCCCCATGCTCCTCCCTCCCCTCTGCTCTCTCCCCGCAGCACACCCGAGTGCGGTCGCCGCCGCCGCTCGCTATCCCGCGTCCATCGATGACCCCTCGCCCCACAACCGTGTACAAACGCTATGGCTCGCAGTCCTCTTCGTCCACACCGAGCCACGCTACCGGGGAAGCACCGTGGCGCCGTCCCTGCCATCATCTTCAAGCCCGAAGGCCGGAGATCGCCACTGCCATGCTGCCTGCCCCGAGCCTTCCCCGAGTCCACGTAGACGACCTCTGCAACCACCGTGAGCTCCCGCTTCCTAACCCCCACTCCCCGAGATTGTTTACGCCCTGTAGCCATCGCCCCCTTGCCGACCGAATCGCGCCGCCGCCTGGCCTCGTCGTCGGCGTGGTCCCGGTGACCATTTGGTCACAGGCGACCACCCTTTGATCTCACCGTGAACCGTAGAGCCCCCCCCCCCAGCGCCTAAACTCGCCCGTCTGCATGCTGCAACACCACTTCCGCCGTTGCCCGTGCTCCGGCAGCCGCCTTTGCCGTCGTTGTCGCCGACTCGCTTCACCCAGGCCCCAGCTGCGGCCATCGTTGGACGCGCCGCAACGCAGGCGTTCCAATGAGCGCAACCCCGCCTCCTCCCCTCGTCTGAAACGCCGGGACGGTCGGCGCCGCCGCGTATGTGTGCCACCGGCGGTTAGCCGCCGACGTGACAACATCATTAGTGGCTAAAGACGCCTTTAGTTAATACCCTCAGTCTATGGCAGATGGGTCCCAGAGTTAGTTAGTTAACTAATTAGGTTAGTTTAATTTTGTTAACTAACTGAGCAGCTGACGTGTAGGTCCCAGCCGTCAGGGTTGACCTGTTGACTCGCTGACGTCACAGTGACATAGTGCTGATGCAATAAAGCATTTTCTGGATTTAGCTTTTTTAAAATAACCAGGAAATTCCAGAAAATGTTATAAACTTCAGAAAATCATAGAAAATAATCTATAACTCAGAATGAAAATATTTATATATGAAAAATGATCAGAAAAATCCAATCTATCGATCTGTACCATTTTCATGCATGTTAGAACAACTTATAGCTACTGTTTTGGACAAATCAAATGAATGGCATTTAAATAACCATATGTGGAGTTGGAATTTGAACCTTGGGTTCAAACCAACTACAATTAATTGTGTTGCTAGTTGCATTAGGCCAAATCACATCATATTGCCATGTCATGTTCATGCATCATATTGTTGCATTGCATTGATTGTGTTCTTTCTCTGTTTGCCGGTTTTGTCCCCTCTCAGTAGACGATGTTCCGACGATGAGTTTGATGACACCGATGAAGGACTAGTACTATCTTCGGAAGTGCCAGGGAAGCAAACCCCCATTGAGCATCCCGATACAATCCCACTCTCTCGCTCCTGCTCTCTTTTACCACATTAGGACAACAACGTTTTGAACTGCTTTTTGCTGCGGTAGCTGAACCCCTTTCCTCTGCATGACCTGTCATTGCCACAGTAAATAGTTGAAACCCACTAGCATGAGTAGGAGTTGTTTGAGCCATGTTGTGCCTACTCATCCATGCTTGTATGTCATGCTTGCTATTGCTTAGAGTTGTGTCAGGTCTGATTCATCGGGGATGAATTGGAAGGTGGTGAACATGTCCTACTGTGTGTGAGCTAAGTGTGTGAACACGATTTGGTAAAGGTAGCGGTGAGAGGCCATGTAGGAGTACATGGTGGGTTGTCTCACTGGAACCGTCCTTAAAAACTGAGTTCTGTGTAAGTTGTCCAATGACTAGCTACTACCACACATTAGGTTCTGGTAACTCGACCCCTCTCGACTTATTAATCAACTAGATCTCTGTCCAGGAGTTGCAACTAGTTTCTGGTGTTTGTAGGTAGTGCTAGTAGTCTACCAAGTGGCACCCGATACAGGTGGGCTTGGGACAGACTAGGTGCAGTGGCCCGGTGTACCAAGTGGCACCCGGTTGGTGGGCTTGGGAACCCTGCACACATCATTTGGGGACGTGAGCGACACCCCGGCCGGATCTCCTGACGGATGGAACCCGAATAGGAGATAAACCTGGACTAGAGTCTTGTGTGGTTAGTCAGGTCGTGGCCGACACCCTCGCCAGGCTTCCGCTTGCAGGTTGCCGAGATACACGACGTGTACATGGCGGTAAGTGGCGAGAGCGTGTGTGAAGGAGTACACCCCTGCAGGGTTAACATGATCTATTCGAATAGCCGTGTCCGCGGATATGGACTTCTTGGATGCTTACGTGGTACATAGACAAGTGAAAGTGGATACTCTAAAACACACAAGATAAGCGTGAGTGCTATGGATGGCGTTCTCGTAGGGAGACGGGAGCGAATCCATAGTGGTGTTTTGATTTGGTGAATATGTGGACTCGTGTGCGCCACCTCAAAAGAGTTACTTGCAGTCGTAGTTTAGGATAGCCACTGAGTCAAAGCTGGCTTGCTGCAGTCAAACTCCACCACCCCTTTGTTGATACTGATGCATATTTAGCTAGTTCTGATGTAAGTGTTGCTGAGCACCTTTGTACTCACGTTTGTTTAATTTATGTTTTTGCAGAGAGACTTCAGTCTCGCTAGTGGTTCCGCGTGGACTTCGACGTTTAGCTTGTTACCTCAGCTACGGTCTTGTGCCCTTGGGAGAGTCTTGTAGATAGTCAGGCTTCTCAGCCTTTTTCATTTGTAGTTGTCTGTACTCAGACATGTTATGCTTCCGTTGTCTGTATGCTCTGTATGTTGGGTCATATGACCTCTGATTGTAATAAATGCTATGATGGCTCTTCTGGGCCTTATCTATATGAGTTGTTGAGTTATGTTGCGATGCCATGTTGTAAAGCACAAACTTGCATGTTATGCGTACGTGTAATGTGTATTGCTATGTGTAGGATCTGACACCTAGTTATTTACCCTTGGTAGCCTATCTTACAAGGAAATGTCTCCTTGTGCTTCCACTGAGCCTTGGTAGCTTGCTACTGCTCCGGAACACTTAGGCTGGCCGGCATGTGTCCTTCTTCGTTCCTGTGTCTGTCCCTTAGGGGAAATGTCACGCCTTGTTCCTTTAAGTCCTTGTAGCTTGCTACGACTTGGGTTCATACGTTGATGACCGACACGTTCGTTGCTGGGTCATGTATGCCTGTCTCTGTAATTTAGCGCCACTTTTGGTTTATAACTGGTCATGTCGGCCCGGGTTCTCTGTCATATGGATGCTAGCGACACTATCATATACGTGTGCCAAAATGTGCAAACGGTCCCGGGCCAGGTAAGGTGGAACCCGTGGGGATACCGTGCGTGAGGCCGCAAAGTGATATGAGGTGTTACAGGCTAGACCTGTGTGACTTAGGATCGGGGTCCCGACAGCTTTGGTATCAGAGCCTGACTGCCTTATGACCTTCTGGTCGAAGTCGTGTCTAGAAATTCTTTAGTTATGTAAGGGAATTGATTGTGGAAGGGAACGTAAGGCTCTTTTTACTCCTTTGCCTTATGACCTTCTGATTTGAGTCACCTTCTTCTATTCTACGGGGATTAAGAACTAGGATTCTCATTCCATTTATCAGGATCACATTAATGTGGTTTCAACCCTCAGTTCAGTCTCTACTACTTCTGTTTGTTCAACTGTTGGACTCAGGACCTTGACTTTATGATGCTAAGTGTTTATGCTACCCTTTTGCTTGGATTTCAAAAGTATTTTCGAGCATTTACAGCTGTTCTGCTGTCCGAGTCATCCCAGGTTTCTAAATAGTCTGATGCATTTGCAAGTCCCTTTTTCCTGTCCCGATGCTCCTTTGGGCCAGATTAACCACACTAACCAGTGAGTTGAGGTACTTTGTTACCTCGACAACTATGTTGGAGTTATTATTATGACCCTAAGTATCTTAGAGAATCACCCAGTAATCTAGCAGTGCTTATATTCCCGGTGTGATGATTCTGGTCATCATTCTCGAAAGCATCCCGTGATGCCATTTAACTAGTAGGCATTCTATTCCTGGGTTCTTGAACCCAAGACTCACTCCACTTATCTCCTGTTGGTAGTATTTGCTCGTTCCTTTAGTATATTAGTAACCTTGTGATAGTCCTCGAGGTCCGTGGTGAATCGTTCTTCCAATACCATGAACCGTTATGGCAGAAGTTCTTTTGAACCAAAGGATCACAACCAGAGTGCTCTTAATGAGTTCTCGATTCCATGTTGTGACTCTGCCAATCCTACCTTTCTGCATAGGTTCTCCGAAATAAATATGTTGAACTAGTTCGACACGCTAATCTATGCATCCACAACTCAGAAAGTTATATGTCCCTTGAGTTGTCCCTCTTTAGTTGTATTATGACCCCCATCTATCAGTTGATAGTCATGAGTAGTTGTGCATTCGTGTTCATCGATGCCTTTTACTCTTGTGGTCCGTCAAGCCATTCTATTCTGGAATGACTAGGAGAAACAAACTCCAGTACCCTATCCATATCCAGGATTGGGTCAAAGAAGTTGTACTTCGCAGGTGAAGAATGCTAATCCAGCTTCTAATCTGTTCTATCTTGGAGTGTTACCCCCTTTTATGTCAAGAATGTCATGGGAATTGCACAACCTCCTATGAGCTCTTGATGCAGTGATACTTCTCGCCATCATCATTCATTCCTCGGTCCCTGTAACCAGAATACCGACAAGTGAATTGTGATGTGTGAAATCAATACTCCTAGCAACTCCGTTGCTTGGTAATTAGTGGACGATAATCTCATTCTTAGCATGTTGGTTATTGAATAATCATCCTAAGATTGACCGTGCTACCAAGTCCATTTTTCTGGTGCACTCTTCGATCAATGAGTTATGATTGTGTCAATCTCTCACTCTTTTGATCATATCGTCTTGCCTTGAAAAGCAAGATTGTTCTGAAGCTTAATAACATATCGGTGGTTCGTGATTTTCCGAATATCTTCTCGAAAGTATTACCAGGTTGATCCCTGACCGCTATGTTGAGACCGTGATCAAGTTGGTTTCTTGTAACCAATGCTTCTCCAGGAATCTGTATTGCATACCCTTGAGCTAGTTGGTTAAGCTAGACAACAACTTGGAGAGTTGGAAGATAAAAGCTTGTCCGACCTAGCTCATCCCTAAGGGATATTTTGTATCTGTGTTGAAGAAAGACGGTATTTCATCGATTGATCCTCGTGATTAGTTAATGGATCTATCATCTTGTCCAAACTTTGATTTGAGTATGGGTTATCGCCAAGTCAAATCAGAACCAATGATATTCGTAATGTTGTCTTACTCGTGGTTGATCCCTCGAGCATACACTGTTACATCTATTGGTCTGACCAATGCTATCACCTTGTTCACATAGTTATGGAATTCCATTTTATGGAAGCCTCGATGAATTGTTGTCAAGCCCATCGGCAACATGTTTATACCCTCCATGATTCATGTTGAACATTAAAAAAACTAGTGTTGGAAACTTTGTAAGCATTATCTTCATGTACCGTTCATGAGGTATATATTAGGATGAGAGGAGTGGCTTCCTCTAATTCATGAGCATTTGATGAAAGTTGTCACCGTGAATTCGAGAAAGTTTGTTTTGTTTCCCTTGGAATCATCCCAAGTCAGTTATGCATGTGTGAATGTATACTATAGTTTGGCAGATTAATTACCTCCACTTCATATGTATTCCCTAGCACCCCAAGCCACTGATTGATTTGTTCAAGGAAAAGAAGTTTCTTCATAAGAGCTAGACTTATGCAAGGACTTTGATATCCTCGATGATGGTTCCCACCTGAACTCGGTAGTGTTTTATCATAAGACTACTACGTGGTCATGTTTGTCTTGGACAATGTGTCCATAGGTTTGTAGCAGAACCAGCTCATGTTTTGGAACTTGCTATCGTAGTTCATTCCTCGAGAATCTCGCAACATCGTCTCGTCGATTTGTGTTGCAAACTTTCATTTTCTTTCTAGACTCGATGAGTCTAGAATATCCTGACACCAACCAGAACTAAATCTCAGGCAGATATGATGGTTGGAGCTTTTTCCAACTATAATATTGGTCTCTTGATAACCAGTAAAATGGATGTCATGGCCAACACACCTAGCCGGAAGACCTGTTGTTGTAGAATCTTGATTGAAGAAGTTGGCCACCTCCCCATAAGGATTTCGTAGGATTTACTCCAACAATTGTTCCTTATGGATTTCTGTGCTCCTGAAGTCCGACCTTTTAGTTTACGTTCTAGGTACAAAACCATTTTAATAAATGGGTTGCGCTAGCACATCAAGAAGAACTTTAGAAGCGGAGAGCTAATTGTCTCTCGGTCGATCATCCAGATTTTGTGCCTTGACTCCGCTAAGGTGAAATCTAAGAAAGTGTTATCTTCCTTTGCATCTGCATCGTCCATCGCTATTCATCATGGTTGTATGTTGTGTTGTCAACACCATTGGCACGGATAATGGTAAAACCTTGATGATTATGGAAATACTCAAGTTCTTGAGAGCACGCACAAGCACTAGGTGTTAGCACTGGCACTAACCGGGATTGCTCCCAGTGTTCTTGGTTATGTTATCACCTCTCAAAGAGTAGATTTACTCTCTACTGTTGGGTTTCTTCCCAGATACCAGAATCATTCCCAGCATTTGCATTTTGTTCCCAGCTTGCACCACCATTGTGCCATTTACCATGGGCTGCCCTTTTCAGCAATTGCTGTTTAGGATCATCTTCAAAAGTGGACTTGCCATGGGTCCCATCCATTTCCGATGATAATCAAAATCATCCCTTGTGTTGTCTTCAACAAGGTAGTCCACATCATCTATTCCAGATGGAGTATGTCGTTCTCTCGAACTCCGCTTAACGATCGTTTGTGATTACAATAGGCTGGTATAGAGAATTTCAATGATCTCTATATCAAAAGTAATTCCTTTTGCCACTTAAGGGATAGTTCTATGAGTCACCTCCTCTAAGGTGCCCCGTTATAGAATCATGGCAAGTCAACTCCTCGCTATGTTGACAATCGATCACCATCTTCTTGGGTGTGGAATTGGTTGCCTACCAAGTGAACCTTCATCATTTGTTTCACTCCATCCTCTTGGATGAGTGTTCCGTGTCTCAGCTCAAGAGATGTTTCAATGTCTCACTCCATGAGTTGATCTTGAGTTCCTCGATCTTCAGGAAGATCGATTTCTATAGAGTATGTCTCCGTTATCATCTGGTTGGATGAAGATCTCAAAGCAAGGATAACAAGATCAATATGATGCAATAAATCAACATCTTCGAGAAGGAAAATTGGATCGTGAAGAATGTGTTAGTTAGTGTCCCCTCTGATTTCTTACCTCACGTCTTGAATCTCGGGACGAGATTCTTGCTTAGTGGGGGTGAGTTGTCACATCCCTAGTTTTGTCTTGCACCTGGGTTAGTCTTCCATGTGCATCATGTTTAAATTTTGTTAAACTTGAATTGGGGATGTTCAAACCCTAGCACCAAATGAATTCAACTAGGGTCAAAAATAAAATCTTTTCCAATGACCCAAAGTGCCTTCATCAATGTTTGATAATTTTGGCAAGGCTTTAAGACCAAACCAAAAATAGTGAACATTTTTGTGGAATATTTTGGGTCACTGAATTAAATCATAAGTATTTGCATTTGGACAGTTAATTGCTATAGATATTTTCAAATGTCCAAATAATTCTGAAATTATTTGGGGGCTGTTGAGAATAATTCAAATAGTGCCCACAATTATTTTCAAGATTTCTAGAAGTGTTCTGGTATTTTAAATAAACCAGCAAACAAACAACAGAAAAGATAAAAGGAAAACTATAAAAAGTGAGAGAGAGAGAGAGATAGAGAGGAAGCCCACCTGGGCCACTTACCTGGTCTCCCTGTAGCCTGGCCCAGCTTCTGCCGGCCCAGCCCCCCCTCCTCCCTCCTACTGTCTTCAACCTCCTGCCAGTGGGTAGGAGGGCGCGTGGCCACCGTGCACCGGCCACCTCCTACCTGCCTGCGTGCACCCCCGACGCTCTGGACGTCTCTGGCATCGCCACGCACCTCCCTGGCCCCTCCTTCCCTTTCCCCATGCTCCTCCCTCCCCTCTGCTCTCTCCCCGCAGCACACCCGAGTGCGGTCGCCGCCGCTGCTCGCTGCCCCGCGTCCATCGATGACCCCTCGCCCCACAACCGTGTACAAACGCTCCGGCTCGCAGTCCTCTTCGTCCACACCGAGCCACGCTACCGGGGAAGCACCGTGGCACCGTCCCTGCCATCATCTTCAAGCCCGGAGGCTGGAGATCGCCACCGCCGTGCTGCCTGCCCCGAGCCTTCCCCGAGTCCACGTAGACGACCTCTGAAACCATCGTGAGCTCCCGCTTCCTAACCCCCTCTCCCCGAGATCGTTTACGCCCTGTAGCCATCGCCCCCTTGCCGACCGAATCGCGCCGTGACCTGGCCTCGTCGCCGGCGTGGTCCCGGTGACCATTTGGTCACAGGCGAGCACCCTTTGATATCGTCGCGAACCGTAGAGCACCCCCAGCGCCTAAACTCGCCCGTGTGCATGCTGCGACGCCACTTCCGTCGTTGCCCTTGCTTCGGCAGCCGCCTTTGCCGTCGTTGTCGCCGACTCGCTTCACCCAGGCCCCAGCTGTGGCCACTGTAGGACGCGCCGCAACGCGAGCGTTCCAATGAGCGCAACCCCGCCTACTCCCATCGTGTGAAACGCCGGGACGGTCGGCGCTGCCGCGTATGTGTGCCACCGGCGGTTAGCCACCGACGTGACAACATCATTAGTGGCTAACGATGCCTTTAGTTAATACCCTCAGTGTATGACAGATGGGTCCCAGAGTCAGTTAGTTAACTAATTAGGTTAGTTTAATTCTGTTAATTAACTGAGCAGCTGACGTGTAGGTCCCAGCCATCAGGGTTGACCTGTGACTCGCTGACGTCACAGTGACGTAGTGCTGATGCAATAAAGCATTTTCTGGATTTAGCTTATTTTAAATAACCAGGAAATTCCAGAAAATGTTATAAACTTCACAAAATCATAGAAAATAATCTATAACTCAGAATGATAAGATTTATATATGAAAAATGATAAGAAAAATCCAATCTATCCATCTGTACAATTTTCATGCATGTTAGAACAACTTATAGCTACTGTTTTGGACAAATCAAATGAATGGCATTTAAATAACCATATGTGGAGTTGGAATATGAACCTTGGGTTCAAACCAACTACACTTAATTGTGTTTCTAGTTGCATTAGGCCAAATCACATCGTATTGCCATGTCATGCTCATGCATCATATTGTTGCATTGCATTGATTGTGTTCTTTCTCTGTTTGCCGGTTTTGTCCCCTCTCAGTAGACGACGTTCCGATGATGAGTTCGATGACACCGATGAAGGACTAGTACTATCTTCGGAAGTGCCAGGCAAGCAAACCCCCATTGAGCATCCCGATACAATCCCAGTCTCTTGCTCCTGCTCTCTTTTACTACATTAGGACAACAACATTTTGAACTGCTTTTTGCTGCGGTAGCTGAACCCCTTTCCTCTGCATGACCTGTCATTGCCACAGTAAATAGTTGAAACCCACTAGCATGAGTAGGAGTTGTTTGAGCCATGTTGTGCCTACTCATCCATGCTTGTATGTCATGCTTGCTATTGCTTAGAGTTGTGTCAGGTCTGATTCATCGGGGATGAATTGGAATGTGGTGAACATGTCCTACTGTGTGTGAGCTAAGTGTGTGAACACGATTTGGAAAAGGTAGCGGTGAGAGGCCATGTAGGAGTACATGGTGGGTTGTCTCACTGGAACCGTCCTTAAAAACTGAGTTCTGTGTAAGTTGTCCAATGACTAGCTACTACCACACATTGGGTTCCGGTAACTCGACCCCTCTCGACTTATTAATCAACTAGATCTCTGTCCAGGAGTTGCAACTAGTTTCTGGTGTTTGTAGGTAGTGCTAGTAGTCTACCAAGTGGCACCCGGTACAGGTGGGCTTGGGACAGACTAGGTGCAGTGGCCCGGTGTACCAAGTGGCACCCGGTTGGTGGGCTTGGGAACCCTGCACACATCATTTGGGGCCGTGAGCGACACCCCGGCCGGATCTCCTTACGGATGGAACCCGAATAGGCGATAAACCTGGACTAGAGTCTTGTGTGCTTAGTCAGGTCATGGCCGACACCCTCGCCAGGCTTCCGCTTGAAGGTTTCCAAGATACACGACGTGTACATGGCGGTAAGTGGCGAGAGCGTGTGTGAAGGAGTACACCCCTGCAGGGTTAACATGATCTATTCGAATAGCCGGGTCCGCGGATATGGACTTCTTTGATGCTTACGTGGTACATAGACAAGTGAAAGTGGATACTCTAAAACACGGAAGATAAGCGTGAGTGCTATGGATGGCGTTCTCGTAGGGAGACGGGAGCGGATCCATAGTGGTGTATTGATTTGGTGAATATGTGGACTCGTGTGCGCCACCTCAAAAGAGTTACTTGCAGTCGTAGTTTAGGATAGCCACTGAGTCAAAGCTGGCTTGCTGCAGTCAAACTCCACCACCCCTTTGTTGATACTGATGCATATTTAGCTAGTTCTGATGTAAGTCTTGCTGAGTACCTTTGTACTCACGTTTGTTTAATTTATGTTTTTGCAGAGAGACTTCAGTCTCGCTAGTGGTTCCGCGTGGACTTCGACGTTTAGCTTGTTACCTCAGCTGCAATCTTGTGCCCTTGGGAGAGTCTTGTAGATAGCCAGGCTTCTCAGCCTCTTACATTTGTAGTTGTCTGTACTGAGACATGTTATGCTTCCGTTGTCTGTATGCTCTGTATGTTGGGTCATATGACCTCTGATTGTAATAAATGCTATGATGGCTCTTCTGGGCCTTATCTATATGAGTTGTTGAGTTATGTTGTGATGCCATGTTGTAAAGCACATACTTGCATGTTATGCGTACGTGTAATGTGTATTGCTATGTGTGGGATCTGACACCTAGTTGTTTACCCTTGGTACCCTATCTTACAGGGATATGTCTCCTAGTGCTTCCACTAAGCCTTGGTAGCTTGCTACTGCTCCGGAACACTTAGGCTGGCCGGCATGTGTCCTTCTTCGTTCCTGTGTCTGTCCCTTAGGGGAAATGTCACGCGTTGTTCCTTTAAGTCCTTGTAGCTTGCTACGACTTGGGTTCATACGTTGATGACCGACACGTTCGTTGCTGGGTCATGTATCCCTGTCTTTGTAATTTAGCGCCACTTTTGGTTTATAACTGGTCATGTCGGCCCGGGTTCTCTATCATATGGATGCTAGCGACACTATCATATACGTGTGCCAAAATGCGCAAACGGTCCCGGGCCAGGTAAGGTGGCACCCGTGGGGATACTGTGCGTGAGGCCGCAAAGTGATATGAGGTGTTACAGGCTAGACATGTGTGACTTAGGATCGGGGTCCCGACAGAAACCGAGTAGCTTGCCGCCCAGAACTCCAAATGTACACTTCGATGGATTGAGCTTGATATCATAGCTTCTCAAATTTGCGAATGTCTCAACGAGGTCAGTCAACAGGTCACAACCCTTTCGCGACTTGACCACGATGTCATCCATGTATGCTTCGACGTTCCGACCGATTTGCTTCAGCAGGCACTTTTGAATCATGTGCATGAAGGTAGCGCCGGCATTCTTGAGACCGAAAGGCATGGTGACATAACAGAAACAACCGAATGGGGTGGTGAAAATTGTCTTGATTTCATCGGGTCCAAACAGTCGGATCTGATGATACCCAGAATACGCGTCCAGAAAGGACAAACGCTCGCACCCCGCAATCGAGTCGACTATCTGATCGATGCGGGGGAGAGGAAAAGGATCATTCAGGCATGCCCGGTTGATATGCTTGAAATCGATGCACATGCGGAGAGACTTGTCCTTCTTGGGGACCATGACCACATTCGCGAGCCACTCGGAGTGGTAGATCTCACGGATGAACTCAGCTCCCAGAAGCCGAGCCACCTCTTCACCAATTGCCTTTCTCTTCTCCGCAGCGGACCAACGGAGATGTTCCTTTACGGGCTTCACTTTTGGGTCGACTCACAAACGGTGCTCAGCCAGTCCCCTGGGTACACCTGGCATGTCAGACGATTTCCATGCAAAGATGTCTCAGTTCTCACGGAGGAACTGGATGAGCGCTTCTTCCTATTTGTTGTCAAGTGTAGTTGAGATGTGGGTCGGCACTGCATTGGGGTTGGTGGGGTGAATGTGTACGGGCTTTGTCTCCCCATCCGACTGAAAAGCTGACTCAGAAGCCAGCTTCTTGCCCCGCAGCAAGTCACTCGGATCCACGTTTTTCTGGTACTCCTCCATCTCTACTGATGCCATCTGCTCATCAGCGATCTTTGAGCCTTTCTGGAAGCATTCTTCTGCTTTCTGACGGTTCCCCGTGACGGTTATAACGTTGTTGGATCCCGGCATCTTCAGCTTGAGGTATACATAACACAGTCGAGCCATGAATCTGGCGTAGGCGGGCCTACCTAGAATGGCATGATAAGCGTTGTTGAAGTCTACCACTTCAAATGTCAGCTTCTCTTTGCGGTAATTCTTTGAGTCGCCAAAGACTACGTTGAGTGAGATTTGGCCAAGTGAGTCAGCCTTCTTCCCGGGGATGACCCCGTGGAATCTCATGTTGCTTTCGCTCAGCTTGGACATCGGAATGCCCATCCCACGGAGGGTTTCAGCATACAGAATATTCAAGCCGCTTCCAGCATCCATCAGGACCCTGGTAAAACGTGTTCCCTCGACCACTGGGTCGACCACCAGCGCCTGCTGCCCAGGGGTAGCGATGTGCGCAGGGTGATCGGATTGGTCAAATGTGATGGGGGTCTTGGACCACTTCAGATACGTGGTCGTTGCCGGGGCAACCATGTTGACTTCTCTCTTGATTACTTTCAGTCGACTCTTGCTTTCAACGTCGGCAAAAATCATTAGGGTAGAGTTGGTCTGGGGGTAAGCTCCATCCCCTTCTTTGTTCTTGGTATCCTCTGATTCCTTTTCCTTCTCAGTCGACTACTCTTTATAGAAGCTCTTGGTCAGGAGCAGGCACTGTCGAGTGGTGTGCTTGGGATAGACCAAGTTCCCCTCTTCGTCTTTCTTCGTGTGGATAGGACACGACTGGTCGAGTACATCATTCCCAGCTTGATCTTTCACTTTCTTGGGGACCCAAGGCCCCTTGGGCTTTCCTTTGCCCTTCCCTTTGTTGACAACTACAGCTTCGCCCTGAGCAGTTGGCTCGGCCTTGCGCTTGGGTTTTCGATATGAGTTCTTATCATCTTGTCCGACTGGTTTCTTGCCACTTCGGAGTCGATCGGCTTCTTCACCATTAGCGTACCGACTGGCTATCTCCATCATCCGGGACAGGGACATATCTCCCGTTCGACCAAACTTCAGATTCAGTTCTCGGTATCGCACGCCCTCCTTGAAGGCGCGGACTGCTCGGTGTTCAGACACATTCTCCATCGTGTGGTGTAAGGTGGTCCATCTCTATATGTAGTCCCTCAAGGTTTCATTCGGCTTCTGTACGCAATCCTGCAGCTCCGCGAGTCCTGCGGGCCACCGAATAAACACTCGGGCCAGCTCTTCCCAACTGTATATGCTCCCAGGGGCCAACTGATTCAGCCACGCCCGAGCCGAGCCGCCCAGCATCAGAGGAAGGTGTTTCATGGCTACGTCATTGTTGCCACCTCCGATCTGCACAGCCACTCGGTAATCCTCAAACCAGGTGTCTGGTTTTTGACTCGCTGGTGAACTTATTTACCCCCGCCGCCAACCTGAAGTTTGGGGGGATCTCAGCGACCCTGATGGCACTGCTAAAGCACTCGGGTCCAGAGACAGACGCTCGGCTTCCACTCGGACGGTCTCTGCCTTGCTCTTCTCTGAACGCTCTGTTCCTGTCGACCACCCCTGCACAAGAATAGATCTTGCATCGAAGCCGGGCCTCCGGGGATCTGGGGGAATCCTCCACTCATCGTCGCGTAAGCGTCTGCCCTCGTGTCGCCTGGGCAAGAACGATCCTCTTCCCGGAGGAGGCGTAGGCACTCGACGGTGGTCGTGGTGACCGGGTCGACGATCATATTGCTCATCATTCCGACCCAGATGCCGGTCTTGACGTGGGCCATGATCCTCACGCCTCGAGGGCGATCTTGGACTGTGAGCTGACCAAACGGTGTCTGCAGCCACCGATCTGCTGTGAATCATGTTGCGCGATTGAGAAACAGTCGCGTTCTGCTCTCCAGCTGTTCGGAGCAGTGCCCGGATCTGCTGTAGGCCTGTCCCAGCCACCGATTGAGATGGTTGAATTGACTCCGCGATGCGAGCCGTTGCTTCGAGGTTTTGGACAGGCGTACGGAACACCTGAGTCTCGCGCGGGAACGACTGTCGCGGCCGTCGACTGGACTCGGGGACCAATTGGCACGCCCGTCCATCGAGTGCGCGCTGGATATTCTCCAGGTGTGCACGCTCAATCACGGTGGCCAGGCGCGTGGCTTCTAGGGCCCGAGCCTCTGGAGTATCTCCCATGATGGGGGTGAAGAGTGTAGCCTCATTACGGCGGCATAGCTCGTCCCTCTGCTCGGCACTGAGGGGTTGGGAAATGTACCCGTCGTGGTCGAATGAATGACCGTCGTTGCTGCCACTGTCGCCGCCGCGTGGGAATCCTGGCGGACTGTGGCGCGAGTCGACCATGAGGACTTCCGCCGTGGGATCGCTGCTCCCGCACTCGGAAATCGAATCTGAGAGCTCGACTGGCCCGTAGAGGTACTCGTCGGGCTCGATGGCCACGACTTGAGGGTTGGCCGCCTGGCGGGCCACTGTGTGTTTCACCCACCGCTAGAGCCGCGAGCGACCAGATCGCTTGCAATGGCGTCTGGCGGGGACGACGGATGATGACGGAACCGGCAGGTACTGAGTTGACGGCTGCCGGAGAAGGACGCCGCAAGCACTGGCACGGAAGTGCGCAGCCCCGCGGATGGGCAGCGCCTCGACGTCGAGGGGAGCCTCTTGGAGCCAAGCGGAGTCGTCGGCGACAAAGACGAGCGCGCCGAGTCGGATCTCGCGGCCCAACGCCAGACCACCGCCGGAAACCATGATGAAGGAGGTTAGGGAAAAGTTTGCAACCTCACCAGAAGTCGCTAGGACACCCTGCCCCATGGTAGGCGCCAATTGTCGTGGTTCTATGTCTGATAATATGAGTAGGGGGTACATAAGAGGAGGCAAGGCCCTAGCTATGGTGAGATTGTACGCAAGACGTATACGAGTTCAGGCCCTTCTCGGAGGAAGTAAAAGCCCTACGTCTCGGTGCCCGGAGGCGGTCGACTGGAATGTATAGGGATGTTTGAGTTACGGGGGGTGCGAACCCTTGTAATGGAGGAGGGGTGGCTTATATAGTGCACCAGGACCCTAGTCATGCTCCACGTTACCAATGGTTCAATGTACATAAAGGCAGTTGTTACTGATAACACCCGCAGTAAAGAGTAATAAAGGCATTCATTGTAGCGGAGTGAATACCAGACCGTTGTTGTCCTAAGGGACCTTTCACCTTCTAGGGTCGAGTGTCTTTGAAGGGTCGAGTGAAGTTGAGTCGTCTGAACGGGGGTGTACAGTCGAGTGGAATGTCCTCTTGGGCCGTGTCAGTCGACTGTTCTTGTTGCCTTCGGTTTGTCTTTTAAGCTTCTGGGGTAGTGACCTTGGGTGCGGTATCTTGGTCAGTCCTGTGACCCTACACTAGGTCTGTAACATCATCAGGTGACTCCACTGAACTTTGCTAAACTTGATACCTTTGCTGCGGGTGACTCTGCTTGCAAACTCGAGGATCTTGACGGGTTTCTCCTCGTAAGTCATATCACTATCCAACTGAATTGCTTCCAGGGGCACTGTGTCTCTTAAGGGAATATCGGCCATCTCCGCATGGCACTTCTTAAGCTGGGAAACGTGAAACACGTTGTGAACTCCTGACAATCCTTCGGGTAACTCCAACTTGTAGGCAACCTCTCCCATGCGTTCCAAAACACGTTACGGTCCCACAAATCTCAGGGCTAACTTTCCCTTAACTCCGAAATGTTTAACTCCTCGCAGAGGCGACACTATCAAGTACGCTCTTTCTCCGATTTGATAGACTACATCCTTGTGCTTCGAGTTTGCATAACTCTTCTGCCTGGACTGATCTACCTTCAGTCTATCTCGAATCAGCTTTACCTTCTCTTCTGACTCTTTGATCAGATCTGGTCTGAATAACTGATGGTCTCCGACTTCATCCCATATCAACGGCGTTTGGCATCTCGAACAGATCACTGAGGTTAAGGATGAGAAGGTGAAAAGTGAAGATAGAGAATAGATGTCATGGCCGTACAATGCTTCGAACGGTGCCATCTTCAAACTGGCTTGGTAACTGTTGTTGTACGAGAACTCCACATAGGGCAAGTTGTCATTCCAACTAGATCCATAATCTAGCGCACAAGCTCTCAACATGTCCTCCAGAATCTAATTGACTCTCTCGGTCTGCCCATCAGTCTGAGGGTGGAAAGTTGTACTGAATTCCAACCTCGTTCCCAAAGTCTGGTGTAACTGATGCCAAAACTTTGAAGTGAACTGTGTTCCTCTATCTGATACAATGGTCCTCGGAACTCCGTGTAGACATACGATCCTGGTCATGTATATCTTTGCCAAATTCGCACTAGTATACGTGGTTTTCACGAGGATAAAGTGGGCTACTTTGGTCAAGCGATCCACTACTACCCAGATTGAGTCATATCCCGATCTGGTCATGGGCAATCCGGTGATAAAGTCCATGCCAAGCTTATCCCACTTCCATTCGGGTATCGGCATAGGCTGTTGTAAAACTGCTGGTTTCTAATGTTCTGCCTTCACTCTCTGGCATACATCACATACGGCTACATACTTCGCAATATCCTTCTTCATTCCCGTCCACCAGAAACGCTCTTTCAAATCCAAATATATCTTAGTGTTTCCGGGGGGTATCGAGTATGGTGAATCATGTTCTTCTTGCAGTATCAACTTCCTGATTTCGGCGTTGTTGGGCACATAGATTAGATCCTCAAACCACAAGGTGTTGTGTTCATCCTCATGAAGACCCTTGGCTTTTCCTTCACTCATCTTCTCCTTTATTTCGGCAATCTCTTTGTCATCCTTCTGGTCTTCTCGTATCTTTCCCAACAATATTGACTGAACCTCCAATGTTGTAACAAAACCCCTAGGAACTATCTCCAAACGAAGCTCCCTGAGATCTTCTGCTAACTCCTTCGACAATCCTTCCTTTACTAGGGTATTTGCGTAACTCTTCTGGCTCAAAGCGTTTGCCACGACATTGGCCTTGCCTGGATGATAGTGTAGCTTGATATAATAATCCTTTATGAGCTCCAACCATCTCCTCTGTCTGAGGTTCAGCTTCTTCTAAGTGAGAAATGTACTTCAAACTGTTGTGATCTGTGTACACATCACAACGATTTCCAATAAGGAAATGTCTCCAGGTTTTGAGCGTGTGCACTACTGCAGCTAGCTCTAAATCATGAGTAGCATAATTCAACTCGTGCGGTCGTAGTTGACGAGACGCATAAGAAACAACTCTTCCGTCCTGCATGAGTACTCCTCCAAGTCCTAAGCGTGAAGCGTCGCAATACACTTGGAAATCCTTGCGTATATCTGGCAAGATCAGCACTGGGGCTGTCGTCAGACGTTTCTTCAACTCCTGGAAACTTTCTTCGCACTCTCCAGTCCATTGAAACTTGGTATCCTTCTTCAACAATGCCATCATGGGCTTCGCAATCTTGGAGAAATTCTCTATAAATCTTCGATAGTATCCCGCGAGTCCAATAAAAATGCGGATCTCTCCAACTGAAGTGGGTGCCAACCACTCAGTGACTGCATGTACCTTGACAGGATCCACTACTATACCTTCTCCTAATATAACATGTCCTAAAAATCCAACTTCCTTCAACCAAAACTCACATTTGCTCAACTTGGCATACAACTGATGTTCTCTGAGCTTCTCTAGAACCAAATGCAAATGCTCCTCATGTTCCTATTCGTTCTTCGAGTACACCAAGATATCATCAATGAATACCATGACAAACTTATCCAAGAACTCCATGAACACCTTATTCATCATACTCATGAAATAGGCAGGGGCGTTAGTTAATCCAAATGACATAACCGTATACTCATATAGCCCATACCTTGTGGTGAAGGCTGTCCTAGGTATTTCCTTCTCTCGGATCTTCAACTGGTGGTATCCTGATCGTAGATCGATCTTGGAGAATACTTTAGCTCCTTGAAGTTGGTCAAACAAATCATTGATCATCAGCAGTGGGTACTTATTCTTAATCATCACTTCATTCAGTGCCCGATAATCAACGACCATCCTTAAAGATCCATCCTTCTTCTCGACCAAAAGCACTTGGGCTCCCCAAGGTGATTAACTTCGTCGAATAAATCCTTTCTCCAATAACTCCTTAATCTGCTTCTTGATCTCCTCCAGATCATTTGCTGGCATCCGGTATGGTCTCTTCGATATTGGTCCGGTACCAGGCAATAGCTCTATCAGAAACTCAATATCCCTATCCGGTGGCATGCCTGGTAGCTCCTCTGGAAATACATCCGGATAATCCCTTACTACGGGCACTTCCTCCTAAACAACTCCCGAGAGATAATGTACTTGTGTCCTTCTAGGCGAATGCCTAGATACATACTTGATCCTTTTTCTCTCCGGGGTGGTAAGTAAAATAGACTTACTGGCACAATCAATGTTCCCTCCATACATCGATAGCCAATTCATACCTAGTATCACATCCAATCCTTGTGACTCCGAAACTATCAGGTCTGAGGGGAAAACATGGCGTCCAATGGTCAATGGTACTTGAAAACATCCTCGATGCGCCATATACTCTGCTCCTGGGGAACTTACTAACATGGGGGTCTTAAGAACTTGGGTGGGAAACTTATATCTATTGATGAATCCCCTTGAAATGTATGAATGCGATGCACCAGTATCGAAAAGAACTACTGTGGTACATGACTTAACCAAAAACATACCGACAACTGCATCAGGTTGCTCTTCAACCTCCACCACGGTCACGTGGTTCACTTGTCCTTTGTTGAAATGGTTGGGCTTCTTCCCAGCGCTTCCATTGTCATTCCCATTCTTTGCTTCAGGGCACTCCGTGGCATAGTGTCCATTCTTCCCGCACTTGAAACAGGTAATGTGACCTAAATCCCTCTTGGCGGGTGTGGATGGAGTGGAGCGGTTCTGATTATTGCTTGCTCCATTCCCATTCCCATTCTTCCAGCCATTGTGGTTGTGAGAACTCCCTCCATTATAGGTGTGGTTTCCATGGTTATGGGTGTATCCTCCCGAGTTCGGGGTGAAACGGGGCTTCTGCTGGGTTCCTGAATTATTCCTGCTTTGTCCGTACTTCCTCTTGCGGCTTTCAATCTGCTGCTGCTTCCCTTCAATCATAAGAGCCTTGTCTACCAACTCCCGGTAGTTGTTGAAGGTTGCCACCATCAACTGTATGCTCATCTCATCATTTAGCCCTTTCTATAAACTTCTCTTGCTTTGCGGCATCTGTGGCCACATCATCCAGGGCATAGCGAGATAGAGTACTAAACTCATCTACGTACTAAGCCACAGTACGATTTCCTTGGCGCAAGTTGCGAAACTCTCGCTTCTTCATGCTCATGGCTCCAGTTGAGACATGGGCAGTGCGAAAAGCTTGCTGAAACTGATCCCAAGTGACATTGGCTACACGGAAAGTGGTTGTGTAATTCTCCTACCATGTGCTGCTGGTTGAGCCGACTGATGTGCGGCAAAACGCACCTTCTCAGCATCCGTGCAATTTGCGGTGGTCAACTCCCTTCCAATCTGGCGCAGCCAGTCATCAGCAACTATTGGTTCAATGCTACTAGCGAACACCGGTGGTTGCAACCTTAGGAAACATTTCAGGTTGTCCGCGGGTGGTGGTGGTGGAGGGTTGTTGTTGTTGTTTTGATTGTTCTGGACAAGAAGTTGCATCAAGGTGTTCTGCTGCTGGATCAACTGAGTGAGCTCTGGGGGAAACTGAAATCCGGGCTCACGTCCCGGAGGCATCTGATGGGTGTAGTGGGAAGAGATTAGAATAGAAATGAGGTCTAAGGAAAAATTCACTACCCATATGCACATGAGACAAACTCAATCATATCACACCAATCAATTTCAAGCATGGTCAAACCAAAGATCTAGCTAACGTTACAAAAGTGCTCTAAATTATACTATATGGGGAAAACTACTAGTCATAGGATGGTCATCTAGAAATTTTGATCGGCGGAAGATTCCATAAAACTCTATGGGTTCAGTGGATGGTGCGAATGTCCTCCCAGGAATTTGAACTTGGATATTCCATCGCTCCTCTTCTGGAAATGTGGCGGTGTAGGTTCCGGTGAAGCTTGGTATTCCGATGTTCAGGTACCTAGTGACTTCCTTCAAGTCTTGACCAAAAGGTGTATCTTCATCTGGTTGTGTGAACTTGTTCCTTGAGTCCACCATCCTAAAGAGTAGCAAGTTGTGACGCCCGAAGACCGATGTCCCAGAAGATTCCAGATGTTCCGGGTTCTCCCGTGTGTTTCTTTTGTGCTTGTGTTATTTATTTTTTGCATTGCATCTTGTCATCATGCCATCATGTCATAATTCTTTTGCTTTCTAATTAAATTGTGTGGACCTTCGGTCCATTTAAATCGAGGGAAGGATGACTTCTCTTTATAACATATCCTCCTAATATATGGAGCTATATAATTATTCCATTGCTTCGGAATCACCAACACACACTTGCATATCTTCCCCCATTTTGTTGGAACCACTTTTGTTGGGTTGGTAATATTCCTTAAAGCCTTACAAAAATGTTCCATCATTTATTTCTTGTTCATGGCCTCTTTTCTTAATAATTTTGACTCTCTCTTTCTTTTTCTGCTAAAGAAATAATTAAGGTGAGTGAGATAGGCCATCTGGGCCTCCTTTGGCCCAAGGCCATCCGTCCCCGCGGCCCAGGCCTCCCTTGGCCCAGCCCACCGGCGGCCTAACCTAGTTGACTCTAGGCCCGACCTCCCACCGATCTCCCTCTCCCCTCGCTCTCTCCCTACACCGCCGCCACCCCTCGTTCCCAGCGCTCGATACTGATCCCCATCTCTCTCCCTCGTCGGCCCTCCTCCCTTTGATCCCCGCGAGCGTCACCCCGCACCCGAGTCGCCATCTCCCCCTCGAGCCCCCGCCTCTTCTCCCTACTGCGCTGCTCCTACCGCGACCCTCCCTCCTCCCTCCTGCGGCCACTTCCTCCCCCTGCTGAGCGCCCGCCTCCCCCTGTTCTTCTTCGGGGAGGCCACGTCCTCGCTGCGCCTCGCCATGGCTGCCGCGTCGGCCGGGGATGCGTTGCCAGCGCCGCAGCGCCGCGCCCCTCCGTCGCCTCGCACGCCGCGCAGGCCCTTCCTCCTCGCCTCCTGGAGCCGCAGCGCCCCGCTCCCTCCTCCTCGTAGCCGCGTCGCCCTCCAGCCTCCTCCGCGCCAAGGCCGCAGCACCGAGCGCCTCTCCTCCTGGAACCTCCTCGCCAAGCGCCGGCGACCGAGCCCCTCGAGCAGCCTCCAGCGCCTCCTCGCCATCCGAGCCATGGCCTCTATGTCACCCCGTGCTGCCGCCTTTTGTTTGCCTTTGTTGCTGCGTTTGGAACCTCAAGACCGGCAAGTTCAACTACGACTCGAGACCGAGACCGGCAAGACCGCTACGACCGAACGACTACACGATTCGTCAAGTTCCACTCCGGTGCCCCGAGGACCGAGTACGACTACACATGGAGATACGTCAATTTCCACTACCGTCGCAAGAACGAGAACCCCCAAGTACCACGACACCGACCCCGAACATCTACGGAGTTGTACCACTACTTCCACGACGAGTACAACTACCGTCGCCGAGACCGCAAATACCACTACATAAACGTGTACCCCTACGTCCCTCGACGACTCGAACCGCTTCGAGAACGAACGTTTCGAAGGTATAACCCCGAGACGATGCCCCGTGGACGAATGCTTGTGGTTGCATGAGATGTTTCCCTTGTGTGCACCGTGCCGTTTCATCTTTTGTCGTGCTCCTCCGTTGCCTCGTCGCCGACCCATGGGAACCCGGTGATGGGATCACCCCACCTTTCATCTTGTTCGACTCGCTCACGCCACCTTTTCTTTTGGACCGGTCTCTCGACGAGTTACCGGAACCGAGATGTTGCCATTGCACCATTTTCGGATCGTTGCCGTGGCACCCTTTCCTTCCACCACGGTGACATATACTCCTTATCTCTTCAGGTTCACTTTTAATAAAATTGCATAAACTTGATCATGTCATCCGCATCATGTTAACAACATTATATGTGTGAATTGTTGTTTGCTTAAAATTACTAAACATGCATATGGGGTTTTCCGGAATTGTTGTTGGTATTTCCGGCCTCATTTAAATTGCCTAGATAGGTAGTTAGCTCTTGCTTCACCTCTTGCCATGTTAACAAACATTTAATCTTGTCTTGTAAATAAACGAGAGTCAATTAAGTAATTAAAATGTGGTGTTTCGTCAATATGCAACTCGTTGCATATTGAGCTCCACTTAACTTGTAGTACTTGTTTGTGCACTTTGCCATGCCATGCATATTTAAACCGGACATGCATCATACTTGTTTGTGCATCGTATGCCATGTTTATGCTTGTGTGTTTACCGTGTTGTTTGCTTCTTTCCGGTTGCTTCTATTGTTAGCTTCGGTTCCGTTCCGGAGTTGTGAGGATCCGTTCGACTACTTCATGGAACCGTTCTTCTTCCTTGCGGAATCTCAGGCAAGATGATCATACCCTTGGATACCTTTACTACCTTTGCCATGCTTATTGTCTCGATGCTATCATTACATGTCGCGCTACCCATTTTTTTTATGTCAGCCTCTCCTTGTTGCCATGAAACCTCTAACATTTTTGACACCTTCCTAGCAAAACCACTGTTTGGCTATGTTACCCGCTTGCTCAGCCCCTCTTATAGCGTTGTTAGTTGCAGGTGAAGATGAAGATCGTTCCAGGAGGGAACTTGTTGTTGGAATATCACAATATCTATTATTATTATTATTAACACACCTATATACTGGGCATGGGTGGAAGGCTTGGCCTTTTGCTCGGTGTTTTGTTCCACTCATGCCACCTTAGGCGCCGATAAACCGGCATTATGTTCCTTGATTTTGCGTTCCTTACACGATGGGTATATGGGACCCCTTGACAGTTCGTCTTTGAATAAAACTCCTCCAGCAAGGCCCAACATTGGTTTTAATTTGCGTCATAATAACAACTTAATTAATTAACTAAATTTGCATAGGGGGTCGCACCCTCGAGATTCTTTCTACATAGCAGGGGGGCCAGTGCTGATGGTGTTGGTCCCAAATAGAGTCATGTGCGGCGCCCCCCTTGGAAACTTGGGGTTTGGCTGCTGTACGCTGTGCTCATCCGGTCGTGGCCTGAGACGAGATACGCGCGGCTACTATCATGGTGTCGGCACGCCGGGAGGTCTTGCTGGACTTGTTTTACCATTCTCAAAATGTCTTGTGCACCGGGATGCCGAGCCTGATCGGTTTTCCCTAAGATAAGGGGTGATGATATTATATTTATCACTTCAGCTAATCGTGAGAACTTGTGATGGGCTAAGTTGGGACACCCTTGCAGGGTTATAATCTTTCGAAAGTCGTGCCCGCGGTTATGTGGCAGATTGGAATTTGTTAATGTCCGGTTGTAGAAAACTTGACAGAGGATCCGAAGTAAAACACATAACTGTGTGAGTAACCGTGACTGTCTCTTTTCACTTAGAGAAGAGAACACGGTGGGGTTATGTTTGATTCGTATGTAGTTCAGGATCTTTAGCGATCACTACTAGTTTGCGACTGTTTGCGTAGATCCTCATCTTATTCTTGTACTCGTAAGTTAGCCACCATATTATGCTTAGCCGCCGCTGCAACCTCACCACTTTACCTCTTCCTACCCATAAGCTTTGCTAGTCTTGTTACCCATGGTTATGGGATTGCTGAGTCCTCGTGGCTCACAGATACTACAACACCAGATGCAGGTTCAGCCGAGAATGAAGCAGCAGCTGGTTCAAGTACTTCAGGGAGTTCCATGAAGAGAGTGGCCGTATGCTTGTGACGTTTTCGACGATCAGTTGTGGTTTCTACTAGGGGCGATTCAGACCTGTGGCCTTATGTTTTTGGTATCTTTCTTTTGGATCTTCGCCCGTCGCCGGGTTGTGATGTTTTGAATGATGTTTTGCTTATGTAATGTATTGTGTGAAGTGGCGAGTGTAAGCCAACTATCTCCTTTTGCAATTTCATCCCTATTTTTACATGAGTCGTGCAAAGATACCAAACTTGAGATCATTCCAGAATGGGCTTATACCTTTAAGTCGTGCCTCGACACGTAGGAGGTATAGTCCCATCCTGGGCATTACAAGTTGGTATCAGAGCCTTCTCCGACCTAGGATCCCCCACTGATTGATCGAATCGTTGACGGATGAGTCTAGGCACACACTTGAAAATGTTTTGAGTCCTATATATATATATCGGAGAGTAGGATTTCTTTTGCTCCTCATCTCTTTTCACTCTGGTTGGGACTCCTGACGATTACTCTTATCTCTTCTTCTCTCAAAAATTTCACTAAATTTTTTTTAGGATCACGCGAGTATTGTTTGGATTGTTCCGATGTCTTTGTGACGAGAACATTGTTCTCGATGCCTCCTGTCATTAGGGGTTGTGGCAGTGTCCCGGGGAGTTGAGCTCCGAGGTGTTGTCGTCATAAATATATCGCATCAGTTCTGGAATACTTAAGACGGCCGACATCGAAAACTCTCCTATGCGGTCAGTGGCAAGATAACCCCAATCACACCCAGTACTGGGGAGGTAGTTCGGGAGTATTGCCATAGCTTGTATAGTAGATGTGTTTCGAAGGTCCGAGGTAAACGGTTTCCGGAAATAACTGGTTATGTGTTGAAGGATGGATACAGCTGGATGTAGGATTAGAGTTGAGTGCGCGGTGCTTCCCCTGTATCCCCAACACCTGATTGCATAACTCGAAACTTTCGGAAATTAATAGGTGGGTTCATCCAGTAGTTCGCAGGCATTCTTCCAACGAGTGCATGATATGAAGTTCGGGGTTCTACATTGAGTGAAGTGGTTTTATGGGCGTTGTTCCGATCGGGAGTTGCATCTTAAAGGGTCCTTGGCTATGCTGATCTGGGGATTGCAAAACCCTTTTGTAACACGTTCCATGAGTTTTCAGCACAAATATGTCGAACGAAGCTCCTATCTTGTATTTGTTCTATCTGCTCCTTGTTGTTTTTATTTATCTTTTGTTCTCCCAAGTCTCTTCTCGTCAAGTTGATGTACCTACGGAATTCATTCGTTCAATTGTCCGTTCGAATGATATTGTGAAGATTATGTTGCAACATATCTATCCTTTGTTTTGTTTCGATTCTGGTATTCGAGTTGCTTCGATGTCAAGTGTTGATTCCATACCTTTCCTAATCGGTGTTCTCATATTTCTATGGGAATGCTAATTCTTCTTGACCATCGAAATCTTCATGTTAATCCTTTTCAACCGGTGTGCCTTCTCTTCAAGTTATTCCATATGGACGCCGTTGAGAAATCTGACGATTTGTCTGTTTCATTCATCTCAAGTTGTCTTTGTTTGCCCCACCCTCCCACCCTTCTTCTTCTCGGAGCAAGAAATTCTCAGATGAAGTATCCATTTTATTCATGTGAGGTTCTTCATTCATTTCCTTCAATGTTCTTATCCGGTGATTTATCGTGAAGATGCTCAAGAGCTTCAAGTTCATCATTCTTTTGTTCTCAAATTCTGCCGGTGGATGTAATTCAAGATTTCGGTGTGGATCTTATCCTTTTCCTCATTTCACAATGCTTTCTTATTCCCGTGCACCAATCAATCATTCTCCTCTTGCTATTCATATCCGGAGTGCTGAAGATTCGTGTTTCCATTCTTAATCCGTTCAAACTATTTTGAGATTGATATCTCATCCAAGCCATTTAATTCAACCGGTGCAATATCTCTTAAGCAATCTTTTTCAACGGTGGTTTCTTTGAGTGGGCCCTAACCCACAGGTCTTTTCCCAGGATCTTACCTGACTCTTCTTTTTCTGGAGAATTCTTTTCAAAGTGTGACGTAAGAATGATTCCCATCAGTCACATGCCTCCTCCAAGACTGCTTTCAATTCCTTTCAACTTCAGGTCAACTTTCCTCTTTTATTCTTCCAGAGCATTTCATGAATTCTTTTCTTTGTGATCCTCCGAAGGCCATCATTTCAGAAGATTTCTTCGTTCTCAGTTTGCAACTTCGCCCTCCAAATATTCTTCATTCATGTCTTCGTTCGCCTCCATATTCTGACGGTGGTTCGTTGAAGATTACTCTTCCGTTGTTATCGTATTAATTCATTTGTTCTTTTCATAATCCTAACGGTGAGTCGTTCAAGATTATTCTCAAGTTTGGCTATATCTCTCTCCAATCCTTTTCAAGAAGAATAAGTAGTGTGCCAAATCCTTTCGTTGTCATAAATTTAATTTGGTGAAGGATAAGCATACAATAAATCTTATTCTTATTTCCCCGAAGTGATTAATCTCTTTTTCCAGAGCTTGTTCATCATATCATATTCTCGGTTCTAAATTCTTCATCTTGTTTTCCGGAGCTCCAAATTATTTCAATTATCTTGTCATGAAGCTCCATCTAATTAATCGCGGGCCTTGAATCTTATTCTTTTAATCTTTCACTTCTCATGCTTTCATTACCGGAGTTTTCATGGTGGTTCATCAAGATTTAATTCATCCTCGAAGTCTTCATCAAGATTCTTGTTGGAGCTCAAGTATTCTTCTTCATGCATTCCAAGTGCAATTCTTTCTACCTTATTGTTGAGATGGTGGTATGCCATTTTTGACAATTTCCCTTCATGTTTCATGAGTCACAAGTTGTCAAGAATGAGATATTTAAACCCATCATTTTCTTTGTTCAGGATGTCGTTTCAACCCTTCAATTTATTCGTTGGAGTTATCTTGGGTTGTATTTCACCTAAAAGCTTTCCCTGAGAATTGTTGCTAATTATGGTGCTTATAAATGACCCAAGTTCTTCATTTATCGTTCCGGTGAAATAAGTTTTTCATCTCCTTGTTGATCTCAATCCAAGCAATTTGTTTCTGTTAGTGCCTGGTTGTCACCTCATAATTTTGAGATGTTTTCCATAAGCCCACATCAAGCTTATTCGTTTCGTTGTTGTTTTTCTCCATCAACCACATTCAACCCTTCTTTGTAAGGAGGATTTCCTAATCCATTCGTGGGAGAAGTTGTCATTTTTCTTCTTCTTTCTTTTCTTTCCAACGACTAGCATATATTCTTTCATTCCGGAGGTATTGTGATATTGCCCTCTTTGTCCCATGATCTCGTTTTGTCAAGATCTTGTTCTTTTCCTTGTTTATCTATTTAACTTGAGTGTTGTGCCCAACGTTCGAGTTTCGTCATCTATCTAGCTTTTCCTCTCTTTTCAACCGAAGTGCTATCTGAAATCTTTCTTACCCCTTGTATCATTCTTTTAATTGTTTCAGAGGCAGTGTGTTGTTGATTTCATCAACTATGAGTTCATCTTCTCAAGTTCTTGTTAATTCCTTCCATTTTCAGACGGAGTGCTGTCCAAATTATGTCATTCTTATTCCTTGGCTATACCATTGCGGTTTCTTATTCGTTTGGTTCATAAGCTCTTAATTCATGTCTTTAAACCTACAAGGTTCTCATAATGCTCCTTGTTACTCATTTTACCGAAGTGCTCTTAACTTCGTTCATCTCCGTTGCATTCTTTCTTTCAAGATTGTTCAACCTCTCAAGGCTTGTGGTTTCACTCGTTTGTCAAAGAAGCAACTTTGTTTTACCTATTCCTCTTCCGTTTTTACCCGGTGCCATCTCTAGGATCTCGGGTCGAGATCCTCTGTTAGTGTGGGAGAGTTATGACGCCCGAAGACCGACGTCCCAGAAGATTCCAGATGTTCCGGGTTCTCCCGTGTGTTTCTTTTGTGCTTGTGTTATTTATTTTTTGCATTGCATCTTGTCATCATGCCATCATGTCATAATTCTTTTGCTTTCTAATTAAATTGTGTGGACCTTCGGTCCATTTAAATCGAGGGAAGGATGACTTCTCTTTATAACATATCCTCCTAATATATGGAGCTATATAATTATTCCATTGCTTCGGAATCACCAACACACACTTGCATATCTTCCCCTATTTTGTTGGAACCACTTTTGTTGGGTTGGTAATATTCCTTAAAGCCTTACAAAAATGTTCCATCATTTATTTCTTGTTCATGGCCTCTTTTCTTAATAATTTTGACTCGCTCTTTCTTTTTCTGCTAAAGAAATAATTAAGGTGAGTGAGATTGGCCATCTGGGCCTCCTTTGGCCCAAGGCCATCCGTCCCCGCGGCCCAGGCCTCCCTTGGCCCAGCCCATCGGCGGCCTAACCTAGTTGACTCTAGGCCCGACCTCCCACCGATCTCCCTCTCCCCTCGCTCTCTCCCTACACCGCCGCCACCCCTCGTTCCCAGCACTCGATCCCGATCCCCATCTCTCTCCCTCGTCGGCCCTCCACCCTTCGATCCCCGCGAGCGTCGCCCCGCACCCGAGTCGCCATCTCCCCCTCGAGCCCCCGCCTCTTCTCCCTACTGCGCCGCTCCTACCGCGACCCTGCCTCCTCCCTCCTGCGGCCACTTCCTCCCCCTGCCGAGCACCCGCCTCCCCCTATTCTTCTTCGGGGAGGCCACGTCCTCACCGCGCCTCAGCATGGCTGTCGCGCCGGCCGGGGATGCGTTGCCAGCGCCACAGCGCCGCACCCCTCCGTCGCCTCGCACGCCGTGCAGGCCCTTCCTCCTCGCCGCCTGGAGCCCCAGCGCCGCAGCGCCCCGCTCCCTCCTCCTCGTAGCCGCGTCGCCCTCCGGCCTCCTCCGCGCCAAGGCCGCAGCACCGAGCGCCTCTCCTCCTGGAACCTCCTCGCCAAGCGCCGGCGACCGAGCCCCTCGAGCAGCCTCCAGCGCCTCCTCGCCGCCCGAGCCATGGCCTCTACGTCACCCCGTGCTGCCGCCTTTTGTTTGCCTTTGTTGCTGCGTTTGGAACCTCAAGACCGGCAAGTTCAACTACGACTCGAGACCGAGACCGGCAAGACCGCTACGACCGAACGACTACACGATGCGTCAAGTTCCTCTCTGGTGCCCCGAGGACCGAGTACGACTACACATGGAGATACGTCAAGTTCCACTACCGTCGCAAGAACGAGAACCCCCAAGTACCACGACACCGACCCCGAACATCTACGGAGTTGTACCACTACTTCCACGACGAGTACAACTACCGTCGCCGAGACCGCAAGTACCACTACATAAACATGTACCCCTACGTCCCTCGACGACTCAAACCGCTTCGAGAACGAACGTTCCGAAGGTATAACCCCGAGACGATGCCCCGTGGACGAATGCTTGTGGTTGCATGAGATGTTTCCCTTGTGTGCACCGTGCCGTTTCATCTTTTGTCGTGCTCCTCGGTTGCCTCGTCGCTGACCCGTGGGAACCCGGTGACGGGATCACCCCACCTTTCATCTTGTTTGACTCGCTCACGCCACCTTTTCTTTTGCACCGGTCTCTCGACGAGTTACCGGAACCGAGATGTTGTCGTTGCACCATTTTCGGATCGTTGCCGTGGCACCCTTACCTTCCACCAGGGTGACATATACTCCTTATCTCTTCATGTTCACTTTTAATAAAATTGCATAAACTTGATCATGTCATCCGCATCATGTTAACAACATTATATGTGTGAATTGTTGTTTGCTTAAAATTACTAAACATGCATATGGGGTTTTCCGAAATTGTTGTTGGTATTTCCGGCCTCATTTAAATTGCCTAGATAGGTAGTTTGCTCTTGCTTCACCTCTTGCCATGTTAACAAACATTTAATCTTGTCTTGTAAATAAACGAGAGTCAATTAAATAATTAAAATGTGGTGTTTCGTCAATATGCAACTTGTTGCATATTGAGCTCCACTTAACTTGTAGTACTTGTTTGTGCACTTTGCCATGCCATGCATATTTAAACCGGACATGCATCATACTTGTTTGTGCATCGTATGCCATGTTTATGCTTGTGTGTTTACCGTGTTGTTTGCTTCTTTCCGGTTGCTTCTCTTGTTAGCTTCGGTTCCGTTCCGGAGTTGTGAGGATCCGTTCGACTACTTCATGGAACCGTTCTTCTTCCTTGCGGAATCTCAGGCAAGATGATCATACCCTTGGATACCTTTACTACCTTTGCCATGCTTAGTGTCTCGATGCTATCGTTACATGTCGCGCTACCCATTTTTTTTATGTCAGCCTCTCCTTGTTGCCATGAAACCTCTAACATTTTTGACACCTTCCTAGCAAAACCACTGTTTGGCAATGTTACCCGCTTGCTCAGCCCCTCTTATAGCGTTGTTAGTTGCAGGTGAAGATGAAGATCGTTCCAGGAGGGAACTTGTTGTTGGAATATCACAATATCTATTATTATTATTATTAACACACCTATATACTGGGCATGGGTGGAAGGCTTGGCCTTTTGCTCGGTGTTTTGTTCCACTCATGCCACCTTAGGCGCCGATAAACCGGCATTATGTTCCTTGATTTTGTGTTCCTTACACGATGGGTATATGGGACCCCTTGACAGTTCGTCTTTGAATAAAACTCCTCCAGCAAGGCCCAACATTGGTTTTAATTTGCCTCATAATAAGAACTTAATTAATTAACTAAATCTGCATAGGGGGTCGCACCCTCGGGATTCTTTCTACATAACAGGGGGGGCCAGTGCTGATGGTGTTGGTCCCAAATAGAGTCGTGTGCGGCGCCCCCCCTTGGAAACTTGGGGTTTGGCTGCTATACGTTGTGCTCATCCGGTCGTGGCCTGAGACGAGATACGCGCGGCTACTATCAGGGTGTCGGCACGCCGGGAGGTCTTGCTGGACTTGTTTTACCATTGTCGAAATGTCTTGTGCACCGGGATGCCGAGCCTGATCGGTTTTCCCTAAGATAAAGGGTGATGATATTATATTTATCACTTCAGCTAATCGTGAGAGCTTGTGATGGGCTAAGTTGGGACACCCCTGCAGGGTTATAATCTTTCGAAAGTCGTGCCCGCGGTTATGTGGCAGATTGGAATTTGTTAATGTCCGGTTGTAGAAAACTTGACAGAGGATCCGAAGTAAAACACACAACTGTGTGAGTAACCGTGACTGTCTCTTTTCACTTTGAGAAGAGAACACGGTGGGGTTATGTTTGATTCGTATGTAGTTCAGGATCTTTAGCGATCACTACTAGTTTGCGACCGTTTGCGTAGATGCTCATCTTATTCTTGTACTCGTAAGTTAGCCACCATATTATGCTTAGCCGCTGCTGCAACCTCACCACTTTACCTCTTCCTACCCATAAGCTTTGCTAGTCTTGTTACCCATGGTTATGGGATTGCTGAGTCCTCGTGGCTCACAGATACTACAACACCAGATGCAGGTTCAGCCGAGAATGAAGCAGGAGCTGGTTCAAGTACTTCAGGGAGTTCCATGAAGAGAGTGGCCGTATGCTTGTGACGTTTTCGATGATCAGTAGTGGTTTCTACTAGGGGCGATTCGGACATGTGGCCTTATGTTTTTGGTATCTTTCTTTTGGATCTTCGCCCGTAGTCGGGTTGTGATGTTTTGAATGATGTTTTTCTTATGTAATGTATTGTGTGAAGTGGCGAGTGTAAGCCAACTATCTCCTTTTGCAATTTCATCCCTATTTTTACATGAGTTGTGCAAAGATACCAAACTTGAGATCATTCCAGAATGGGCTTATACCTTTAAGTCGTGCCTCGACACGTAGGAGGTATAGTCCCATCCTGGGCATTACACAAATGGAGAGGAGTCAGAAAGGAGTAGAGAAGAGTGTCCTAGGGTTCATCTTAGTGGTCGTGTCCTACATGCAGCGTGTGCTCTGATACCACCTTGTAGCGACCACGATCCGAATGGACCAAAGTCACTATGTTCTGTGTCATCCCTGGATCGGTAATGCTGACACACACAGTACTTGAAGGATTTATAACAGAGTGGCAATTGCACACTTATTATATCGAATGTCGCATACGAGAACTTATTACAAAAGTCTATGGCATAAGGCCAATTAACAAAATAACAGCGGAAGGCTTGGAAGATAAATGAGTCCATCAACTCCAACGGCATAGCTGAGTGCATGACAAATGACCTAGCGCACCTTACTCTTCTTCTGAAAAGTCTGCAACGTAACATGTTGCAGCCCGAAATGGGTCAGCACATGGAATATGCTGGCAAGATAACACAGTAGAGCAAGTAACAGAATAAAGGCTAACATTATATGCATATTTGGCTGTTGGATGCTCAAAGGTTAAAGTTTTTGCATAAAGCCATTTTTTCCCTACAACAAAGGAATAAATTTAATTTGAACTATCATGGTGGTTGAAACATCATTGCGAAGGTACCTCCAACTCAATCCCAATTAAAGTAGTCATCATTAACCCAACAAATTAATTTTAGAGTGATGAGTTCAACCAATAATTCAAGTACCAGATACTCAAGATGTCCATAACTGGTGACACGGCTAATCATGATTAGTTTGTACACTCTGCAGAGGTTTGCGCACTTTTCCCCACAAGACTCGATCTCCTCCGCTGGATTTCTCGCACTGCATGATGTTTGAGAAACGGATGACCGAGACACATTCTTTCAGAAGCGTTTACTCTTTACCCCAGGTGGACCGGTACACCTACTTTCCCCTACATCTGCTAGTCCACAACTAAAAGAGCTCACACAACTTACTCATACTATGCCAGAGCCCATAATGGCATTGTTGCTGCACACGGAAGTTTCTAGCAGGAATAGTTTTATGATCCCTTTGAGCCTGGGTAGCATTCCGTAGGATAATCACACAGTTCCTCCGGGATTTCCTAGGACAACACTGGATTCTCCAGGTGCCCTGCAACCAATCCACCCAGATGTGTATTAAAGTAGCCACCTTAAGTTGAACGATTAGTTAACAGCTCACAACTGTCATGGATACTCTCAAACCCAATCCACGTCTACGAGCATAGCATGGCAACCTAAGCATAACGTAGAAGTAACTCCCAGGGGTTTGAAAATAATGCAGGTAATAGGTTCTACCTCAATCTACTTCCCAGACCCACAAGTTAAGAGATCTTACTCATGCAATGTGTGAGGGTTTGATCTAATGCATAAAAACTGGGTAATAAAGGGTATGATCAAAGTGTTACTTGCCTTGCCGACGATTCGCAAAACCTAGGGACTCGTAGTAGCACGCTTCGCACTCCGGGAATCCTATCGCAATCAAACAATAGCATACATAAGCAATCAAGCAAAGATGCATAGGTAAAACTCCAAACAAGAAGATCTAACAAGAAAGTTCAACTTAAGAACTCCGGTTTGCAAAAAGAATCAAATCAAACGGAGCTATGAAACTCAAACTACGAAAGAAACAAGATCCGTTTACTAGTTTGATCTAAAGTCAAATTTTCCAGTAGAAAAACCTTGTTCAAGTTGGTTAAACGGAAAGTGGGCTTCGAGACGAAGATCTGGGCGCTTGAATCGCCTGATTCCGACCTTCGATTGAAAAGAAAAACTAAAAACAAGATCAGGGCAGAAATCGTGATTGGCAATAATCACGGAAAACCCTGAAAAAGAAAAATTGACGAATAGGCTAACGAACGAACGTTCGTTATGTGTGACTAACGGGTGAACAACGTTCGTTAAAATGAACGTACGGACGAACGTCCGCTATTTAACTAAACCGAAAAAACGAACCGATCTATTTAAAAAAAACAGATCTAGGGTTTACTAAAAAACCGAACGGTTTTAAAAAAACGGCGGCGGCTCGGGACGGCGTCTACCTCATTGACGGCGGGCTTCGGCGACAGGGCTCCGACGGCGGTCGGCGCGGGGCGGGCGGCGACGCGAGCGGCTTGAGCAGGCGGCGGGGGCGGCTCGGGTGGCGGCGGGCTAGGTTTTCGGGCGGGGCTGGTGGGCTGCAGCGGCTTCGGGCCTCTCCTTTTAAAGGGGCCGGCTAGAAGAGTCCTAGTTGGGTACGGCCCGACTAGGTCGGTTGACTTTTTTTAAATAGTCCTGGCATACTAAAACAGGCGAAAGAAATACTAAACGGACTCCAAAAATTCCGAAATAAATTTTCACCGTCCTCTAATAATATTTAGGACAAAGTGAACGTTTTTCCTAGACTTAAATGCAATTTTGAAAAACGCGCATTTTTCCTATGCAAATAAATCCGAATAAAAAACCAAAAGTGGTTTTAATATTTTCCTCCAATATTTATTTTATTTTGGAGAAGTCATATTATCTCCGCTCATATATTTTATTAAGAAATATTTTTAGGAGAGAAAAACAATTAAACCAAAGTGATCCCCGTACTGGTATTTGAGGAAGCTCAAATACGGAAACGGTAAAATCCCCAACTCTCTCCGTGGGTCCTTGAGTTGCTTAGAATTTTCGAGGATCGCGAGCACACAAATGCAATAAAATATGCTATGCAATATGACATATGTATAACATTCCAAATTAAAAATTTGGGATGTTACATGCATATTGAGCTCCACTTAACATGTAGTATTGTTTGAGCACTTTGCCATGCCTTGCATATTTAAACCGGACATGCATCATACTTGATTGTGCATCATGCCATGTTTATGTGATGATTGTTTACCATGTTGCTTGCTTCTTCTCGTTAGTGCTTGTTTCGTTACGATCATGATGATTCGTTCGACTACGCTTGGTTCTTCTTCGTCTTCTTCATGGACTCGTCCTTCTTCCTAGCGGGATCTCAGGCAAGATGACTGTCACCTTGGATCTCATTACTATCATTGCTATGCTAGTTATCTCGATGCTATCACTATATGTCGCGCTACCTATCTATTTGTTGTCAGCCTCTCATTGTTGCCATGAAACACCCTCTAGCCTTTGACACCATCCTAGCAAACTGTTGTTTGGCTATGTTACCGCTTGCTCAGCCCCTCTTATAGCATTGCTAGTTGGAGGTGAAGATGAAGATTGCTCCATGTCAAAACTTGGATTGTTGGAATATCACAATACATATTACTATAATTAATGCATCTGTATACTTGGCAATGGGTAGAAGGCTTGGCCTTTTTCTCGATGTTTTGTTCCACTCATGCTGCCTTAAGAACCGATAAACCGGTGTTATGTTCCTTGATTTTGCGTTCCTAACGTGGTTGGGTATATGGGGACCCTTTGACAGTTCAATTTGAATAAAATTCCTCCAGCAAGGCCCAACTTTGGTTTTAATTTGCAACATAATAAGAACTTAATTAATTGATTAATTCGCATAGGAGGTTGCGTCCCCGAGAATTCTTTTCTACATACAGGGAGGGGCCAGTGCCGATGGTGTTGGTCCCAAATAGAGAACCTTGCGGGGCCACCCCTTGGAAACTTGGGGTATCTGGCTCCCGTACGCTTCGCTCATCCGGTCGTGGCCTGAGACGAGATACGCGCGGCTACTATCAGGGTGTCGGCACGCCAGGAGGTCTGGCTGGACTTATTTTACCATTGTCGAAATGTCTTGTGCATCGGGATTCCGAGTCTGATCGGGTTGTCCCTAAGATAAGAGATTTTTACCTCTCCTGATCATGAGAGCTTGTGATGGGCTAAGCTGGGACACCCCTGCAGGGTTATGGTGTTTCGAAAGTCGTGCCCGCGGTTATGTGGCAGATTGGAATTTGTTAATGTCCGGTTATAGAAAACTTGACAGAGGATCCGAAATAAAATACGCGAACCGTGTGAGTAACCGTGACCATCTCTTTTCATTTTGAGAAGAGAACACGATGGGGTTATGTTTGACTCGTAGGTAGTTTATGATCACTTAGCGATCATTACTAGTCGCGACCATTGACGTAGATGCTCATCTTATTCCTGTACTCGTAAGTTAGCCACCATATATTGCTTAGCCGCTGCTGCAACCTCACCACTTAACCTCTCCATACCCTTTAAGCTTTGCTAGTCTTGATACCCATGTTTATGGGATTTCTGAGACCTCGTGGCTCACAGATACTACAACAACAATTGTAGGTGCAGGTTTCCAATGACTTGACGTGAGAGCGAGGTTTACTTGTGTTGGAGTTCTTTCTTCTTCTTGTTCGTCGATCTTGGGATAGGTTCCCGGTCGGCAGCCTGGGATAGCAGGATGGATGTCATTGTGCTTTTCATGTTTTCATCCGTAGTCGGATGTCTTGTGTATATGTGTTGTATTCATGTGGATGTTGTATGACTTGTATGTATCCCCATCTATGTATGTCATGGTACGATGTAATGATATCCATCTTGCTAAGCGCCTGAAATGCTGTTGTGCCCAATCACAAGGTTATAACGTGATCGGGATAGAATCGCATCTTGGGCGTGACAGAGGATGAACTGGGCGAAGACTTTGCTCATGTTGTTGATCATCTTCTTGTTCAGAATTGGCTTCAGGCTGAGCATTGTCTTCAGGATGACTAGGTGGACAGATGATGATTTCCTCTTCAGTTGAGTCCTCGGTGGGTATAATTTCTCATGTACCTATTTGTTTTATAGATACACTCGGAGGAGCTTCATCTAGCACATTTGACAGGTGCTCTCTTTGTGAGCCGTTAGATTCATCGAACCGCACATCTACGATTTCAACCACTTCATAGTGAAAGAGATGGAAGACCCGGTAGGTGTGCGAATCCTTTCTGTAGCCAAGCATAAAACCTTCATGTGCTTTCGGTGCAAATTTGGAAGTGTGATGCGGATCTTTGATCTAGCACTTAGCACCAAAGACTTTGAAATAACTAAAATTTGGCTTCTTACCGGTCAGAAGTTCATATGATGTTTTCTTGAAGAACTTGTGAAGATAAACTTTGTTGATGATGTGGCATGCAGTATTAATGGCTTTAGGCCAGAACTTTCTTGGTGTCTTGTATTCATCAAGCATAGTACGTGACATCTCAATGAGAGTCTGGTTCTTGCGCTCAACTACACCATTCTGCTGAGGTGTGTATGGAGCGGAGAACTCATGTGTGATGCCCAATGTATCAAGATAGGTGTCGAGCCCAGTATTCTTGAACTCAGTTCCATTGACACTTCTAATGTGCTTGATCTTGATGCCATAGTTGTTTATGGCTCGATTAGCGAAACGTCTGAAGACATCCTGCACTTCAGTCTTATAGAGGATTATATGCACTCAAGTGTATCTATAGTAGTCATCAATTATCACGAAACCATATGAGCAAGCAATGGTAATGACAGTAGAGTACTGAGTAGGGCCAAATAAGTCCATGTGAAGCAGCTCGAATGGTCGAGATGTAGTCATGATTGTCTTCGACGGATGCTTGTCCCTAGTCATCTTCCCAGCTTCACAAGCACCACACGGATGATCTTTCTTGAACTTGACGCCCTCGATGCCTGTGACGTGCTTCTTCTTGACGAGAATGTGTAGGCTCCTCATGCCTGAATGACCTAGTCTTCGATGCCAAAGCCAGCACTCTGAAGTTTTTGCGAGAAGACAAACGGTGAGCTGTGGCCCTGCAGAGAAATCTACCATATACAGACCACCTTTTCGATGTCCTTTGAAGACTAGAGATTTATCAGATCCCATAAGCACAAGGCATTGATATTTTCCAAATATCACAATCATGTTTAGATCACATAGCATAGAGACTGACATTAAGTTGTACCCAAGGGATTCAACAAGCATCGCTTTGTCCATGTGTTGATCCTTTGAGATAGCAACCCTACCAAGTCCCAGTACCTTGCTTTTACCAGTGTTTGCGAATGTGATGTGACTTTTGGGAGAAGGACGTAGAGTTGAGTCCATGAGAAGACGTCGATCACCAGTCATGTGGTTGGTGCATCCACTATTAATTATCCATTCAGTGGCTTCCGAAGCAGTACCCTACAGATCAGTTAGCGGCATAGTCTTCACAAAGAGAAGTGTGAAGCATAAACATTTGAAGAACAATCATGCTATCAAAGTTTAGGTCCTTGTTAGGTAAGATAGGAAGCTTGTCAAGAAACCATGGGACGAAATACATGGTTAAACCATTTGCCCAGAAGATGTTTTAGGTCCCCAGCATTGGCGTTAGAAGATGATTTTCGGCTGGAGACCCTTCCCTGCAAGGGAAGTTAATTCTTCTTAACCACCCACATCTTTAGGGGTGGCTTAGAAGAAATAAGTCTAAGTGCGTCATCTGAGAATTTTGGCTTAGGAGCCCTAGAAAATAGCTTAGCGGGAGATGAATAGTACTCGTATGAATATGCAAAGAAGTTCTTTGTCTTATGAACAAAGTGGTTAGATGAAACATGCTCATATTCATGAGTCTGATGATAATCTCCCTGCAAAAAATTTGCGTTAGAGCGACCCAATGTGGTCCTTTGTCTGTATGAAGTCTTTGGACCATACGAAGCTTTTGGTCTAGGGTTGATCTTCTTTCTTGGTGGTGTCATGATGTCATTCACAGGAAGCTTTTCGATAAGACTTCTCGGAACCCAGATCTTCTTCATAGGTGATCCATTCCTGCAGTTAGTTCCAATGAACCTGGCAAACACTTTGCCATTCTGATCCTTGAACAGTTTATAGTTTGAGTCAAATGACTCGTCAATGACAACAGGGTTAGAACAAGTGAAGCAAGATAAAGTAGATGGATCTACTGGTGGACCCTTTGCAGCAGCCCATGTGGTTTTGGGATACTGCTCAGGCTTCCAGTGAGAACCATCAACATTCATTTTCCTTTTGAACCCAACACCCTCTTTCCTAGGGTTTCGGTTCAGAATCTGTTTCTTGAGAACATCACACAGTGTCTGATGCCCTTTGAGGCTTTTGTACACACCTGTTTCAAGCAATGTCTCCAACCTAGCATTCTCATCAGCAATTGCAGTGGTTTCCTCAGCAGAGGGGTTAGTTACCACATCAACAGTTGAAGATATTGCAATTTCAGAAGAAGTAGAGCATTCAGCAATAGAGACATCATTGTCATGCTCAAGACATTTTAGACAGGGTGGCACAAAGTTTTCCTAAGCGAAACTAATCTGTTGGGTGAGTAGTGAATCGTTTTCCTTTTGAAGATCATCATGAGACGCTCTAAGTTTTTCAAGGTCTTGCTTCCTTTGAAGATAATCATAGGAAAGCTTCTCATGAGTAGCTGAGAGAGTTTCATGACGACTTTCAAGTTCAGTGTACCTTACGTGAAGATTTTTATGTCTTAAATTTCATTTCCGTGTCCAACAAATCATCACTCTTGTCTAGCAACTTTTGAATATGTTCCATAGCATTTTGTTGTTCAGTTGCAATTTTAGCAAGATTTTTATAGGTGGGTTTGGATTCATATTCAGAGTCATCTTCACTGGATGTCTGGAAGTAGGCATCGCATGAGTTTACCTTTGCACCATGTGCCATGAAGCAGTAGGTAGGTGAAGAATCGTCCTCATCATTTGCTTTGGCACCGATGGAGTGACCATTATCGTCAGTGTTGAAGATGGACTTGGCGACAAATGCCCAGGCTAGAGCTAGGCTATCCACGCCAGAATCAGATTCCTCCTCAGATTCCACCTCTGCCTCCACAGAAGCAGACTCCTCCTCTGAATCTATTTCCTTCCCAATGAATGCACGAGCCTTTCCAAATGAGCTCTTCTCGTAAGACGAAGACTTTGATGAAGACTTGGAAGAGGACTTTGAGGATTTCCTCTTCTTTTTGTCGTCAGAGTCATATTCCTTGCTCTTCTTCTTTTTCTTGGATTCATTGTCCCACTGAGGACATTCAGATATGTACTGGCCAGGCTTTTTGCACTTGTGGCATGTTCTCTTCTTGTAATCACGAGAGGAAGCCTCATCGTTTCTTGAGCTGGATATTGAAGACTTTCCGAAGTTTTCCTTCCTTGAAAACCTTTGAAACTTCTTCACAAGCATAGCTAGTTCTCTGCCAATGTCTTCAGGATCGTCAGAGCAGCTGTCAGAGTCTTCTTCAGATGAGGACACAGCTTTAGCCTTCATGGCTCCGGATCGACCATAGTTGGGGCCATAGATATCTCTCTTCTTCAATAGCTGGAACTCATGTGTGTTGAGCCTCTCAAGTATGTCAGACGGATCAAGACATCTGAAGTCAGGTCGTTCTTGAATCATCAACGCCAAGGTGTCAAACGAACTGTCTAGCGACCTCAATAGCTTCTTCACAACTTCATGCTTGGTGATTTCAGTGGCGCCAAGAGCATGAAGCTCATTAGTGATATCAGTGAGGCGATCAAATGTAAGCTGGACATTCTCATTGTCATTTCTCTTGAAGCGATTGAACAAATTGTGAAGAATGTCAATCCTTGAATCTCTCTCTGTTGAGACGCCTGCATTAACCTTGGATAGCTAGTCCCATACTTGCTTGGCTGAATCCAGTGCACTCACACGTCCATACTGTCCTTTGGTCAGATAAGCACACATGATGTTCTTGGCGGTTCAGTCCAGTTGAGCAAATTTCTTGACATCAGCAGGGGTGACACCTTCACCATCCTTGGGAACACTAGTCTTGACGACATACCAGAGGTCATTGTCGATAGCTTCAAGATGCATGCGCATCTTATTCTTCCAGCAGGGGTAATCAGTCCCATCGCAGACAGGGCACCCAGCGGAGACTTTGATTACCCCTGCAGTCGACATAACTAAAACTCCAGGTAGTTAAAACCGAATCACATAGAACAAGGGAGCACTTTGCTCTGATACCAATTGAAAGTGCAAGTTATCGACTAGAGGGGGGTGAATAGGCGATTTTTATGGAAGTCTTCAAAACATGATATCTTTTGAGGACAAACAGATGAAATGAACCTATATGATAAGCAGCGAAAGATCAACATTTCCACGCACACAATAGTCAAGTAAGCATCATGAAGGTAACACGAAGATTATTGATAGCTAGATAACATGGATCGAGATGGAAGATATAAATGAAGCTAAACAGGGGACAGTCTTCACACAGTAAAGTCAAACAGATCAGACAAACAAGCAATGACTTCATGAAGACAGACTGGAATGTAAATGAGTTGGAAGATAGAACCGGTAGCTTGGAGACGCATGGGGATTTGGTAGACCAATTCCAGTTGCTGTGACAACTATACATCTGGTAATTGAGGCTGAGATTGAACTCTGAAGACCGTGTCTTCACCTTATTCCCCTTGAGTTAAGGACACCCAGTCCTCGCCCAATCACTCTGGTAAGTCTTCAAGGTAGACTTCCAAACCTTCACAGACTTCGTTCACCGGCGATCAACAATGACTCTTGGATGCTCAGAACGCGACACCTAACCGGCTGGAGGATGCACGGTCCTCAAGTGTGGCAAGTCTTCAGGTCACACAGACAAAAAGATTTCAATGATGCCTAACATTCTTTGTCTCTGGGTGTTTTGGGCTTTGTCCTCGCAAGGATCTTTTCTCTCAAAGGCTTCGAAGGTGGGTTGCTCTCAAACGACAAAGCTGTGTACTAACTCTGAGCAGCCATCAATTTATGGTGTAGGGGGTGGGCTATTTATAGCCATGAGCCAACCCAACATGATATGTCCGAAATGACCCTTGGTCACTAAGGAACTGACACGTGTCCAACGGTCGGTTTACGATCACACGCAGCAACTTTGCTTGAGCTCCAAGTAAAGCTGACTTATCCAGCTCTCGATAAGATTTTCTCTTATTTTTCTTCACTCGAAGACATAGGTATTTTGGTTGAGCATCACTTCAGTCATCTGACTATGTTCACTTGGACCCCACTTAACAGTATGGTGGATCCTATGACTCAAGAAAGAATAAAAAGAACTATGAAAGAAACTATGTCTTCTCATTCTATAGTCTTCGATGAGTGTCTTCATAGGTCATTATCTTCACGTGAATGTCCTCACGAGCCACCATTGTCTTCAATGTCTTCACACATTTTTAGGGGTCATCTCTGGAAGGTAAACCTAATCAGTGAGGGACTATTACCTGTGTTATCCTGTAATTCTCACAAACACGTTAGTCCCTCAACCATGTTTGTCGTTAATACTCCAAAACCAACTAGGGGGCACTAGATGCACTTACAGGATCCTAGGCCTCATTTTCAAGCATTGCAATACCGTTTGTGCTCCGTTTTATCACTTGCTACCTTCCTGTTTTTTATTGTTACTATTTCAAAAATCAATATTTACTATCCATATTACACTTGTATCATCATCTTCGCCGAACTAGCACCTATACAATTTACCATTGTATTGGGTGTGTCGGAGACACAAAAGACTCTTTGTTATTTGGTTGCAGGGTTGTTTGAGAGAGGCCATCTTCATCCTACACCTCCCACGGATTGATAAACCTTAGGTCATCCACTTGAGGGAAATTTTCTACTGTGCTACAAAACGTTGCGCTTGGAGGCCCAACACGAGTCTACAAGAACAAGTTGTGTAGTAGACATCAATGTACCAGATGCATCTGTTTCTAATACAAAAGGTGCAGAAAATTTTGGAAGGGATAAAATTGGGTAGTAGTTTCAATTGTGCAAAGGCTTGGTCATTTTTCTCAACATACCATGTAATGTCCTACAACTGAACCCCCTTTTCTGATGAATCTCTTGTAATAACAAGACAAACCAAAGAAGCTTCTTAGCTGAGTTATTGTAACATGTGTTCGCCAGTCAGCTATTGCCTGGAATCTTAGGAAGGTCAATAGAGACTCCTTTTGCAAAAATAGCATGTCGACGATATTCTACTTGTGTGACTTCAAAGGCACATTTAGAGAGTTTTGCAAACAGTGCATGTTCCTTCAGTAAAGCTAGAACCACGTATAAGTCTTCCACATGCTCCTTGTATTTTTTGTTGTATACCAATATGTCATCAAAGAAAACCCAAATAAATTTCCTCATGCGGGGAGAAAAAATCATGTTCATGGGAGCTTGAAATGTCCCTGGGGAATTTAATAAGTCAAATGGTATGAGCATGCATTCATAATTTCTAAATGATGTCCTGAATGATGTTTTGTGGATGTCATGTTCATTCATCATGGTTTGATAGTAACTAGCCATTAAGTTGATTTTGGAGCATATCTAGGCCCATGCAATTCATCCAACAAATGTTCAATCACATATATAGAAATTTTATTTTTTATATTGATGTCATTGCATTCCTAAAATCAATGTAGATCCTGAATGAATTGTCCTTCCTTTTAACCAATATGGCAAATGAAGCAAAATAGCCTTGGATGGACCTGATAACACTACAACAAGGACCCCCATTTAGCAACGCATCAATGTGTTGTCGTATGTCCATATAAACGTTGCTAAGGTCTGCACCAACGGATTTAGAAGCGTTGCCGTTGGTGGTGTTGCAAAGGTCTACACCAATGTATATACATGCGTTGGTAAACGACGTAAATAAGTGTTGTAAGATAGCAACGTATAGAGCTAGAGCGCAACAACACTTCATATGCGTTGGTGGCTAGCCTAGAAAATGACCATTGTAATGCCTACAAGAATTATCATATTGCTTGGACAATTAATGGTATTTTGTATATTAGCATCCAGAACTTATTGCATTAATGTTGATAATGCATAGGAGACACGAACATAACAATGACAAAGGTCACATATATTAAATCAACTCGATTGATTTACAAAGAACATGATGCACAGATTACAATATGTGAAACTATCTAGTAATAGTCTAATTCTCAACCTTGCAATGAATGACCCAGCCATCTAAAACATAGTGTTTGAAACATTGACCCTAAAAATTACATTCCAAAACATAATCTGAAACTATCTAGTAGTAGCCACCTTCTCGATCTTGTAATCAACTTCTGAGTCATGCATCATCTATTTATCTTGGCAATCTACATCAACAAAGAAATGAGAATAACAAGGTACCATCAAAGAAAATCAATTAAGAGGGAAGTGAAAATTTAAACGGAAGAGCTACATATAAAGGTTGGAGGCCATGTGATAGTTAATCTTACTATATGACTAATAATTTTGTTTTAGTGGTTATGTCAACCAAGAAGCAGTTACTCTCGGAGGGAGTACCAAGTTCAACACCCATATTATTTATTTTATATTCTAGGTCAATACTGTGGAGTGTAGCAAGAGCAACATTCTTCTTTGGATTTCCCAAGCTAAGCAGGAACTGCAATAAGCATTAATATTGCAAAAAGTATGAGCAAATAAATTGTTGCTCAGCCATGTTGAATTCACACAATAGAGAAATGAGCATACCTTGTCTTTAGATGGATGATTGCATCTCTATATCATATAGGAAGCTTCACTTTAAATGCAATATGTTGCTTCCCTGAACAGATTAGTTGAAGTTTCACTTTTCTGAACACCCAAGTCGAAGCAAGCACCAGAATAATATCCTTGTTTCATCATCCAACATATATCATCACCTCCAAAGAGCTACGAAATATCATAATTTGATCACTTTTTACAGTCCCAACCATAGCACTCTGCTCTATAGATGGAGGAAAGAGCATCCTTATGGTAAACGAGTTAAACACCTTACAAAGAATATAATGAAGATACAGTGAGGTACATGCCAAAAACTATATATGACGACAAATAAAGCATCCTTGATTGCAAACAAAGACCTGCAGTTCTCAAAACAATACATATAAATGTAGATATTTTCAAATTTCCAAAAGTACTTGAAGTTGAGAGCTACAAGGGAACTTTCTGGAGCTACAAAGCATGGATACGGCAGAATCTGCTGATTTGCCGTCCTAGTACGGTGGGATACGGCGACACGCCGGGATACACGTATCCTGCAGTATCCCATGATTTCTGAATTTAAAAAATAGAAAAAAGCAGGGATACTGCTGGGATACGTTGGGGGACTCGGGAGGCCCAATAATAGCCTCGGCCCAATACAAACCCTCGTACGCACGCACGCCACATAACGACCTGCTCCTAACCAGCAGCGAACGCGCCGCCGCCGCCCCATCAGCTTCTGGTTAGGAGGCAACCACGCTCGAGCAGGTAACCCCAAGGCCAGTAGCATCTCCTCAACCTCTTCATCTTTGCGACATGATTTCCTTCAATTGAGAGGCTGCTAATTGCTTCCCCATGTTATGCTCGCTTGAATGATTTCTACTTGTTTCTAGGGAGCATGGCATCAGGGAGCGCCACCCCCGGGGCCTCCCGTCCGTGGGAGAGATCAAAGGACAACCTAGTCCATGGTGTTCGTATATACGAACTATCCTCTGTGGGATCCAGACCCAGCAGTTTATCATTGTTTTTTCTGTTTTGACTCTGTATATTTCTTATTTATTTTATATATACCCAGCATATCCCCGAATGACTGTTTTTGAAAAATGACGTATCCCGTGTACCCGTATGCGTATCCCCATCTTTCTATCCCCGTGTCCGTGCTTTTTACATAATTCCCATAAATCTAAATCAAGTGGTTTTATTAAATGTTAACAAGTATGTTTTCACATGATTTTAGTTTATACAGATGCTTGGGAATAAGACAAATCTGAATTATGAATACACAAACTTTTTGAACCTCAGTTTTTAAATTACATTGCAGATTATGTCATGTAAATCACCTACATGTTTACTAGCCAGCTAGAATCATGCAGATCGTACCTCCTTCTGCAGAAGTAGCCCGCTATATGCATTATCTTTCTCCCAAAGGTCAATATGTAAGAAATTTTGGCACTGCAAAAAATTATGGATTCGCTTCATAAGTTTTACATATCTAAATCAGTGGATCATAAGTCATACCATAAGCACTAGCTAGTATCATCATTCTAAACCTGAGGATTTACGTGTTAAGACAAAGAACAAATAGCCAAATGTTGGCTGAAGCGAAGTCAATTTCAGAACAAGCAAGGGGAGATGAAATTAAGGATTATAAAATAAAGATAAAGGGAAATAATAGGACGTAGAGATGCATGTGGGGCTTATTCATAGATTATTACAAGGAAATCAGTAAGGTTTCATAACACCGATAAGAAGATATTTGTTTTCTTTTCGAAAAAAAAATCATGATGTACATAATAGTGGTCACCTATTAAATGATACTAGAAGGAATGGTTTTGATAAATAGTCAGAAACTAACAGTTAGGATATCCAGAGATACTATCAACTTATTCAATTGACAGTCTAATCATCTTCATGGATATATTAATTAATTATCCACACACATAGCTACACGAAAATTTAAAATCTAATGTATCACAAGATAGAACTATTTAGAAAAAGAGAAAGCACCCATTTTCCTGAATCAACACATACAGACATGTGGTGAATCACTTGTATGCGTACACTCAGATGACTGAATTACCCCTAGGTAGCGGTATTTCTGTGCACATATGAGAATAGTGATGAATACAACCCATGGAGTGGTGTGGCTGTCGGTGCAAGCCAGCGCCCACAACGGTAGATCAGGCAAGTGATAAGGCAGCATTAATCATTGTCGTAATAGCCGGCAAAGAATTATCCATGGCAAGACGCAATGCCACAAAACAGCGGGAGGGCAAGAGCATAGGGGAGGAGTGCCTTACTGAACCGTCAACATCGGAGTCAAGGTAGCCAAGGTGGAACAGCACCATCGAGCCTACCCGGTAGCCGATCGAGTTTGGAAGTGGGATTGCTGGGCGGAGCACATGAGCTACAACAACGAACCGTCGCGCCGTGCAGAGGCGTGGAGGACGTCGTGGGAGTGGGAGTTGGGGGCGGGGGTAGAGGAGAACAAGAAAGGGGACGAGTCGGTGAGGCGTGGTGACGGGGAGCACTGGAGCTGCCTCGAACCAGAGGTGGTGGCGGCGGCGGCCGTCGCGGCAGTGGTGTTGTGGTGGAACTCGCGTGGGAGACGTGAATCAGGGAGAGAGGTGGTGGGGAGATAAGATTAGGTTCTTTTTTTCTTGTTTAGCTGCGTGTTGGTTGCGTGATATTTGGACCGAGGTGGATACATGGATGGTGGGAGGTTTGTTTAACACAACACATCTCGACTTTTTGTTGCTAGGGATGCGTTGTTATAGGTGGGTTTTTGTTGTAGTGTAATCTCGTTAGCGAGAACATCTTTAATTTGTTGTTTCCACTTCAGTCTTTTGACAATGGGACTTCCAAGTAACGGTCAAAGGATTTGAATCTTAGCCGGCCCCACCTGTCGTTAGCGCCCCTAGTCATCTTAAGTAGGCCCTGAAGGAAATATGCCCTAGAGGCAATAATAAAGTTGTTATTTATATTTCCTTATACATCATGATAAATGTCTTTTATTCATGCTAGAATTGTATTAACCGGAAACTTGATACATGTGTGAATACATAGATGAAACAGAGTGTCCCTAGTATGCCTCTACTAGACTTGCTCGTTAATCAAAGATGGTTATGTTTCCTAACCATAGACATGAGTTGTCATTTGATCAACAGGATCACATCATTAGGAGAATGATGTGATGGACAAGACCCATCCGTTAGCTTAGCAATATGATTGTTTAGTTTTTCTGCTATTGCTTTCTTCATGACTTATACATGTTCATATAACTATGAGATTATGCAACTCCCGAATACCTGAGGAACACCTTGTGTGTTATCAACCGTCACAACGTAACTGGGTGATTATAAAGATGCTCTACAGGTGTCTCTGAAGGTAGTTGTGGTGTTGGCATAGATCAAGAATAGGATTTGTCACTCCGAGTGTCGGAGAGGTATCTCTGGGCCCTCTCGGTAATACACATCGTAATAAGCCTTGCAAGCAGATGAATAATGAGTTAGTCACGAGATGATGTATTACAGAATGAGTAAAGAGACTTGCCGGTGGCGAGATTGAACTAGGTATGATGATACCGACGATCGAATCTCGGGCAAGTAACATGCCGATGACAAAGGGAACGACGTATGTTGTTATGTGGTTTTACCGATAAAGATCTTTGTAGAATATGTGGGAACCAATATGAGCATCCAGGTTCCGCTATTGGCTATTGACCAGAGATGAGTCTCGATCATGTCTACATAATTCCTAACCCGTAGGGTCCGCACACTTAACGTTCGATGACGATCGGTATTCTGAGTTTATGTGTTTTAATGCACCGAAGGTAGTTCGAAGTCCCGGATGTGATTAAGGACATGACGAGGAGTCTTGACATGGTCGAGACATAAAGATTGATATATTGGAAGGTTATATTCGGACACCGGAAGGGTTCCGGAGGTCACCGGATAAATACCGGAGTACCGGGAGGTTACCGGAACCCCCCGGGGAATTAATGGGCCTTCGTGGGCTTTTGGGGAGAGAGTGAGGGGCCACATAGGGCAGGCCGCGTGCCCCCCATGGCCTAGTCTGAATTGGACTAGGGGGAGGGGCGGCGCCCCCCTCCTTCCTCTCTTCTCTCCCTCCCCTTCCTTCTTCTGCTACTCCTACTAGGAAAGGTAGTATCCTACTCCTAGTGGGAGTAGGACTCCACCCTTGGCGCGCCCCCTCCTAGGCCTGGCACCTCCTCCTTCTCCCTCCTTTATATACGTGGGGAGGGCACCCCTTGGACACACATCAATTGTTCCTAGTCATGTGCGGTGCCGCCCTCCACAGTTACACACCTCGGTCATGTCGGTGCAGTGCTTAGGCGAAGCCCTGCAGCGGTAACTTCATCATCACAATCACCACACCGTCGTGCTGACAAAACTCTCTCGCGACATTCAACTGGATCAAGAATTCATGGGACGTCATCGAGTTGAACGTGTTCTGAACACGGAGGTGTCGTACGTTCGGTGCTTGGATCGGTTGGATCGCGAAAATGTTCGACTACATCAAACGCGTTACAAAATGCTTCCACTCTCGGTCTATGAGGGTACGTGGACACACTCTCCCGCTCATTGCTATGCTTCTCCTAGATAGATCTAACGTGATCGTAGGAAAATATTCGAAATACTAGGTTCCCCAACAGTGGTATCAGAGCCAGGTCTATGCGTAGATGATATGCACGAGTAGAACACAATGAGTTGTGGGTGATAATAATCATACTGCTTACCAACATGTCATACTTTGATTCCGCGGTATTGTGAGATGAAGCGTCCCGGACTGACATTACGCGTACGCTTATGCGAGACTGGTTTCACCGTTACGAGCACTCGTTGCTTAAAGGTGACCGGCGGGTGTCTGTCTCTCTCACTTTAGTTGAATCGAGTGTGGCTACGCCCGGTCCTTGTGAAGGTTAAAACAGAACACTTGACGAAAAATCGTTGTAGTTTTGTATGCGTAGGTAAGAACGATTCTTGCTAAACCCGTAGCAGCCATGTAAAACTTGCAGCAACAAAGTAGAGGACGTCAAACTTGTTTTTGCATGGCATGTTGTGATGTGATATGGTCAAGATGTGATGAGTTATACGTTATTGTATGAGATGATCATGTTTTGTAATTTATCGGTAGCCAGTAGGAGCCTTATGGTTGTCTCTTTATTGTATGAATTGCGAAGGCCATGTAATTAATTTACTTTATCACTATGAGTTAGCGATAATAGTAGTAGCAATAGTTGGCGAGACGACCACGACGCTACGATGAAGATCATGGTGTAAAGCCGGTGACGATGGAGATCATGACGATGCTTTGGAGATGGAGATCAAAAGCACAAGATGGTGATGGCCATATAATGTCACATATTTTGATTGCATGTGATGTTTATCTTATTTTGCTTCTTATTTTGCTTAGTACGGCGGTAGCATTATAAGATGATCCCTTAAAAAATTTCAAGGTACAAGTGTTCTCCCTGAGTATGCATCATTGCGAAAGTTCGTCGTGCCGAGACACCACATGATGATTGGGTGTGATAAGTTCTACATTCGAATACAATGGGTGTAAGAAAGTTTTGCACATGCAGAATACTCGGGTTAAACTTGACGAGCCTAGCATATACAGACATGGCCACGGAATACTGGAGACCGAAAGGTTGAGCGTGACTCATATAGTAGATATGATCAACATAAGATGTTCACGATTGAAAACTACTCCATCTCACACATGATCGGACATGGTTTAGTTGATTTGGATCACGTGATCATTCTGATGACTAGAGGGATGTCTATCTAAGTGGGAGTTCCATAGTAATATGATTAATTGAACTTTAATTTATCATGAACTTAGTCTTGATAGTTTTTTCATATCTATGTTGTTGTAGATCAATGGCCCGTGGTACCGTTCCCTTGAATTTTAATGTCTTCCAAGAGAAAGCTAAGTTGAAAGATGATGGTAGCAATTACACGGACTGGGTCTATAACTTGAGGATTATCCTCGTTGCTGCACAGAAGAATTATGTCCTGGAAGCACCGCTAGGTGACACGCCTGCTGCAGGAGCAACTCCAGATGTTATGAATGTCTGGCAAGCTCATTCTGATGACTACTCGATAGTTAAGTGTTCCATGCTTTACGGCTTAGAATCGGGACTTCAAAGATGTTTTGAATGTCATGGAGCCTATGAGATGTTCCAAGAGTTGAAGTTAATATTTCAATCAAATGCCCGAATTGAGAGATATGAAGTCTCCAATACGTTCTATAGCTGCAAGATGGAGGAGAACAGTTCTATCAATGAACACTTACTCAGAATGTCTGGGTACTACAATGACATGACTCAACTTGGTTGCAAAGTTGACGAAGATAGTGTTATTGATAGAGTTTTTCAATCACTTCCACCAAGCTATAAAGGCTTCATGATGAACTATAATATGCAAGGGATGCAGAAGACAATTCTCGAGCTCTTCGCTATGCTCAAAGCTGCGGAGGTAGAAATCAAAAAGGAGCATCAAGTGTTGATGGTTAACAAGACAATTCGCGAGCTCTTCGCTATGCTCAAAGCTGCGGCGATAGAAATCAAAAAGGAGCATCAAGTGTTGATGGTTAACAAGACCACTAGTTTCAAGAAAAAGGGCAAGGGAAAGAAGGGGAACTTCAAGAAGAATAGCAAACCAGTTGCTAATCCGGGGAAGAAACCCATGTCTGGGGCCAAGCCTGAAACTGAGTGCTTCTACTGCAAAGGGACTGGACACTAGAAGCGGAACTACTCCAAGTATTTGGCGGATAAGAAGGATGGCAAAGTGAACAAAGGTATATTTGATATACATGTTATTGATGTGTACCTTACTAATGCTCGTAGTAGCACCTGGGTATTTGATATGGGTTCGTTGCTAATATTTTTAACTCGAAATAGGGGCTACGGATTAAACGAAGATTAGCTAAGGATGAGGTGACGATGCGCGTGGGAAATGGTTCCAAAGTCGATGTTATCGCCGTCGGCACGCTACCTCTACATCTACCTTCGGGATTAGTTTTAGACCTAAATAATTGTTATTTGGTGCCAGCGTTGAGCGTGAACATTATATCTGGATCTTGTTTGTTGCGAGACGGTTATTCATTTAAATCAGAGAATAATGGTTGTTCTATTTATATGAGTAATATCTTTTATGGTCATGCACCCTTGAAGAGTGGTCTATTCTTGTTGGATCTCGATCGTAGTCATACACATATTCATAATATTGAAGCCAAAAGATGCAAAGTTGATAATGATAGTGCAACTTATTTGTGGCACTGCCGTTTAGGTCATATTGGTGTAAATCGCATGAAGAAACACCATGCTGATGGACTTTTGGAATCACTTGATTATGAATCACTTGGTGCTTGCGAACCATGCCTCATGGGTAAGATGACTAAAACTCCGTTCTCCGGAACAATGGAGCGAGCAACTGATTTGTTGGAAATCATACATACTGATGTATGCGGACCGATGAGTGTTGAGGCTCGCGGCGGGTATCATTATTTTTTGGCCTTCACTGATGATTTGAGCAGATATGGGTATATCTACATGATGAAGCACAAATCCGAAACATTTGAAAAGTTCAAAGAATTTCGGAGTGAAGTAGAGAATCATCGTAAAAAGAAAATAAAGTTTCTACGATCTGATCACGGAGGCGAATATTTGAGTTACGAGTTTGGTCTTCATTAGAAACAATGTGGAATAGTTTCACAGCTCATGCCACCTGGAACACCACAATGTAATGGTGTGTCAGAACGTCGTAACCGTACTTTATTAGATATGGTGCGATCAATGATGTCTCTTACTGATTTACCACTATTGTTTTGGTGTTATGCTTTAGAGACAGCTGCATTCACGTTAAATAGGGCACCATCTAAATCCGTTGAGACGACACCTTATGAACTGTGGTTTGGCAAGAAACCCAAGTTGTCCTTTCTTAAAGTTTGGGGATGCAATGCTTATGTGAAAAAGCTTCAACCTGATAAGCTTGAACCCAAGTCGGAGAAATGTGTCTTCATAGGATACCCAAAAGAAACTATTTGGTACACCTTCTATCACAGATTTGAAGGCAACATATTCGTTGCTAAGAATGGATCTTTTCTAGAGAAGGAGTTTCTCTCGAAAGAACTGAGTGGGAGGAAAGTGGAACTTGATAAGGTAATTGTACCTTCTCCCGAATTAGAAAGTAGTACATCACAGAAACTAGTTCCAGTGAGTCCTACACCAATCAGCGAGGAAGCTAATGATGATGATCATGAAACTTTAGATCAATTTACTACTGAACCTCGTAGGTCGACCAGAGTGCGTTCCGCCCCAGAGTGGTATGGTAACCCGGTTCTGGAAGTCATGTTACTAGACCATGATGAACCTACGAACTATGAGGAAGCGATGATGAGCCCAGATTCCGCAAAATGGCTTGAGGCCATGAAATCTGAGATGGAATCCATGTATGAGAACAAAGTGTGGACTTTGGTTGACTTGCCCGATGATCAGCAGGCCATTGAAAATAAATGGATCTTTAAGAGGAAGACTGACGCCGATGGTGATGTTACTGTCTACCAAGATTGACTTGTTGCGAAAGGTTTTCGACAAGTTCCAGGAGTTGACTACAATGAGACTTTCTCACCCGTAGCGATGCTTAAGTCTATCCGAATCATGTTAGCAATTGCCGCATTTTATGATTATGAAATCTGGCAAATGGATGTCAAAATTGCATTCCTTAATGGATACCTCAAAGAGGAGTTGCATATGATGCAACCAGAAGGTTTTGTGGATCCTGAAGGTGCTAACAAAGTGTGCAAGCTCCAGCGATCCATCTATGGACTAGTGCAAGCATCTCGGAGTTGGAATATACGCTTTGATGAGGTGATCAAAGCATATGGTTTTATACAGACTTTTGGAGAAGCCTGTATTTACAGGAAAGTGAGTGGGCGCTCTGTAGCATTTATAATATTATATGTGGATGATATATTGTTGATTGGAAATGATATAGAATTTCTGGATGGCATAAAAGGATACTTGAATAAGAATTTTTCAATGAAAGACCTCGGTGAAGCTGCTTATATATTGGGCATCAAGATCTATAGAGATAGACCAAGACACTTAATGTCAGGACCCCGATCCTATGTCACACCGATCTAGCATGTAACACACCATATCACTTTGCGGCCTCATGCACGGTATCCCCACGGGTGCCACCTTACCTGGCCCGGGACCGTTTGCGCATTTTGGCTCACGTATATGATAGTGTTGCTAGCATCCATATGACAGAGAACCCGGGCTGACATGGCTAGTTATAAACCAAAAGTGGCACTAAATTACAGAGACAGGCATAAATGACCCAGCAACGAACGTGTCGGTCATCAACGTATGAACCCAAGTCGTAGCAAGCTACATGGACTTAAAGGAACAACGCGTGACATTTCCCCTAAGGGACAGACACAGGAACGAAGAAGGACACATGCCAGCCAGCCTACGTGCTCCGGAGCAGTAGCAAGCTACCAAGGCTCAGTGGAAGCACTAGGAGGCATTTCCCTATAAGATAGGCTACCAAGGGTAAACAACTAGGTGTCGGATCCCACACATACCAAGCATTTCAATAACATACACACAATATGCTCGATATGTGCAAATACAACATTGCATCACAACAGAACTCTATGACTCAAAGTACTTTATTTAAGAGGCTCCGAAGAGCCATACATAACATATTCATACACGTAGGGGTCACATGACCCAACACTCAAGTCATACAAGCATACAAGCACATGCGGAAGCTAACTTGTCTAAGTACAAACAACATGGAAAGAAAACAGGCTTGGTGTAGCCTGACTATCTACAAGGCCCTTCACAAGTTCAAGATCGCCATCTCGGTAGCAAGCTACTCGTCGACATCAACGTGTATGTAGAACCCATCAGAGGGGGCGGGGTTCTCCTCTGCAACAGTTATTAAGCAAACATTAGTACAAAGGTACTCAGCAAGACTTACATCAAAACCTATCATACATGCATCATTATCATCAAGGGTAGTGGAGTTTATTGCAGCAAGCCCACTTTGACTCTTGGCTAACCTATACTACAACACTCAGCAGATTGCAAGATGAGACTACGCACACGAGTCCACTACTCACCACAACAATACACTACCGTGGACCCTCTCCCGTTATCCTACGGAAGGGCCATCCACGACACTCACACTTGTCTTGAGACTTTTAGGAGTAACCATTAACATGTCTATGAATTGCATAAGCAACCAAGTGGTCCTTAACCGTGAACGGTGGCTACTCGAATAGATTGGTAACCCTGAAGGGGTGTATTTCTTCACACACGCATCCACCACTTATCGACGTTTACTCGACGTGTACATGGCAACCTTCAAGCAGAAGCCCAGCGAGGGTGTCGGGCACGACCTGACTAACCACACAAGTCCCTAGTCCACGTTTATCGCCTATTTGGGTTCCATCCGTGGGGAGATCCGGCCGGGGTATCGCTCACGGCCCCAAACGATGTGTACAGGGTTCCCGAGCCACCAAACGGGCGACTCGGTACACCAGGCCACGTACCTGCCGGGTCACAGCCCACCCCGAGGGTCAGTGCTGCGCACGACCTCCAGTATACTACAAACACCAGAAACTAGTTGCAACTCCTGGACAGAGGACAAGGGCAGTTAATAAGTCGAGAGGGTCCATTGGTTTCGGGCCCAATGCGTGGTAGTAGCTGATCTTAAATCACACATACAGATCTCAGATCCTATGGACGGTTCCAATGAAACAACCCACCATGTACTCCTACATGGCCTTTCATCGATACCATTACCAAAACATATTCCACACTTCACTCTCATTTCCAGACATGATCATTTCACTCTGATCCATCACCCAGATGAACCAGACCTGACACAACTCTAAGCATAGCAGGCAACATATATAGCATGGTAGGAAACACATCAACATGGCTCATCAACTCCTACACATGCTAGTGGGTTTCAATTATTTACTGTGGCAATGATAGGTCATGCAAAGGAATGGGGTTCAACTACTGCAGCAAACAGCAGTTCACACGTTGTTGCCCTAATGCAGTAAAAGAGAGCAGAAGCAGGAAGATGGGTTTGTATCGGAATGATCAATGGGTTGCTTGCCTGACAGGTTGGTTGACGGGTACTGCTCTTCAGTTGGATACACAGATGTATCCTCGGGAGCAGAGCCTACCACGGAGAACACCGGTAATACAATCAATACACAACAATATGCAACAATATGATGCATGCTCATGACATGGCAAGATGAATGTGTTTTGAGCTAATGCAACTATAAACACAAAGGTTTGAGCTTATTTGAATCAAAGATTCAAATTCATGCCCAAGTTATTATTATTCAAAGTGCACTATTATGTTTTGATGTGAACAGCAAGGTTAACTTGCTTAAACATGCTTTAAACCATTACCAATGGAAAGATTGGATTTTTTTGAACATTTTTCATATAAAACTCTTTTTCATCTGAGCTACTATTGAATTTATATGATTTTTAGAAGTTAGGGAATTTTCTGAAAATAAATAAATCATCTCTGATTTATTTAAATCCTAGAAAATACTTACAGCGCCAGCATGACTTCATGTTGACGTCAGCAGGTCAACAGGGCTGGTCCAGGTTAACCTGACGTGTGGGGTCCACACATCAGTCTAACAGAGTTAAACAAAAGGGTTAGTTTAAACTAACTAATAACTAACAGGGTTGGGCCCACACATCAGTGGGTCAAAACTAATTTAAAGAAAAAGATTAACACTAATTAATCCTAAAACTAAACAGTCAACGGCTGGGCCCACTTGTCAGTAGCACGGGGGGAGGTCAAACCCCCTGGTCAGCGAGTCAAACTCGCCGGCGGCTAGTCGCCGGTGAGGCCAGACGCGGCGAAGCGCGCGGGATTTGTCCTCCGACGACCAAAACGACGGCGGAGCACATCTATGGGCAGCTGGGAGTGAGCCGCATCGAGTGGTGCATGACTTGGAGCTCGGGGTCGCCGGAAACGACGCCGTCGACGAGTCCAGCGGCTGCCGGAGTTCGGGTGAGGCCGAACTCGTGGCTGCGGTGCTCGTGGAGGCGCGTGGAGTGGTCCTGCAGCATCTACGCGAAGGGTGAAGATGATGGACACAGCGGTGAGGCCGTTGCGTGGCCGGAGCTACGTCGACGACGAGCATCCACGGCGGCGCAGGCGAGCGAGCTTGTTGCGGTGGCTGTGGTGCACGGCAGGGCGAGCGGAGAGGACGGGGACGGTCAGTGGCTCACAGCGGAGACGATGAGCCGGTCGGCGAGCTCGGGGACGGCCTGGAGTGGCTGGTGCGGCGAAGGGGATCTCCGGCGGTGGCGGTCGGGGACGTGCTCGTGGCGGTGGCTCCGGGGCGAGCGAGCGCTCGGGGCTCGGCCTGCTCGATGAAGCGGACAGCGGCGGCGCTTCTTGACATGGCGAGGCAACGGTGGGGCGATGGTGGCTGCGGTTACAATGGCGGTGAGCGCGCGGGCGCGTCTGCCATGGCGGGAGAGGGCGAGGGAGAGAGGCAGTGGGGAAGTGAGATGTCCGGAGGCTTCGGGCGACGACGTGGAGGCTGTCCAGGGCGTCGTGGTGGCGAGGGGGTGAAGCAGAGCGGCGAGGAGCTGCATGGCGCGCGCAGGCTCGCTGGCGTGCTCCTCTCTGCCTGCCTGGCGAGAGGAAGCAGCTGCGTGGAGCGGCTGCTGGGCTGGGCCAGCCAGCTGGGCCGCCAGGTGGGCCGGCCAGGTAAGTTCTCTCTCTCCTCTTTTCTAATTTAGTTTCTGTTTCTGTTTTCTCCAGCTGTATTGATTTATTAAAAATGCTAGAACATTTTTATAAATCATGAACCTACTCATGTCCACTATTTAAAATATAAGCAACAGGGAACATTTTGGTTTATGATTATTTGGGCATTTATAATATTTTATAGCATTTAAATGCCCAAATGCAAATACAATATGGTTTAATCCAGTGACCTTGGGATGTCCTAGAAAATTGTGCACCATTTTTGTCAGAGGTTTAAGACCAAGGCAAAGATGATGAACATTTTTTAAGGGCATTTTGGTTACATTGGAAAAGATTTTATTAAACTCTAGTTGAGTTAAAATGGGTGCTGGTGTTTCTGTCATCCCCATTTCAAGTTTTTGGAAAAGTTAAACATGATGCACACTCTAGCTAGTCCTAATGCAAGCACTGACTAGGGATGTGACAACTTACCCCCACTCAAAAGAATCTCGTCCCGAGATTCAGGTTCCTTCGGAAAAAGGGTGGGGTACTCAAGTCGAAGACGATCCTCCCTTTCACAAGTAGCTTCGTTCTCGGAATGGTGTGACCATTGAACCTTGAGAAACTTGCTATTATGACGTTGAGTGGTACACTCGGTTTGATCAAGAATACGAACGGGGTATTCTCAATATGTGAGATTATCGTGGAGATCAAGCGTTTCGTGGTCCACTCCGCGGATAGGATCCGAGTAGCAATGCCTGAGTTGAGAGACGTGGAAGACATCATGAACTTTGGAAAGATGCGGAGGTAGTTCCAATTGGTAGGCAACTTAACCTCATTTGGAAAGAATGCGAAAAGGACCAATGTAACGAGTAGCCAATTTGCCTTTGATACCGAAGCGGTGGGTTCCCTTAAGAGGAGTAACCCGAAGGTAAGCCTTATCGTCGACTTCATAAGTCACAGCCTTATGATGGCGATCATATTGGCTCTTCTGGCGAGATTGGGCTGTTTTCAATTTCTCACGAACGATGCGAACTTGCTCTTCTGCTTCCTGGATCATGTCCGGACCAAAGAATTGTCTTTCCCCGGTTTCTGACCAGTTAAGAGGCGTTCGACACCTTCTTCCATACAGAACATCGAAGGGAGCCTTTCCCAAGCTAGCTTGATAGCTACTGTTATAAGCGAATTCGGCGAATGGAAGACACTTCTCCCAATCCATACCGAATGAGATGACAGAGGCTCGGAGCATATCTTCCAGAATTTGATTGACTCGTTCTACTTGACCACTTGACTGAGGATGAAAGGCGGTGCTAAAGGAGAGACGAGTCCCCATAGCATTTTGGAAACTTTCCCAAAATCGGAGGTGAAGAGACTTCCACGGTCTGAGTTAATCTCCAATGGAACACCATGAAGAGATACTATCCGAGAGATATACAAGTCTGCTAGCTGACTAGCGGTTATACTCTCTCGAACAGGCAGAAAATGGGCTACTTTGGAGAGGCGGTCGATAACGACGAAGATAGCATTATTCCCTTTCCTTGTCCTGGGAAATCCGGTAATGAAGTCCATACCGATCTTATCCCATTTCCATTCAGGAATAGCTAAAGGTTGAAGGGTGCCAGGAGGCCGTTGATGCTCTGCTTTAACTCGACGGCAAACGTCGCAGTTAGCAATGAACTGAGCAATTTCTCTCTTCATCCTAGTCCACCAGAACCTCTGGCGTAGGTCCTGATACATTTTGGTACTACTGGGATGAATCATGAGAGGAGATTCATGAGCCTCCTTAAGGATCAGCTGTCTCAGGTTTCGTACCTTAGGAACCACTAAGCGGTTTCCAAGGAACACGACACCTTGATCATCAATTGAGAAACATCCCACGACTCCTTTCTTGATGTTCCTCCTGATATGGGAGATTCCCGGATCAACCTTCTGTGCTTTTATGATCTGATCCGTAAGGGTAGGTTTCGCCACCAAGGTGGAAAGGAATCCTCGAGGAACAATGTGAAAATTAAGCTTACGAAATTCCTCGTGGAGAAGTGGTTGCCCTTGTTGTAACATCAGGTTGTTACAATAAGACTTATGACTTAGTGCGTCAGCCATGACATTGGCCTTCCCAGGGGTGTAAGTTATCCCTAAGTCGTAATCTGTGAGCAACTCAACCCAACATCTTTGCCTAAGATTCAAATCCGGTTGGGTGAAGATGTATTTTAGACTTTGGTGATCAGTGAAGATTTCACAGCGATTACCAAGAAGGTAATGTCGCCATGTCTTGAGTGTGTGGACTACAGTTGCAAGCTCTAGATCATGTGTAGGATAGTTATCCTCATGTGGACGCAACTGTCGAGATGCGTAGGCAATCACTTGACGATATTGCATGAGTATGCAACCTAGTCCTTGTCGCGAGGCGTCGCAATAGATAATAAAGTCCTTGGAAAAATCTGGTGGTACCAGTACGGGAGCAGACATCAGGCGTCTTTTCAGTTCTTGAAAGCTGAACTCGCATTGTGGGGTCCACTCGAAGTTTTTATCTTTCTTGAGGAGTTCAATTAGAAGTTTAGTAACCTTGGAGAAATTCTCGACGAAGCATCGGCAATAGCTCTCTAAGCCAAGGAAACTCCTAACTTGCTTGACCGATTTAGGTGGAGTCCAGTCAAGGACGGCCTGAACTCACTGGGGATTGACAGCAATACCCTTACCAGAGATTACATGGCCTAGATAGGTCACTTCTGGCAACCAGAATTCACACTTGGAGAATTTGGCATAAAGGCGGTGCTCTCGAAGTTTCGTCAATACCAGGCTTAGATGCTCGGCATGATCATCCTTGTTCTTGGAGTAAATGAGTATATCATCGAGGTATACCACGACGAATTTATCCAAGTACTCCATGAATATAGAATTCATTAGCCGGGAGAAAGTGGTTGGGGCATTGGTTAACCCAAAGGACATGATGGTGTACTCGTATTGGCCATAATGAGTAACAAAGATCGTCTTGGGAATGTCCCCGTTCTTGATTTTGATTTGATGGTAGCCCAACCTAAAATCCATTTTGGAAAAGACTGAGGATCCAGCGAGTTGATCATACAGGTCGTTGATCCTGGGGAGCGGATACTTGTTCTTTATGGTGACCAGATTGACAGGTCGATAATCTACAACCATATGATCCGTTCCATCCTTCTTCTTGACGAAGAGGACAGGACAATCCCAAGGAGAAGAACTAGGACAGATGAAACCCTTTTTCAAGGACTCGTCGAGTTGTTTCTTAAGCTCAGCTAGGTCTAAGGGTGCCATCTTATAGGGTCTTCTAGAGATCGGAACAGTTCCTCGAACAAGATCTATCATGAACTCTACATCTCTGTCAGGTGGAACACCTAGCAGTTCTTCTGGAAAGACATCCCGGAAGTCACGGACTACTGGGATATCTTCGAGTTCTGGTAGAGGGCTGGCATTAAGAGATTAGAGCTAACGCTCAGCCATTCGGGCCAAAACATTGACTGTCTTGCCGGATGGGTGTGTAAGTTGAACAGTCCTAGTGTAGCAATCAATCTTAGCGTAATGAGCTGTCATCCAGTCCATACCCAAGATGATGTTTATGTCCGAGGACTTGAGAGCTATTAGGGATGCAAGAAAAACAAGTCTATCGACAAGAATTTCATTCCCATGGCTTACTCTAGAGGTTTGCCATCTAGAGCCAGGAGTTTGAATTTCCATGGTTGTGGGCATGTCACAAAATGTCATGTGGTGCATTCGAGCATAGCTCTCAGATATGAACGAATGAGATGCTCCAGTATCGAAAAGAACAGATGCCGGATGGCAGTTAACAAGGAGCATACCAAGGACGCCGTTAGGATCCTCATAAGCTTCCTCGGCAGAGACATAGTTGACATGACCACGTGCAGTGGTGGCTGGCTTGACATAGTTCACCTTTCCTGTTGGCTTACCACGGCCAACGGACCTTCCTGGCTGGTTCTGACGACACTCTCGTATGTAGTGGCCTGGTTCTCCGCACTTGAAGCATGTCACAGTGCTAGTGCGTGGAGCAGCATTGGCAGATGGTCCTCCATAAGTCTTGGGCGGTGCATACTGCTGGGTTCGGTGAGGCGCCTCATAGGATGGCCTCGGAGTGAACCTGGGTGGCAGAGCTGTGCTTGGAACCCACACACGGCGCTTGTGAGAGCCAGAGCCGGATGAGGAACCAAAGTCACGAGGATGCTTGCGTGTGGCTTCATAATCAGTCTGACATGTCTCAGCAGTGATGGCTTTGTTCACTAGCTTCTGGAAGGAGGTGCGCTCGTGCAGACGGAGATCTCGGCGAAGTTCAGGGCTGAGTCCCTTGCGGAACCTCGCCTGCTTCTTGGCGTCGGTGGACACTTCTTCGGGAGCATAGCGTGCCAAGTTGCCAAACTCATGGCTATAGACATCCACGGTTAGCCTGCCTTGCGTGAAATTGCAGAATTCCTCCCGCTTGCAATCCATAAGACCTTCCGGAGTGTGGTGTTCACGGAAAGCCTCACTGAGCTCTGCCCAAGTGGTAATCTGGCCACCAGGACGCATAGCCTCATAGTTTTCCCACCAAAGGCTAGCAGGGCCCTCAAGATGGTAGGCAGCGTAGGTAACCTTATCAGCTTCGGCCACGCGGGCAGAAAGTAGCTTGTGGGTGACACTGCTAAGCCAATTATCCACATCAAGAGGCTTAGCGGAGTGATGGAATTTTGGTGGGCACATCTTTATAAAGTCATTAATAGACACCACGTCATTCCTCTGGCGAAAGGCAGTATTCTGCTCTATGCGTTCCAGCAGACGGTTGGTCTCTCTTTTGTTCCTTTCTGCCTCCAGCATGACTTCAGCCAAGGAGGGTGGATGATGCAGATTCTCATCCCTAGCCCCATTGGCTTCACCCTGCTCCTAAGCAGCAGAGGTGCTGCGAGTGTTGACCATCCTAGGAAAACAAAACAACGGTTTAGACAAGGATGGCAAAACTTTACATAGGAGTGCAGAATGTAATGGATGACACGGAATGCAGAGATGTTCATCTGTACGACATGGTAATATAGAAACTGCCATATATACACCATTGGTCATACACACCATACATAGTTTAGTACAAGCCAAGGCTAAAGTACAAATGCGGTGAAAGACGATACATCTCATAAGAGGCACTCCAAGCTCCTATACATTATTTATCTACGCCTTCGGAACTCAGTTGACACTAAGTCATATTCCACAAGACACGTAGGACCGTGGAAATACAACTACTACGATGCTACTACTACCACGGTCTAGCTCAGACATTTCCTAGTAATCTTCGTAAAGATTACCCCCATAGCCTGGAAGTGGAACATGAGGATTTGGAAACTCTCGAGCACTTGAAGGCTGTGGACCATAGGGGCACGGATGCGGCCTCGGTCCCGCTGCTGGTGGTAAACGACGCCCACGTGGAGGTGTAATACCCCCAATGTCACGCCAATCCATACGATCGGGCAGACGAGTCCGCACGGGGTACAAATCCCGCATATCAAGATATCCGGCCTGCACGGTAGGTGCAAGCCGTGTCAGAGTGGCCCAGTGGTCAGCTCGAGTGTTATAAAGCTCCATCCGAAGGGCACGGACCTCACGGTCCCTATCCTCCAGCATCTGTGTGGTAGTCTGAAGTAGCGGCTCCTCATGAGCAGCATTAGTGTATAGGCCGGTGTAGTAGCCCTCCTCTCCAGGAAGTGAGGCTGGCATGTTGCAGAACTCAGTGTTCAGCAGCAAGGCATGCCTAGCCCAGATGATAGTCATCATTGAGTAAGCAGCATCCTGCACTGCCATCTCGATGGTAACCCCGAGTCCATGCGTCCAGTGGATGGGGTCGGTAGCTCCAGGATATGAAGGATATATCCGGACTGCGTAGAAGTACTGGCTCTGTCGAAATCACGGTACTGCTCCTCCACAGTATACTCAGGATACCAACGATAGCCAGTCTCGGTCAACACACGGACCAACATGGCCGTGTGACTTGGCACATTGATGCACTGGGTCAGACGGACCACCTGATGAGGGGTGCGGTCAGACATCTGAAACACGAGATAATGCAAAGGCATTAGAATTTCTAGAAGAAATCGGGTAGCATAATAGCTGTAAATGCTCAAAAAAGATTTTGAGACATCATACAAATGATAGCATAGCCACTCAACAACATCATATCAAGGTTCCGGGTCCAACTAATCAACATACTGGAAAGGTAGAAACTGAACTGAGGCTTGAAACCAACAATCCTAAGAGTCTACGGATTAGTAACACGTGAACCTAGTAAAGATGAGAGGCCTAGTCCTAAACCCCATGGAAAGAATAGGCTGACTCAGATCATAAGGGCATAAGGTAAAGAAGTAAAAAGAGCCTTATGTTCCCTTCCACCATCAATTCCCCTACATATAACTAAGAACTTTCTAGACTCAACATCAACCAGTTTGGCTTGAAGAACCTACAGGTAGTCCGGCTCTAATGCCAACGCTGTCAGGACCCCGATCCTAAGTCACACCGATCTAGCATGTAACACACCATCTTACTTTGCGGCCTCATGCACGATATCCCCACGGGTGCCACCTTACTTAGCATGGGACCGTTTGCACATTTTGGCTCACGTATATGATAATGTCTCTAGCATCCATATGACAGAGAACCCGGGGCGACATGGCTAGTTATAAACCAAAAGTGGCACTAAATTACAGAGACAGGCATACATGACCCAGCAACGAACGTGTCGGTCATCAACGTATGAAACCAAGTCGTAGCAAGCTACATTGACTTAAAGGAACAACGCGTGACATTTCCCCTAAGGGACAGACACAGGAACGAAGAAGGACACATGCCGGCCAGCCTACGTGTTCCGGAGCAGTAGCAAGCTACCAAGGCTCAGTGGAAGCACTAGGAGGCATTTCCCTATAAGATAGGCTACCAAGGGTAAACAACTAGGTGTCGGATCCCACACATACCAAGCATTTCAATAACATACACACAATATGCTCGATATGTGCAAATACAACATTGCATCATAACAGAACTCTATGACTCAAAGTACTTTATTTAAGAGGCTCCGAAGAGCCATACATAACATATTCATACAGGTAAGGGTCACATGACCCAACACTCAAGTCATACAAGCATACAAGCACATGCGGAAGCTAACTTATCTGAGACCAGACGACTTGGAAAGAAAATAGGCTTGGTGTAGCCTGACTATCTACAAGGCCCTTCACAAGTTCAAGATCGCCATCTCGATAGCAAGCTACTCGTCAACGTCAACGTCTATGTAGAACCCATCAGAGGGGGCGAGGTTCTCATCTGCAACAGTTATTAAGCAAACATGAGCACAAAGGTACTCAGCAAGACTTACATCAGAACCTATCATACATGCATCATTATCATCAAGGGTAGTGGAGTTTATTGCAGCAAGCCAGCTTTGACTCTTGGCTAACCTATACTACAACTCTCAGCAGATTGCAAGATGAGACTATGCACACGAGTCCACTACTCACCACAACAATACACTACCGTGGACCCTCTCCCGTCATCCTACGGAAGGGCCATCCACGGCACTCACACTTGTCTTGAGACTTTTAAGAGTAACCATTAACTTGTCTATGAACTGTATAAGCAACCTAGTGGTCCTTAACCGCGAACAGTGGCTATTCGAATAGATTGGTAACCCTGTAGGGGTGTACTTCATCACACACGCTTCCACCACTTATCACCGTTTACTCGACGTGTACTCGGTAACCTTCAAGCGGAAGCCCAGCGAGGGTGTCGGCCACGACCTGACTAACCACACAAGTCCCTAGTCCGGGTTTATCGCCTATTTGGGTTCCATCCATGGGGAGATTCGGCCGGGGTGTCGCTCACGACCCCAAACGATGTGTACAGGGTTGTCGAGCCACCAAATGGGCGACTCGGTACACCGGGCCACGTACCTTCCGGGTCACAGCCCACCCCGAGGGTCAGCGTTGCGCACGACCTCCAGTATACTACAAACACCAGAAACTAGTTGCAACTCCTGAACAAAGGACAATGACAGTTAGTAAGTCGAGAGGGTCCATTGGTTTCGGGCCCAATGTGTGGTAGTAGCTGATCTTAAATCACACATACAGATCTCAGATCCTATGGACGGTTCCAATGAAACAACCCACCATGTACTCCTACATGGCCTTTCATCGATACCTTTACCAAAACATATTCCACACTTCACTCTCATTTCCAGACATGATCATTTCACTCTGATCCATCACCCAGATGAACCAGACCTGACACAACTCTAAGCATAACAGGCAGCATATATAGCATGGTAGGAAACACATCAACATGGCTCAATCAACTCCTACACATGCTAGTGGGTTTCTACTATTTACTATGGCAATGACAGGTCATGCAAAGGAATGGGGTTCAACTACCACAACAAACAGCAGTTCACACATTGTTGCCTTAATGCAATAAAAGAGAGCAGAAGCGAGAAGATGGGTTTGTATCGGAATGATCAATGGGTTGCTTGCCTGACAGGTTGGTTGACGGGTACTGCTCTTCAGTTGGATACGCAGATGTATCCTCGGGAGCAGAACCTACCATGGAGAACACCGGTAATACAATCAATACACAACAATATGCAACAATATGATGCATGCTCATGACATGGCAAGATGAATGTTTTTTAGCTAATGCAACTATAAACAGAAAGGTTTGAGCTTATTTGAATCAAAGATTCAAATTCATGCCCAAGTTATTATTATTCAAAGTGCATTATCATGTTTTGATGTGAACATCAAGGTTAACCTGCTTAAACATGCATGAAACCCGTACCAATGGAAACATTGGATTTTTCTGATCATTTTTCATATATAACTCTTTTTCATCTGAGCTACTGTTGAATTTATATGATTTTTAGAGGTTGGGGCATTTTTTGAAAATAAATAAATCATCTTTGATTTATTTAAATCCCAGAAAATACTTACTGCGTCAGCATGACTTCATGCTGATGTTAGTAGGTCAACAGGGCTGGTCCAGGTCAACCTGACGTGTGGGGTCCACACGTCAGTCTAACAGAGTTAATCAAAATGGTTAGTTTAAACTAACTAATAACTAACAGGGTCGGGCCCACACGTCAGTGGGTCAAAACTAATTAACAGAAAAAATATTAACACTAATTAATCCTAAAACTAAATAGTCAACGGCTGGGCCCACTTGTCAGTGGCACAGGGGGAGGTCAAACCCCCTGGTCAGCGAGTCAAACTCGCCAGCGGCTAGTCGCCGGCGAGGCCAGACGTAGCAGAGCGCGCGGGATTTGTCCTCCGACGACCAAAACGACGGCGGAGCACATCTACGGGCAGCTGGGAGTGAGCCGCATCGAGTGGTGCAGGACTTGGAGCTCGGGGTCACCGGAAATGACGTCGGCGACGAGTCCAGCGGCTGCCAGAGTTTGGTTGAGGCCGAACTCGTGGCTGCGGTGCTCGTGGAGGCGCGTGGAGTGGTCCTACAACATCTACGCGAAGCGGTGAAGATGATAGTCACGGTGGCGAGGCCGTTGCGTGGTCGGAGCTACGTCGGCGACGAGCATCCGCGGCGACGCAGGCGGGCGAGCTTGTTGCGGTGGCTGTGGTGCACGGCAGGGTGAGCAGAGAGGACGGGGACGGTCAGTGGCTCACAGCGGAGACGACGAGCCGGTAGGCGAGCTTGGGGACGGCCTGGAGTGGCTGGTGCGGCGAAGGGGATCTCCGACGGTGGCGGTCGGGGGCGTGCTCGTGGCGGTGGCTCAAGGGCAAGCGAGCGCTCGGGGCTCGGCCTGCTCGACGAAGCGGACGGCGGCGATGCTTCTTGACACGGCGAGGCGACGGTGGGGCGACGGTGGCTGCGGTTACGACGGCGGTGAGCTCGCGGGCGCGTCGGCCATGGCGGAAGAGGGCGAGGGAGAGAGGCAGGGGGGAAGTGAGATGTCCAGAGGCTTCGGGCGACGACGTGGAGGCCGTCCAGGGCGTCGTGGTGGCGAGGGGGTGAAGCAGAGCGGCGAGGAGCTGCGTGGCGCGCGCAGGCTCGCCAGCATGCTCCTCTATGCCTGCCTGGTGAGAGGAAGCAGGTGCGTGGAGCGGCTGCTGGGCTGGGCCGGCCAGGTGAGCCGCCAGGTGGGCCGGCCAGGTAAGTTCTCTCTTTCTCCTCTTTTCTAATTTAGTTTACGTTTCTGTTTTTCCGCAGCTGTATTGATTTATTATAAATGCTAGAACATTTTTATAAATCATGAAACTACTCATGTCCACTGTTTAAAATATAAGCAACAGGGAACATTTTGGTTTATGATTATTTGGGCATTTAAAATATTTTATAGCATTTAAATGCCCAAATGCAAATACAATATGATTTAATCCAGTGACCTTAGGATGTCCTAGAAAATTGTGCACCATTTTTTCCAGAGGTTTAAGACCAAGGCAAAGATGATGAACATTTTTGAAGGGCATTTTGGGTACATTGGAAAAGATTTTATTAAACCCTAGTTGAGTTAACAGGGGTGCTGGGGTTTCTGTCATCCCCATTTCAAGTTTCTGGAAAAGTTCAACATGATGCACACTCTAGCTAGTCCTAATGCAAGCACTCACTAGGGATGTGACACTTAATTGGACTTTCACAAAGCACATACCTTGATAAAGTTTTGAAGAAGTTCAAAATGGATCTGTCAAAGAAAGGGTTCTTGCCTGTGTTACAAGGTGTGAAGTTGAGTAAGACTCGATGCCCGACCACTGCAGAAGATAGAAAGAAAATGAAAGTCATTCCCGATGCCTCAGCCATAGGATATATCATGTATGCAATGCTGTGTACCAGACCAGATGTGTGTCTTGCTATAAGTTTAGCAGGGAGGTACCAAAGTAATCCAGGAATGGATCACTGGACAGCGGTCAAGAACATCCTGAAGTACCTGAAAAGGACAAAGGATATGTTTCTCATTTATGGAGGTGACAAAGAGCTCGTTGTAAACGGTTACGTCGATTCAAGCTTTGACACTGATTCGGATGACTCTAAGTCACAAACCGGATATGTATTTTTGCTGAATAGTGGAGCTGTCAGTTGGTGCAGTTCCAAGTAGAGCGTCGTGGCGGGATCTATGTGTGAAGCGGGGTACATAGCTTCTTCGGAAGCAGCAAATGAAGGAGTCTGGATGAAGGAGTTCATATCCGATCTAGGTGTAATACCTAGTGCATCGGGTACAATGAAAATCTTTTGTGACAACACTGGAGCAATAGCCTTGGCGAAGGAACCCAGGTTTCACAAGAGAACCAAGTGTGACACCCCGAAACCGGTGCGCCATGTGTCAGCCAGTTATTCGTCGCCGTTGCCTTGTCATCTGCTTGCGTGTTGCATCTTTGCCATGTCATCGTGTGCATTGCATCATCATGTTTCCAAAACTTGCATCCGTCCGAGTCCCCTCGTCCTTTCCGTTATCCGTTCTGAGCCCAAACACACTCGCACGCGCCCGCAGCACCTCCGAATATTTATTTTATAAGTGGCCAAAAAATGTTCTCGGAATGAGATGAAACTTGTCATGTGGTCTTATTATAGCATAGGTAGACCGCCTGTCAAATTTCATCGCATTCGGAGCTCGTTTGAGAGCCCAACCGTTAAATATAGCAACACTAGTCGCCGGTTTATTCGTCGGACGTTTTCGGTCTCCGAAAACCCCGCGGGCCTCTTTCCCTTCTCCCCTCGCAGCCCAAGACCCCTCTTCACAGCCCACTACCACCTCTAGGCCCAGCCTAGTCCCTCTCTGCTCCATAGCCGTCCGATCGCTATCCGGTGGTCTGATTCGGTGCAAAAACCCTCAAACCCTAGCCCCTACCCTATATAAACAGCCCCCCTTGCCATTTTTGGGCATTCCTAGCCTAACCTACCCCCTAACCTTCTCCCACCCGCAGCCACCTTCTCCTTCCTCAGTTTCAGCGCCCCTCCACCTCGCTCCTGTCACTTGTCGCGTCCTCTATGGCCAGCACCGCCACATAGCGCCCCCTGGCCAATCAACAGCCGCCACATGGTGAAGCCACGTCGCCCCCGCGCCCCTGCCTCCTCCCACCACCGCACGGGCACGCCAGAGCCCGACCGCGGCCCGCTTCGGGTCGATCTGGGCCGAGACGCCCGACCGCCGCCCGAGCGTGCCCGCTCCACGAGCAGCCACGAGCGCCCCGGCTGTGCGCCTCCCGCTCCCCTCGATCTGGAGCTCCCCGCCGCCGGCCGTCAACCCCCGCCGCCTTCAACTCCTCCGCCACCGGACCGGCTTTGCCCCGAGCCTCTGCCCCGCTATTCCCGCCGCCGCCATGGAGCTCAGTGCCACCGCCCACCTGCGTAGCTTCGCCGCTGGTGCATCCCGCCCCATTCCGACACCGGGAACGGGTCCCCGGCCTCGCCCTCATCCGGATCCACCGGATCCCATGCTCTCCCCGCACCGGAGCCTGCCGCGAGCCTCCGCCGTTGTCGAGCTCCCGCCGGCCTTGTCCGCCGCCGCATCCTCCCGTTGAGACGCTGCTGGATCCAGTCGGGCCAGGAGCACCCCACAGGGCCACGGCCATCCTGGCCTGGTTTCGTCGCCGCCGGCCTAGGCCCAGCCGGCCCCTCCGCTCGGCCCAGCATCGCCTCCCATGCTCTCCCCGCGGCCCACTGCTCCGGCCTCGTCTCTGCCAACCTGGGCCTCGGCCCTCAGTGGTGAGCCACTAAACCTCGCTCTGGGCGCTAGATAACTGTCAGTTTGTTGCATACTTTGCATGGCTGTAACTTATTGTGTGGTGACCCAAATTGAGTGTGTAATATGTCAAAATGATCGTGGTGACATGCTCTTCATAGTGTTCTATTGTGGCATGCTTGTTTGAGTTCATCTTGATGCCCTAATCATCGTTGCAAGAGTGCTATAATTTTAAAACTGTTGTTATTTGTAATTTTGTTGCATACTTGTGATGCTTGTAACTTTGTGCATGTTTTTCCAAATGGAGCATATGATATGTCAAAATGTTCATTGTGAAGTGCTCTACATGATGGTTGTTGTAGAATTAATGTTAGGTGCCATATTGCCATGTTAATCTCTGTTGCAAAAGTGCATGTGGCTGTTAAGTGCTGAAACTTGTTATTAGATGTTGTTTTGACTTGCTCATTGCTATTGATGTGTTTGTCTTCATGCCACATGTCAATATGTTTTAGAAGCACAATCATATGGTCTTTGTTGTGGTGGAATCCACTTTTCATGATATGCCTTGAGGTGACTTAAACAAGCTTGTAAACATGCCATGTTGTTGTTGCTGTTTTATACTTAGTGAAAAAACTACTAAGTCTGGAATCTGTTAAACCTGATGCCATGTTTGCTTGATGCCCACTCAAATCCATGCTTGTTTTGGAGTGGCCAATGATCATATCTTGTTGTCCATGTTATTGTATATCCATTCATGCCCTTACTTGCACATATGCCCTGATGTAGCTTATTTATTTCTTGCTCTCAAGTTGCTATAAATTTACCTGTCAGATTTTTATCAGCATGATGAATTTGGTGAAGCTTGTTGTTATTGATCCATGCCTCCTATGGAGTTGCTCCAATGGAGTTGTTTGATGTATGATATGTCTATTATATGTCCATGCTCTTTATATACTTAGTAGAGTTGATATGCTTGTTGTTTCGTGCCTCCGAAGGAAGCATCGTGATGATGTTATTGCCTTCCCAGATTTTGACTAAGTCTGGATAATTTATTGCAACTTTCCATGCTTGGTTCATTGTGTTCCAGCAAGCTTTTGGGTGTGTTCTAAGTTCATGCTTGTTAAGTATAATGTCTATTTCTCATCCATGCCTCTTGTTACCATGTTTGGGTGTTGTAGCATATATTTACATTGCTCTAAAGTTGCTATGTTGCTGTTTTTGACAGCTTGTTGTTATATCTTATTTCATGTGTATGCGTTGAACCGTTGCTCCGTTTTGATCGTGCTATATATGAAAGTTGTGTGATTTTGCATGTAGAAGCATACTATCATGTTGTTTTCATGTTTGGAGTGTGTTTGCTTGATGTTTGGGTGCATCTTGCACCGTTGACATGCTTGCCTTGTTTTGCTCATATCTTCTAGGTTGTAGCTCCGAATTAAACAAACTTTATATGAAACTTGACTAGAATTTTATGTAGATCATCATGGTGCATGTTAACTTGCTGTTTAACAACTTTAACTTAAGGTTTGTTCAGATCTGGACTAATTTCAAAATGTGCATATGAGGACTTACCAGATTTGTTATATGTTGATTCCGGCCTCATTTAAACTTGTTGGTTTGTATTGTTCTTGTGTGCTTCATACCTTGCCATGAATCGCATCATATAGACTTGTCTTGCATCATACTCAGTTGAGCTTCATGTCTTGTTCTTGTGTTGTGTGTTTACCGTGTTGCTTGTTCCTTCTCGTTAGTGCTTTTTCCGTTGTGATCGTGAGAATTCGTTCGTCTACATGTGGTTCGTCTTCGAGACTTATTCTTCGTCTACTTAACGGATCCGTTCTTCTTCCTTGCGGGATCTCAGGCAAGATGACCATCATCTTGGATACCTTTACTATCATTGCTATGTTAGATGTCTCGATGCTATCGTTATATGTCGCGCTACCCATCATTATTGTCAGCCCCTCTCCTTGTTGCCATGAAACCTCTAACCTTTGACACCTTCCCAGCAAAACCGTTGTTTGGCTATGTTACCCGCTTGCTCAGCCCCTCTTATAGCATTGTTAGTTGCAGGTGAAGATGAAGTTTGATCCATGCCGGATCTTGTTGCTGCAATATCACAATATCTACTATTTTTATTAACACACCTATATACTTGGCAATGGGTGGAAGGCTTGGCCTTTTGCTCGGTGTTTTGTTCCACTCATTCCACCTTAGGAGCCGATAAACCGGCATTATGTTCCTTGATTTTGCATTCCTTACATGGTTGGGTATATGGGGAACCCTTGACAGTTTGTCTTTGAATAAAACTCCTCCAGCAAGGCCCAACATTGGTTTTAATTTGCTCATAATAAAAACTTAATTAATTAATTAATTGCATAGGGAGTTAGCACTACCCGAGGATTCTTTCTACATAGCAGGGGGCCAGTGCTGATGGTGTTGGTCCCAAACGGGGGTTATGCGGGGCCACCTGGGGGAAACCCGAGGTTTGGTTTTACTCGTATAATCGCCCATCCGGTCGTGGCCTGAGACGAGATACGTGCGGCTACTATCAGGGTGTCGACACACCGCGAGGTCTTGCTGGACTTGTTTTACCATTGTCGAAATGTCTTGTGCACCGGGAATTCCGAGTCTGATCGGGCCTTCCCTAAGATAAGGGGTAATATTAGTATTACTTCTGCTGATCGTGAGAGCTTGTGATGGGCTAAGTTGGGACACCCCTGCAGGGTTATGATCTTTCGAAAGCCGGGCCCGCGGTTATGTGGCATATTGGAATTTGTTAATGTCCGGTTGTAGAAAACTTGGCAGAGGATCCGAGTAAAATACACAACTGCGTGAATAACCGTGACTGTCTCTTTTCACTTTGAGAAGAGAACACGGTGGGGTTATGTTTGACTCGTAGGTAGTTCAGGATCTTTAGCGATCATTACTAGTTTGCGACCGTTTGCGTAGATGCTCATCTTATTCTTGTACTTGTAAGTTAGCCGCCATACATATTGCTTAGCCGCTACTGCAACCTCGCCACTTTACCTCTTCCTACCCATTAAGCTGTTGGAGATATGCCCTAGAGGCAATAATAAAAGCATTATTATTATATCTCCTTGTTCATGATAATTGTCTGTTATTCATGCTTGAATTGTATTGTACGGAAACTACGATACATGTGTGAATACATAGACCACAATGAGTCCCTGGTAGGCCTCTAGTTACCAGCTCGTTGATCAACAGATGGTCATGGTTTCCTGACCATGGACATGGGATGTCGGTGATAACGGGATCACATCATTAGGAGAATGATGTGATGGACAAGACCCAAACTTGAGCATAACACGAGATCGTATAGTTCGTAATGCATAAGCTTTTCGGTGTCAAGTATTTATTCCTTAGACCATGAGGTTGTACAACTCACGGATGCCGTAGGAATACTTTGGGTGTGCCAACCGTCACAACGTAACTGGGTGGCTATAAAGGTACGCATCGGGTATCTCCGAAAGTGTCTGTTGAGTTGGTACGAACCGAGACTGGGATGTTGTCACTCCGTATGACGGAGAGGTACCTCTGGGCCCACTCGGTAAGACATCATCATAATGAGCTCAGTGTGACTAAGTAGTTAGTCACAGGATGATGGATTACCGAGTAAAGAGACTTGCCATGACGAGATTGAACAAGGTATTGGGAATACCGACGATCGAATCTCGGGCAAGTACCGTACCGATGGACAAAGGGAATAACATACGGGATTGAGTGAATCCTTGACACAGTGGTTCATCCGATGAAGATCATCGAGGAACACGTGGGAACCAACATGGGTATCCAGATCCCGCTGTTGGTTATTGACCGGAGAGTGGTCTCGGTCATGTCTACGTGTCTCCCGAACCCGTAGGGTCTACACACTTAAGGTTCGGTAACGCTAGGGTCGTAGAGATAAATGCACGTGGAAACCCGAAAGTTGTTCGGAGTCCCGGATGAGATCCCGAACGTCACGAGGAGTTCCGGAATGGTCCGGAGGTAAAGATTGACATATAGGAAGTCCAGTTTCGGCCATCAGGTAATCTCCGGGGGTCACCGGGAGCGTCTCGGGACCACCGGTGGGGCCCCTAGGCTGCAAGGGGAAGTGTCCAGCCCCTCTGGGCTGGCGCACCACTAGGGGCCCACCTCCCCATGCGCCTAGGGTTAAAACCCTAAGGGGGAAGGGGGCCACCACTTGCCTTGGGGGGCAAGGACTCCCCCCTGGCCGCCGCCCCCCCTGCAGATTGGATCTGCACGGGCCCTAGCACACCCCCTGGCCCCCTATATATATGTGGGGAGGGAGAGGGCAGCCATACCCTTGCCCTGGCGCCTCTCCCCCTCCCGTCACACCTCCATACTCCAACGCAGGGCGCCCGGCGAAGCCCTGCTGCGATCTCCACTGCATCCGTCATCACACCGTTGTGCTGCCGGATCTCTGACGACTTCTCCTCCCCCCTAGCTGGATCAAGAAGGAGGTGACGTTGCTGCACCGTACGTGTGTTGAACGCGGAGGTGCCATCCGTTCGGCGCTAGATCATCGGTGACGAAGAACGCGAAGACTACGACTACTTCATCCACGCTTCTTCGAAAGCTTCCGCTCGCAATCTCCATAACGGTATGTAGATGCACTCTTACTCGCTCGTTGCTAGATGTCTCCATACTTGGATCTTGGTGAAAGCGTAGAAATTTTTTGAATTCTGCTACGTTCCCCAACAGTGGCATCTGAGCTAGGTTTTATGCGTAGCATCTTGCACGAGTAGAACACAAAGCAGTTGTGGGCGTTTGGTTTTGTTCAACTTTCTTACCCTTACTAGTCAATCTTGATTCGGCGGTATTGTGGGATGAAGCGGCCCGGACTGACTTTACACGTACGCTTACGTGAGACTGGTTCCACTGACAGACATGCACTAGATGCATAAGGTGGCTGGCGGGTGTCTGTCTCTCCTACTTTAGTCGGATCGGATTCAATGAAAAGGGTCCTTATGAAGGGTAAATAGAAATTGACATATCACGTTGTGGTTTTGGCGTAGGTAAGAAACGTTCTTGCTAGAAATCCTATAGAATCCACGTAAAACTTGCAACAACAATTAGAGGACGTCTAACTTGTTTTTGCAGCATGTGCTATGTGACCTGGTATGGCCAAAACGAAGATGTGATGAATGATATATGTGATGTATGAGATTGATCATGTTTTTGTAATATGGAATCACGACTTGCATGTCGATGAACTTGACAACCGGCAGGAGCCTTAGGAGTTGTCTTAATTATTGTATGTCCTGCGTGTCACTGAATAACGCCATGTAATTACTTTACTTCATTGCTAAACGTTAGCTATAGTAGTAGAAGTAATAGTTGGCGTGACGACTTCTTCAAGACACGATGATGGAGATCATGATGATGAAGATCATGGTGTCGAGCCGGTGACAAGATGATCATGGTGCCCCGAAGATGGAGATCCAAGGAGCAAGATGATATTGGCCATATCATGTCACTTTAATTGATTGCATGTGATGTTTATCATGTTTATGCATCTTGTTTACTTAGAACGACGGTAGTAAATAAGATGATCTCTCACTAAAATTTCAAGTATTGTGTTTCCCCTAACTGTGCACCGTTGCTAAAGCTCGTTGCTCCGAAGCACCACGTGATGATCGGGTGTGATAGGTTATAACGTTCGCATACAACGGGTGTAAGACAGATTTACACACGCGATACACTTAGGGTTCACTTGACGAGCCTAGCATGTACAGACATGGCCTCGGAACACGGAAGACCGAAAGGTCGAACACGAGTCGTATAGAAGATACAATCAACATGAAGATGTTCACCGTTGATGACTAGTCCGTCTCACGTGATGATCGGACACGGACTACTCGATTCGGATCGTGTATCACTTAGATGACTAGAGAGATGTCATTCTGAGTGGGAGTTCATTAAAATTTGATTAAGATGAACTTAATTATCATGAACTTAGTCTAAATTCTTTACAATATCTCTTGTATATCAAATGGCCCACGCTCAAGTTTCCCTCAACTTCAACGCGTTCCTAGAGAAAACCAAGCTGAAAGACGATGGTAGCAACTATACGGATTGGGTCCGTAACCTGAGGATTATCCTCATAGCTGCCAAGAGAACTTATGTCCTAGAAGCACCGCTAGGTGATGCACCCGTTCTCCCAGCGACCCAAGACGTTATGAACGCCTGGCAGTCGCGTTGTGATGATTACTCCCTGGTTCAGTGCGGCATGCTTTATAGTTTAGAATCGGGGCTCCAAAAATGTTTTGAGCACCACGGAGCCTATGAGATGTTCGAAGAGCTGAAAATGGTTTTCCAAGCTCATGCCCGAGTCGAGAGATATGATGTCTCCGACGCATTCTACAGCTGTAAGATGGAGGAGAACAGTTCTATCAGTGAGCACATCCTCAAGATTTCAGGATTGCACAACCGCTTGTCTCAGCTGGGAATGAATCTCCCAGATGAAGCGGTCGTTGATAGAATCCTCCAGTCGCTCCCACCAAGCTTCAAGAGCTTCGTGTTGACCTTCAATATGCAGGGGATGGAGAAATCCATTCCCGAGGTGTATTCGATGCTGAAATCAGCGGAGGTGGATATCAAGAAAGAACATCAAGTGTTGATGGTCAATAAAACCACTAAATTCAAGAAAGGCAAGGGTAAGAAGAACTTCAAGAAGGACGGCAAGGGAGTTGCCGCGCCTGGCAAGCCTGTTGCCGGGAAGAAGCCAAAGTATTGACCCAAGCCTGAGACAGAGTGTTTTTATTGCAAGGGAACGGGTCACTGGAAGCGGAACTGCCCCAAATACTTAGCAGACAAGAAGGCCGGCAACGTCAAAGGTATATATGATATACATGTTATTGATGTGTACCTTACCAGCACTCGTAGTAGCTCCTGGGTATTCGATACCGGTGCAGTTGCTCACATTTCTAACTCAAAACAGGAGCAGTGGAATAAACGGAGACTGGCGAAGGATGAGGTGACGATGCGCATCGGGAATGGTTCCAAGGTCGATGTGATCGCCGTCGGCACGCTGCCTCTACATCTACCCTCAGGATTAGTTTTAAACCTCAATAATTGTTATTTAGTACCAGCTTTGAGCATGAACATTGTTTCTGGATCTCGTCTTATGCGAGATGGCTACTCTTTCAAATCGGAGAATAATGGTTGTTCTATTTATTTGAGAGATATGTTTTATGGTCATGCCCCGCTGGTCAATGGTTTATTTCTGATGGATCTCAAACGTAGTGATACACATATTCATAGTGTAGATGCCAAAAGATGTAAAGTTGATAATGATAGTCCCACATACTTGTGGCATTGCCGCCTTGGTCATATTGGTGTCAAACGCATGAAGAAGCTCCATTCAGATGGACTTCTAGAGTCTCTTGATTATGAATCATTTGACACGTGCGAACCATGCCTCTTGGGCAAGATGACCAAGACTCCGTTCTCCGGAACAATGGAGCGAGCAACCAACTTGTTGGAAATCATACATACCGATGTGTGCGGTCCGATGAGTGTTGAGGCTCGCGGAGGCTACCGTTATGTTCTCACCCTCACGGATGACTTGAGTAGATACGGGTATATCTATTTGATGAAACACAAGTCTGAGACCTTTGAAAAGTTCAAAGAATTTCAGAATGAGGTTGAGAATCAACGTGACAGAAAAATAAAGTTCTTGCGATCAGATCGTGGGGGTGAATATTTAAGTCATGAATTTGGCACACACCTTAGGAGTTGTGGAATTGTTTCACAATTGACACCGCCCGGAACACCTCAACGTAACGGTGTGTCCGAACGTCGAAATCGTACTCTGTTGGACATGGTGCGATCTATGATGTCCCTCACCGATTTACCGCTATCTTTTTGGGGTTATGCTTTAGAGACTGCCGCATTCACTTTAAATAGGGCTCCGTCAAAATCCATTGAGACGACTCCGTATGAACTTTGGTTTGGCAAGAAACCGAAGCTGTCGTTTCTAAAAGTTTGGGGTTGCGATGCTTATGTCAAGAAACTTCAACCTGAAAAGCTCGAACCCAAATCGGAAAAATGCGTCTTCATAGAATACCCAAAGGAAACGATTGGGTACACCTTCTACCACAGATCCGAAGGCAAAGTCTTTGTTGCCAAGAATGGATGCTTTCTGGAGAAAGAGTTTCTCTAGAAAGAAGTGAGTGGGAGGAAAGTAGAACTTGATGAGGTGATAGTCACCCCTCCTGGACCGGAAAGTAGCGCAGTGTAGGAAACTGTTCCTGAGGTGCCTGCACCGACAATGGAGGAAGTTGATGATAATGATCATGAAGAAACAGATCAAGTTACTACTGAACTTCGAAGGTCCACAAGGGCACGTTCCGCACCAGAGTGGTACGGCAACCCTGTCCTGGAAATCATGTTGTTAGACAACGGTGAACCTTCGAACTATGAAGAAGCGATGGCGGGCCCGGATTCTAATAAATGGCTTGGAGCCATGAAATCCGAGATAGAATCCATGTATGAAAACAAAGTATGGACTTTGGTGGACTTGCCTGATGATAGGCACGCCATAGAAAACAAATGGATATTTAAGAAGAAGACAGACGCGGATGGTAATGTGACCATCTATAAGGCTCGGATTGTCGCTAAGGGTTATCGACAAGTTCAAGGGATTCACTACGACGAGACTTTCTCTCCCGTAGCGATGCTTAAGTCAGTCAGAATCATGTTAGCTATTGCCGCATTCTATGATTATGAGATATGGCAAATGGATGTCAAAACAGCATTCCTTAATGGCTTCCTCAAGGAAGAGTTGTATATGATGCAACCGGAAGGTTTTGTCGATCCAGAGAATGCTAACAAGGTATGCAAGCTCCAGCGCTCGATTTACGGGCTGGTGCAAGCATCTCGGAGTTGGAATATTTGCTTTGATGAGGTGATCAAAGCGTTTGGATTTATACAGACTTATGGAGAAGCCTGTATTTACAAGAAAGTGAGTGGGAGCTCTGTGGCATTTCTCATATTATATGTGGATGACATATTGCTGATGGGAAATGATATAATATTCTTGGAAAATGTAAAGGCCTACTTGAATAAAAGTTTTTCAATGAAGGACCTTGGAGAAGCTGCTTACATATTAGGCATCAAAATCTATAGAGATAGATCGAGACGCCTCATTGGTCTTTCACAAAGTACATACCTTGACAAAATATTGAAGAAGTTCAATATGGATCAGTCAAAGAAAGGATTCTTGCCTGTTTTGCAAGGTATGAGATTGAGCAAGGCTCAGTCCCCGACCACGGCAGAAGATAGAGAAAAGATGAGTGTCATTCCCTATGCCTCGGCCATAGGTTCTATCATGTATGCCATGCTGTGTACCAGACCTGTTGTGAACCTTGCCATAAGTTTGGTAGGGAGGTACCAAAGTGATCCCGGTACGGAACACTGGACAGCGGTCAAGAACATCCTGAAGTACCTGAAAAGGACTAAGGATATGTTTCTCGTTTATGGAGGTGACGAAGAGCTCGTCGTAAAGGGTTACGTCGATGCTAGCTTCGACACAGATCTGGATGACTCTAAGTCGCAAACCGGATACGTGTACATTTTGAACGAAGGGGCAGTCAGCTGGTGCAGTTGCAAGCAAAGCGTCATGGCAGCATCTACATGTGAAGCGGAGTACATAGCTGCTTCTGAAGCAGCGCAGGAAGGAGTCTGGATGAAGGAGTTCATCACCGACCTAGGAGTCATTCCAAGCGCGTCAAGCCCGATGACTCTCTTCTGTGACAACACTGGTGCTATTGCTATTACCAAGGAGCCCAGGTTTCACAAGAAGACCAAGCACATCAAGCGCCGTTTCAACTCCATCCGGAATTATGTTCAGGATGGAGACATAGATATTTTTAAAGTGCATACGGATCTGAATGTAGCAGACCCGTTGACTAAACCTCTTTCACGAGCAAAACATGATCAACACCAGAACTCTATGGGTGTTCGATTCATCACAATGTAACTAGATTATTGACTCTAGTGCAAGTGCGAGACTGTTGGAGATATGCCCTAGAGGCAATAATAAAAGCATTATTATTATATCTCCTTGTTCATGATAATTGTCTGTTATTCATGCTTGAATTGTATTGTACGAAAACTGCGATACATGTGTGAATACATAGACCACAATGAGTCCCTGGTAGGCCTCTAGTTACCAGCTCGTTGATCAACAGATGGTCACGGTTTCCTGACCATGGACATGGGATGTCGGTGATAACGGGATCACATCATTAGGAGAATGATGTGATGGACAAGACCCAAACTTGAGCATAACACGAGATCGTATAGTACGTAATGCATAAGCTTTTCGGTGTCAAGTATTTATTCCTTAGACCATGAGGTTGTACAACTCACGGATTCCGTAGGAATACTTTGGGTGTGCCAACCGTCACAACGTAACTGGGTGGCTATAAAGGTACGCATCGGGTATCTCCGAAAGTGTCTGTTGAGTTGGTACGAACCGAGACTGGGATGTTGTCACTCCGTATGACGGAGAGGTACCTCTGGGCCCACTCGGTAAGACATCATCATAATGAGCTCAGTGTGACTAAGTAGTTAGTCACGGGATGATGGATTACGGATCGAGTAAAGAGACTTGCCATGACGAGATTGAACAAGGTATTGGGAATACCGACGATCGAATCTCGGGCAAGTACCGTACCGATGGACAAAGGGAATAACATACGGGATTGAGTGAATCCTTGACACGGTGGTTCATCCGATGAAGATCATCGAGGAACACGTGGGAACCAACATGGGTATCTAGATCCCGCTGTTGGTTATTGACCGGAGAGTGGTCTCGGTCATGTCTACGTGTCTCCCGAACCCGTAGGGTCTACACACTTAAGGTTTGGTAACGCTAGGATCGTTGAGATAAATGCACGTGGAAACCCGAAAGTTGTTCGGAGTCCCGGATGAGATCCCGGACGTCACGAGGAGTTCCGGAATGGTCCGGAGGTAAAGATTGATATATAGGAAGTCCAGTTTCGGCCATCGGGTAATCTTCGGGGGTCACCGGGAGCGTCCCGGGACCACCGATGGGGCCCCTAGGCCGCAAGGGGAAGTGTCCAGCCCCTCTGGGCTGGCGCACCACTAGGGGCCCACCTCCCCATGCGCCTAGGGTTAAAACCCTAAGGGGGAAGGGGGCCACCACTTGCCTTGGGGGGAAAGGACTCCCCCCTGGGCGCCGCCCCCCTGCAGATTGGATCTGCAGGGGCCCTGGCGCACCCCTGGCCCCCTATATATATGTGGGGAGGGAGAGGGCAGCCGCACCCTTGCCCTGGCGCCTCTCCCCCTCCCGTCACACCTCCATACTCCAACGCAGGTCGCCCGGCGAAGCCCTGCTGCGATCTCCACTGCATCCGTCATCACGTCGTCGTGTTGCCGGATCTCTGACGACTTCTCCTCCCCCCTTGCTGGATCAAGAAGGAGGTGACGTTGCTGCACCGTACGTGTGTTGAACGCGGAGGTGCCGTCCGTTCGGCGCTAGATCATCGGTGACGAAGAACACGAAAAGTACGACTACTTCATCCACACTTCTTCGAAAGCTTCCGCTCGCAATCGCCATAACGGTATGTAGATGCACTCTTACTCGCTCATTGCTAGATGTCTCCATACTTGGATCTTGGTGAAAGCGTAGAAATTTTTTGAATTCTACTACGTTCCCCAACATAAGCTTCGATAGTCTTGTTACCCATGGTTATGGGCTTGCTGAGTCCTCGTGGCTCATAGATACTACAACAACAGTTGCAGGTGCAGGTTTCCGATGTCTTGGCGTGAGAGCGATGATCGTTGTGTTGGAGTTCTTTCTTCTTCTTCTTCTTCAGTCTTGGGTTAGGTTCCGGGTCGGCAGCCTGGGATAGCAGATGGATGTCATTGTGCTTTTCATGTTTGCATCCGTAGTCGGATGACTTGTATTGATGTTGTTGTATTCATGTGACTTGTATGTATTGTTGTATCCCCCATGTATGTATGTAATGGTATGATGTAATGATATCCATCTTGCTAAGCGCCCGAAATGTGGTTGTGCCCCAATCACGTAAGTGTCACGTGATCGGGATAGAATTGCATCTTGGGCCTGACACCAAGCACGTCAAGAGACGCTTCAATTCCATCCGCGATCAAGTCAAGGAGGGAGACATAGAAATTTGAAAAATACATATGGATCTGAATGTCGCGGACCCATTGACTAAGCCTCTTCCATGAGCAAAACATGGTCAGCACCAAGACTCCATGGGTGTTAGAATCATTACTATGTAATCTAGATTATTGACTCTAGTGCAAGTGGGAGACTGAAGGAAATATGCCCTAGAGGCAATAATGAAGGTGTTATTTATATTTCCTTATACATCATGATAAATGTCTTTTATTCATTCTAGAATTGTATTAACCGGAAACTTGATACATGTGTGAATACATAGACGAAACAGAGTGTCCCTAGTATGCCTCTACTAGACTAGCTCGTTAATCAAACATGGTTATGTTTCCTAACCATAGACATGAGTTGTCATTTGATCAACGGGATCACATCATTAGGAGAATGATGTGATGGACAAGACCAATCCGTTAGCTTAGCAATATGATTGTTTAATTTTTTTCTGATATTGCTTTCTTCGTGACTTATACATGTTCCTATAACTATGAGATTATGCAACTCCCGAATACTTGTAACGCCCCAGACACACCCGCCGGTGGTCGTTACTCCTGACGAGATCTAGACTGGCCCCACATATCAATACTAGTCTTTTCTGCACACTTTGTCCTCACTCGTGCGCACCCGGGAGCAACTTCTCAGTCGGTCACCCATGCTGAAACTACTCCAAGCTGAGCCCGCTTAACTTTGGAGTTCTGTCCGAATGGGCTCCCAGAAAAGAAGGAATTACTTATTGATATGAGTAGTCTATCGTCCCTAATAAGCCAGGCTATCACATACACCCCCACTCAGAGGAACCGACGTCCTCGTCACGCCACAGGAACGTTCCCTCTTGGCACAAACGTCTGTGCATCCAGTCCAATACATGTGTCATGCCGTGTGCCACGACGGGTCACAAAATTCATGAACAACTTGACCGAGCACCTGTCCGCATACATCCGTGTAACCACGAGGGTCGGCTCTGATACCAACTTGTAATGCCCCGGACACACCCGACGATGGTCGTTACTGCTGACGGGATCTAGACTGGCCCCAAATATCAATACTAGTCTTTTATGCGCACTTTGTCCTCACTCTTGCGCACCCGGGAGCAACTTCCCGGTCGATCACCCATCCTCAAACAACTCCAAGCTGAGCACGCTTAACTTTGGAGTTCTGTCTGAACGGGCTCCCAGAAAAGAAGGAATTACTTATTGATATGAGTAGTCTATCATCCCTAATAAGCTAGGCTATCACAGGAGAAACACCTTGTGTGCTATCAAAGGTTACAACGTAACTGAGTGATTATAAAGATGCTCTACATGTGTCTCCGAAGGTGTTTGTGGTGTTGGCATAGATTGAGAATATGATTTGTCACTCCGAGTGTCGGAGAGGTATCTCTGGGCCCTCTTGGTAATACACATCGTAATAACCCTCGTACGCAAACGACTAATGAGTTAGTCACTAGATGACGTATTACGGAACGAGTAAAGAGACTTGCCGGTGACGAGATTGAACTAGGTATGATGATACCGACGATCGAATCTCGGGCTAGTAACATGCCGATGACAAAGGGTACAATGTATGTTGTTATGCGGTTTGACCGATAAAGATCTTAGTAGAATATGTGGGAACCAATATGAGCATCTAGGTTCCACTATTGGTTATTGACCGGAGATGAGTCTCGGTCATGTCTACATAGTTCTCGAACACGTAGGGTCCGCATGCTTAACGTTCGATGACGATCGGTATTATGAGTTTATGTGTTTTGATGCATCGAAGGTAGTTCGGAGTCCCGGACGTGATCACGGACATGACGAGGAGTCTCAAAATGGTCGAGACATAAATATTGATATATTTGAAGGTTATATTCAGACACTGGAAGGGTTCCGGAGGTCACTGGATAAATACCGGAGTACCGGGAGGTTAACGGAATCTCCCGGGGAGTTAATGGGCCTTAGTGGGATTTAGGGGAGAGAGAGAGGGGCCACATAGGGCAGCTCCCCCCTGGCCTAGTCCGAATTGGACTAGGGGGAGGGGCGGCACCCTCCTCCTTCCTCTCTTCTCTCCTTCCCCTTCCTACTTCTCCTACTACTAGGAAAGGTGGTATCCTACTCCTGGTGGGAGTAGGACTCCACCCTTGGCGCGCCCCCTCCTAGGCCGGCCGCCTCCTCCCTCTCCCTCCTTTATATACGTGGGGAGGGCACCCCTTGGACACACATCAATTGTTCCTAGCCGTGTGCGGTGCCCCCTCCATAGTTACACACCTCAATCATATCGTTCCAGTGCTTAGGCGAAGCCCTGCACCGGTAACTTTGTCATCACCATCACCACGCCGTCGTGCTGACAAAACTCTCCTGCGACACTCAACTGGATCAAGAGTTCGTCGGACGTCATCGAGCTGAACGTGTGCTGAACGTGGAGGTGCCGTACGTTCGGTGCTTGGATCGGGTGGATCGCAAAGATGTTCGACTACATCAACCGTGTTACTAAACGCTTCCGCTTTCGGTCTACGACCATACGTGGACACACTCTCCCGCTCGTTGCTATGCTTCTCCTAGATAGATCTTGCGTGATCGTAGGAATTTTTTTTGAAATACTACGTACCCCAACAGGCCCATCTATCATCATTTTATGAGTACCCAATCATCGGGTACTCAGCCAAGTAATGGTCCAAGGCGTTGACCCAACCATAATGCTTCATTTGAGCATAGTGAGGCTAGAGTGGAAGGAGGTAGCGAAAAGTGAAAAAAATTAAGTAGTGGAGCAAAAACTAAGGAACCAGGGGCACAAAAATAAAAATGAAACCCTAAAATGTATGGCAGATTTGATGACCCTAAGATAGATTGCCATACATCTTGGATGATATGCTAATGTGTATTGGAAATATGCCCTAGAGGAAATAATAAAGTTCTTATTATCATATTTCCTTGTTCTTGATAAATGTTTATTCTCCATGCTATAATTGTGTTAACCAGAAACTCAAATACATGTGGATACATAAAAACACCATGTCCTTAGTGAGCCTCTACTAGACTAGCTCGTTGATTAAAGATGTTTAAGGTTTCCTAATCATAGACATAAGTTCTCATTTAATAACGGGATACCATCATTAGGATAATGATTGATGGCAAACCCTGTCGTAAGCTTAGCATCTAATCGTGTCACTTAGTTTAACTTTCTACAACTTTTGTAATGTCAAGTATCCGTTCCTTAGGATCATGACACTCCCTAATACAAGAAGAATGATTTGTAGGTATCAAACAGCACTTCATAACTGGGTGATCATAAAGGTGTTCTTCGGGTATCTCAAAAAGTATTTGTTGGGTTGCATGGATCGAAACCGGTATTCGCCACTCCATGTGACGGGGAGATATCTATATGCCCTCTCGGTAATACGAGATCCTAAGTAGCTTGCAAGCATGTGACTAATGTGTTTAGTCATGGGGATATTGTATTATGCAACGAGTAAATAGAACTTGTCGGGAACGAGATTGAACTAGGTATGGCGACACCGACGATCGAATCTCGAGCAACTAAGATACCGCAAGACAAAGGTAATTGTATATGTGTCACATCCCTAGTTATCACTTGCATTAGGACTAGCTAGAGTGTGCATCATGTTTACTTATCAAAGAAACTTGAATTGGGAATGACAGAAACCGCAGCACCCCTCTTCTAATAACTAGGGTTTGATAAAATCTTTTCCAATGTACCCAAAATGCCCTTCAAAAATGTTCATCATTTCTGCCTTGGTCCTAAACCTCTGCCAAAAATGGTGTACAATTTTCTAGGACATCTAAGGCCTCTGGATTAAATCATATGGTATTTGTATTTGGGCATTTAAATGCTATAAAATATATTATGTGCCCAAATAATCATAAACTACAATGTTCCATTCTGTTCATATTATATACAGTGGGCATGACTAGTTTTATGAGTTATAAAAATGTTCTGGCATTTTTAATAATTGAACAAAGTTGCAAAAGAAATGAAACAGAAAAGAAATAGAAAAATGGAGAGAGAGAAAGGAGTTACCTGACGCCTAACCGGCCCACCTGCCGGCCCAGCCCAGCTGCCGCTCCAGCGAGCTGCTTGGCTCGGCCAGGCAGGCAGGCAGGTGCTCGACAGCAGCCGCAGCGCGCGCCACGCAACTGCCCGCCGCCCTGCTTCCTCCCCTCGCCGCTCTAGAGACCTGGATCGGTCGTCCACTTCGTCCCCGAGCTCGCTGACACTCTCCACCCTCCCCAGCTCCTCTCCTTCGCCCTCCCCGCACCATGGCCGACGCCGCCGTGCTCGTGCCGTTGTGGTAGCCGCGTCCACCGTCGTCCCTGAGCCCTGCCGTCGTGTCCGTCGTCTCCGCCGTCCTCGACTACATCGAGCAGGCTGAGCCCCGAGCGCTCGCCCGCCCTGGAGACGCCCCCGACCCCTTCTTCCCCAACTCCGGCCGCGGAGATCCCCCTCGCCGTCCCGCTCGGCTCCGACCACCCCCAAGCTCACTTCGGTGTCTGCTGCAACCGCTGTGAGCCCAGCTTCGTCCTCCCCCTCTCCGTTGGCTCTCTCCTACACTGAACGCACCGCACGTAGCTCACCTGCACGCGCCGTCGCGGAGCTCATCGCCGACGAGGCTCCGTCCATCTAATGGTCCGGCCACCATGCCCACAAGCTTCACTGTCACGCATAGGTGCCGTAGGACCACTCCACGCACCTCTACGAGCACCGCACCGATGTTTTCGACTTCGCCCGAACTCCGGCAGCTGCTGCACTCGTCGCCGACGTCGATTCCGGCGACCTCGAGGCCAGCCACCACCTCCACTCGATGCGGATTGCCCCCAGCTACCCGTAGGTGTGCTCCGCCGTCGTTTTGGCAGCCGGAGCACAAAACCCGCACCTCACCGCCGCGTTTGGCCTCGCCGGCGAGTTGGCCCTGTTTGACCAAGGGTTTGACCCCCTGGGTCACTGACATGTGGGCCCTGCCTGCTGGTCAATCCTAGTTTAGTGTTTAATTTAATTCTAATTAGTTAATTAACTAACTGTGACACTGACCAGTGGGTCCCACTGCTCAGGTTTGACCTGGGCCGCCCTGTTGACTGACTGACGTCAGCATGATGTCATGCTGACGCAGTAAAGGATTTTCTGGGATTTTTAGATTTAAAAATAATTCAGGAAATTCCAGAAATGCCTAAACTTCAAAAAATCATATAAATTCAATAGTAGCTCAGATGGAAAAGATTTATATATGAAAATTGATCAGAAAAATCCAATCTTTCCAATGGCACTGGTTTCATGCATGTTTGAGCAAGTTAACCTTGCTGTATACATTAAAACATGATAAAGCACTTAATTAAATAATATTTTGAGTTTCAATTTGAATCTTTGATTCAAATAAGCTCAAACCCCTCTGGCTATAGTTGCATTAGCCCAAAACACATGCATCTTGCCATATCATGAGCATGCATCATATTGTTGCATTTGTTTGTTTATTGATTGTATCGCCGGTATTCTCCGTGTTAGGTCCTGCTCCCGAGGATACTTCTGCGTATCCAGCTGAAGAGCAGTACCCGATAACCACTCTGTCAGGCAAGCAATCATTGATCATTCCGATACAAACCCATCTTCTCGCTCCTGCTCTCTTTTACTGCATTAAGGCAACAACGTGTGAACTGCTACATGCTGCGGTAGTTGAACCCTATTCCCTTGCATGACCTGTCATTGCCATAGTAAATAGTTGAAACCCACTAGCATGTGTAGGAGTTGATTGAGCCATGTGATGTGTGATCCACCATGCTATTTGTTTATGTTGCCTGCTATGCTTAGAGTTGTGTCAGGTCTGGTTCATCTGGGTGATGGATCAGAGGGAAATGATCATACCGATAAAGAGAAGGAAGTGTGGAATATGCTTGGTAAAGGTATCGATGAAAGGCCATGTAGGAGTACATGGTGGGTTATTTCATTGGAATCGTCCAAAGGACCCGAGATCTGTGTGTGTGATTCAAGTTATAGTTACTACCACACATTGGGCCCTGAAATATGACCCCGCTCGACTTATCGACTGCCATGTTCTCTGTCCAGGAGTTGCAACTAGTTTCTGGTGTTTGTAGTTTACTGGTGGTCGTGCACAGCGCTGACCCTCGGGGTGGGTTGTGATGGGACAGGTACGTGGCACGGTGTACCGGTTGCCCGTTTGGTGACTCGGGAACCCTGTACACATTGTTTGGGGCCGTGAGCGACACCCCGGCTGGATCTCCCCACGGATGTAACCCAAATAGGCGATAAACCTGGACGAGAGACTTGAGTGGTTGGTTAGGTCGTGGTCTACACCCACGTCGGCTTTCGCTTGAAGTCTGCCGAGCACATGTCGTCTGCAGACGCTAAGTGGAGAAAACATGTGTGAAGAAGTACACCCCTGCAGGGTTATCAATCTATTCGAATAGCCGTTGTTCGCGGTACGAACTACTTGATTACTCTTACAGTTCATAGTCAAGTTGATGGATACTACTAAAAGCCTCAAGATAATTGTGAGTGTCGTGGATGGCCCTTCCGTAGGATGACGGAAGAGGACCCTCGGTGGTGTATTGTTGTGGTGAGTAGAGGACTCGTGTTCATAGTAATGTCTTGCAATCTGTTGAGAGTTGTAGAATAGGTTAGCCAAGAGTCAAAGCTGGCTTTCTGCTATGAACTCCACCGCCCCCTGTTGATAATGTTGCATGTATAATAGGTTCTGTTGTAAGACTTGCTGAGTACCTTTGTAGTCATGTTTGCTTAATAACTGTTGCAGAGGAGAACCCTGCCCCTTCTCATGGGTTCTACATAGACATTGACGTCGACGAGTAGCTTGTCACCCAGACGGAGATCTGGAGCTTGTGAAGGGCCTTGTAGATAGTCAGGCTACATCAAGCCTGTTTTATTTTCTAAGTTGTCTGTACCCAGACATGTAGCTTCCGCTTGTGCTTGTATGATTGTATGACTTGAGTGTTGGGTCATGTGACCCCTACCTGTATGGATATGTTATGTATGGCTCTTGGAGCCTCTTAAATAAAGTACTTTGAGTCACAGAGTTCTGTTGTGATGCAATGTTGTATTTGCACATATTGAGCATATTGTGTGTATGATTGAAATGCTTGGTATGTGTGGGATCCGACACCTAGTTGTTTTCCTTTGGTAGCCTATCTTACAGGGAAATGCCTCCTAGTGATTCCAATGAGCCTTGGTAGCTTGCTACTGCTCGGAACACGTAGGCTGGCCGGCATGTGTCCTTCTTCGTTCCCGTGTATGTCCCTTAGGGGAAATGTCACGCGTTGTTCCTTTAAGTCCATGTAGCTTGCTACGACTTGGGTTCATACGTTGATGACCGACACGTTCGTTGCTGGGTCATGGATGCATGTCTCTGTAATTTAGTGCCACTTTTGGTTTATAACTAGCCATGTCGGCCCGGGTTCTCTGTCATATGAATGCTAGCGACATTGTCATATACGTGTGCCAAAATGCGCAAACGGTCCCGGGCCAGGTAAGGTGGCACCCGTGGGGATGCCGTGCGTGAGGCCGCAAAGTGATATGACGTGTTACAGCTAGATCGGTGTGACTTAGGATCGGGGTCCTGACAGCGTTGGCATCAGAGCTGGACTGCCTGTAGGTTTCTCAAGCCAAACTGGTCGATGTTGAGTCTAGAAAAATTCTTAGTTATATGTAGGGGAATTGATTGTGGAAGGGAACGTAAGGCTCTTTTTACTCCTTTACCTTATGCCCTTCTGATCTGAGTCAGTCTATTCTTTCTACGGGGATTTAGGACTAGGCCTCTTATCCTTACAAGGTTCACGTGTTACTAATCCGTGGACTCTTAGGATTGTTGGTTTCAAGCCTCAGTTCAGTTTCTATCCTTTTAGTATGATGGTTTGTTGGACCCGGAACCTTGATATGATATTGTTGAGTGGCTATGCTATCATTTGTATGATGTCTCAAATCTTTTTAAAGCATTTACAGTGGTTATGCTGCCCGATTTCTTCCAGAAACACTTATGCCTTTGCATTACTTTGTGTTTCAGATGTCTGGCCGCACACCTCACCAAGTGGTACGTCTGACTCGGTGCATTAATGTGCCCGGTCACACGGCCATGCTAGTCCGTGTGCTGACTGAGACCGGTTATCGCTGGTATCTTGAGTACACCGTGGAGGAGCAGTACCGGGATTTCAATCAGAGTCAGTATTTCTGCACATCCGAATATACCCCTCATATCCCGGAGCTAACGACCGCATCGATTGGTCTTATGAACTCGGGGTTACTATCGAGATGGCAGTGCAGGATGCCGCCTATTTGATGATGACCATTCTCCGGGCTAGGCATGCCCTGTTGTTGAACACTGAGTTCTGTTACATGCCAGCTTCACTTCCCGGAGAGGAAGGCTACTACACTGGTCTGTATACTGATGCTACTCATGAAGAGCCACTGCTTCAGACTACTGTTCAGATGCTGGAGGATAGGGACCGTGAGGTCCGTGCCCTCCGAATGGAGCTGTATAACACTCGAGCCGCCCACTGGACTACTTTGACACGGCTTGCACCTGCTGTGCACGCCGGATATCAGGACATGCGGGATTTGTACCCCGTGCGGACTCGTCTGCCTGATCGCATGGATTGGCGTGATGTTGGGGGTATTACACCTCCTCGTGGGCGTCGGTTACCACCAGCATTGGGACCGAGGCCACATCCATGTCCCTATGGTCCACAGCCTTCGAGTGCTCGTGAGTTTCAAGATCCGTCTGTTCCACTTCCAGGCTACGGTGGTAATCTTTACGAAGATTACTACGGAAATGTCTGAGCTAGACCGTGGCAGTAGTAGTATTGTAGTAGTTGTATTTCCACAGTTCTGCGCGTCTTGTGCAATATGACTTAGTGTGTACTGAGTTCCGGAGGTGTAGTTAAATAATGTATAGGAGCTTGGAATGCCTCTGATGTGATGTATCGTCTTTCACTGCAGTTGTACTTTAGCCTTGGCTTGTACTAAACTATGTATGGTGTGTATGACCATTGGTGTATATATAGCAGTTTCTATATTGCCATGTCGTACGGATGAACATCTCTGCATTCCAAGTCATCCATTACATTCTGCACTTCTATGTCAAGTTTTTGCCATCCTGGTCTAAACCGTTGTTTTGTTTTCCTAGGATGGTCAACACTCGCAGCACTCCTGCTGCTCAGGAGCAGGGTGAGGCTAGTGGGGCTAGAGATGAGAATCTGCCCCAGCCACCCTCCTTGGCTGAAGTTATGCTCGAGGCAAAACGGAACAAGAGAGAGACCAACCGTCTGCTGGAACGCATAGAGCAGAACACTGGGTTCTGCCAGAGGAATGATGTGGTGTCAATCAATGACTTTATCAAGATGTGCCCACCGAAGTTCCATCACTCCACTGAACCCCTAGATGCGGATGACTGGCTACGTAGTATCACCCACAAGCTACACTCTGCCCGTGTGGCCGAAGCTGACAAGGTTACCTACGCCGCCTACCATCTTGAGGGCCCTGCCAGTCTTTGGTGGGAGAACTTTGAAGCTATGCGTCCTGCTGGACAAATCACTACTTGGGTTGAGTTCAGTGAGGCATTCCGTGAACATCACATTCTGGAAGGTCTCATGGATCACAAGCGGGAGGAATTCTGCAATTTCACCCAGGGCCGGTTAACTGTGCATGGCTATAGTCGCGAGTTTGGCAACTTGGCACGCTATGCACCTGAGGAAGTATCCACCGATGCCAAGAAGCATGCGAGGTTCCGCAAGGGACTCAGCCCTGAACTCCGCCGAGATCTACGTCTGCACGAGTGCACTTCCTTCCAGAAGCTGGTAAACAAAGCTATCAGTGCTGAAACGGGCCACACTGATTTCGAGGCCACACGCAAGCATCCTCGAGACTTTGGTTCCTCATCGGGCTCTGGCTCTCACAAGCGCCGTGTGTGGGTTCCCAACACTGCTCTGCCACCCAAGTACACACCGAGGCCATCCTATGAGGCGCCTCGCCCAACTCAACAGTATGCACCTGCCAAGACATATGGAGGACCACCTACCAACTATGCTCCACGCACTGGCACTGTGACATGCTTCAAGTGTGGAGAACCGGGGCACTACATGCGTGACTGTCCTCAGAACCAACCAGGAAAATCCGTTGGCAGTGGTAAGCCAACCGGCAAGGTGAATTATGTCAAGCCAATCCCCACTGCACGTGGTCATGTCAACTATGTCTCTGCTGAGGAAGCTTATGAGGATCCTAACGTCGTCCTTGGTACTCTTCTCGTTAACTGCCATCCGGCATCTGTTCTTTTCGATACTGGAGCATCCCATTCGTTCATATCCGAGAGCTATGATCGAATGCACAACATGACTTTTTGTGACATGCCTACTTCCATGGTTATTCAAACTCCTGGTTCCAAATGGCAAACCTCTAGGGTAAGCCATGGAAATGAAATCCTTGTCGATAGACTTGTTTTCCTTGCATCTCTAATCGCTCTCAAGTCCTCGGATATAAACATCATTTTGGGTATGGATTGGATGACAACTCATTACGCCAAGATTGATTGCTATACTAGGACCGTTCAACTTACACACCCATCCGGCAAGATAGTCATTGTCTTGACCCGAATGGCGGAGTGTCAGCTCTACTCTCTTAATGCCAGCCCTCTACCTGAACTCGAAGATATCCCGGTAGTCCGTGACTTTCCGGATGTTTTTCCAGAAGAACTGCCAGGAATTCCACCTGACAGGGATGTCGAGTTCGTGATAGATCTTATTCCTGGAGCTGTCCCAATCTCTAGGAGACCTTATAAGATGGCACCCCTAGAATTAGCTGAGCTTAAGAAACAACTCGATGAGTCCTTGCAAAAAGGTTTCATCTGTCCTAGTTCTTCCCCTTGGGCTTGTCCCGTCCTCTTCGTTAAGAAGAAGGATGGAACGGAACGGATGGTTGTAGAATACCGACCTGTCAATCTGGTCACCATAAAGAACAAGTATCCGCTCCCCAGGATCAACGACATGTATGATCAGCTCGCTGGATCCTCAGTCTTTTCCAAAATGGATTTGAGGTTGGGATACCATCAAATCAAAATCAAGAACGGGGACATTCCTAAAACGGCTTTTGTTACTCGTTATGGCCAATATGAGTACACCGTCATGTCCTTCAGATTAACCAATGCCCCAGCCACCTTCTCCCGGTTAATAAATTCTATATTCATGGAGTACTTGGATAAATTCGTCGTGGTATACCTCGATGATATGCTCATTTACTCCAAGAACAAGGAAGATCATGCCGAGCATCTAAGGCTGGTATTGACGAAACTTCGAGAGCACCGCCTTTATGCAAAATTCTCTAAATGTGAATTTTGGTTGCCGGAAGTAACCTATCTAGGTCATGTGATCTCTGGAAAGGGTATTGTTGTCAATCCCGAGCGATTTTAAGCCGTCCTTGATTGGACTCCCCCTGAATCGGTCAAGCAAGTTAGGAGTTTTCTTGGCTTAGCGAGCTATTACCGACGCTTCATCGAGAATTTCTCCAAGGTTGCTAAACCTTTAACTGAACTCCTCAAGAAAGATAAAAAGTTTGAGTGGACCCCACAGTGCGAGTCCAGTTTTCAGGAATTGAAAAGACGCCTGACATCTGCACCTGTACTAGTACCACCAGACTTTTCCAAGGATTTTATAATCTACTGCAACGCCTCGCGACAAGGACTAGGTTGCATACTCATGCAATATCGTCAAGTGATTGCATACGCATCTCGACAGTTGCGTCCACATGAGGATAACTATCCTACCCATGATCTAGAGCTTGCAGCTGTAGTCCATGCACTCAAAACATGGGGACATTACCTTCTTGGTAATCGCTGTGAAATCTTCACTGATCACCAAAGTCTGAAGTACATCTTCACCCAACCGGATCTAAACCTCAGGCAAAGACGTTGGGTTGAGTTGCTCACAGATTACGACTTAGGAATCACTTACACCCCTGGGAAGGCCAATGTCAAGGCCGACGCACTAAGTCGTAAGTCTTATTGTAACAACTTGATGTTACAACAAGGGCAACCGCTTCTTTACGAGGAATTTCGTAAGCTTAACCTGCACATTGTTCCTCGAGGATTCCTTTCCACCTTGGTGGCGAGACCTACCCTTATGGATCAAATTATAGCTGCCCAGAAGCGTGATAAGGGTATATCCCGACTCCAGGAGAGCATTGCTAGCGGACTCGCTAAAAGCTTCTCTATGGATGATCGAGGTGTTGTCTTCTTCGAGAACCGTCTAGTGGTTCCCAAGAACCAGCATCTACGGCAGTTAATCCTTAAGGAGGCTCATGAATCTCCTCTTACGATTCATCCCGGTAGTACCAAAATGTATCAAGACCTACGTCAGAGATTTTGGTGGACTAGAATGAAGAGAGAAATCGCTCAGTTCATTGCTAACTGCGACGTATGTCGTCGAGTTAAAGCAGAACATCAACGGCCTGCTGGCACCCTTCAACCTTTAGCTATTCCTGAATGGAAATGGGACAAGGTCGGTATGGACTTCATTACCGGGTTTCCCAGGTTCAGGAAAGGGAATAATGCTATTTTCGTCGTTATCGACCGCCTCTCTAAAGTAGCTCATTTCCTACCTGTTCGAGTGAGTATTACCGCTAGCCAGCTAGCAGACTTGTATATCTCTCGGATAGTATCACTTCATGGTGTGCCGTTGGAGATTAACTCAGACCGTCGAAGTCTTTTCACTTCACGATTTTGGGAAAGTTTCCAGAATGCTATGGGAACTCATCTCTCTTTCAGCATCGCCTTCCATCCCCAGTCAAGTGGTCAAGTGGAACGAGTCAATCAAATTCTGGAAGACGTGCTTCGAGCCTCCGTCATCTCTTTCGGTATGGATTGGGAGAAGTGTCTCCCATTTGCCGAATTCGCTTATAACAATAGTTATCAAGCCAGCTTGGGCAAAGCTCCCTTCGAAGTTCTATATGGACGAAGGTGTCGAACACCTCTTAACTTGTCAGAAACCGGGGAAAGACAATTCTTTGGTCCGGATATGATCTAGGAAGCAGAAGAGCAAGTTCGCATCGTTCGTGAGAAATTGAAAACAGCCCAGTCTCGTCGGAAGAGCCAATACGATAGCCATCATAAGGCTGTGACTTTTGAAGTCGGCGATAAGGCTTACCTTCGGGTTACCCCTCTTAAGGGAACCCATCGCTTCGGTATAAAAGGCAAATTGGCCCCTCGTTACATCGGTCCTTTTCGCATTCTTGCCAAACGAGGAGAAGTTGCCTACCAATTGGAATTACCTCCGCACCTCTCCAGAGTTCATGATGTCTTCCATGTTTCTCAACTCAGGCGATGCTTCTCGGATCCTATCCGCGGAGTGGACCACGAAATGCTTGATCTCCAGGATAATCTCACATATCGAGAATACCCCGTTCGTATTCTTGATCAAACCGAGCGCACCACTCGACGCCACAATATCAAGTTTCTCAAGGTCCAATGGTCACATCATTCCGAGAGTGAAGCTACATGGGAAAGGGAGGATCGTCTTCGACTTGAGTACCCCACCCTCTTTCCGGAGGAACCCGAATCTCGGGACGCGATTCTTTTAAGTGGGGGTGAGTTGTCACATCCCTAGTTAGCACTTGCATTAGGACTAGCTAGAGTGTGCATCATGTTTACTTATCAAAGAAACTTGAATTGGGAATGACAGAAACCCCAGCACCCCTCTTCTAATAACTAGGGTTTGATAAAATCTTTTCCAATGTACCCAAAATGCCCTTCAAAAATGTTCATCATTTCTGCCTTGGTCCTAAACCTCTGCCAAAAATGGTGCACAATTTTCTAGGACATCTAAGGCCTCTGGATTAAATCACATGGTATTTGTATTTGGGCATTTAAATGCTATAAAATATATTATGTGCCCAAATAATCATAAACTATAATATTCCATGCTGTTCATATTATATACAGTGGGCATGACTAGTTTTATGAGTTATAAAAATGTTCTGGCATTTTTAATAATTGAACAAAGTTGCAAAAGAAATGAAACAGAAAAGAAATAGAAAAATGGAGAGAGAGAAGGGAGTTACCTAACGCCCAACCGGCCCAGCCCAGCTGCCGCTCCAGCGAGCTGCTTGGCTCGGCCAGGAAGGCAGGCAGGTGCTCGACGGCGGCCGCAGCGCGCGCCACGCAGCTGCCCGCCGCCCTGCTTCCTCCCCTCGCCGCTCTGGAGACCTGGATCGGTCGTCCACTTCGTCCCCGAGCTCGCTGACACTCTCCACCCTCCCCGGCTCCTCTCCTTCGCCCTCCCCACACCATGGCCGACGCCGCCGTGCTTGTGCCGTTGTGGTAGCCGCGTCCACCATCGTCCATGAGCCCTGTCGTCGTGTCCGTCGTCTCCGCCGTCCTCGACTACATCGAGCAGGCTGAGCCCCGAGCGCTCGCCCGCCCTGGAGACGCCCCCGACCCCTTCTTCCCCAACTCCGGCCGCGGAGATCCCCCTCGCCCTCCCGCCCAGCTCCGACCGCCCCCAAGCTCACTTCGGTGTCTGCTACAACCGCTGTGAGCCCAGCTTCGTCCTCCCCCTCTCCGTTGGCTCTCTCCTACACTGAACGGACCGCACGTAGCTCACCTGCACGCGCCGCCGCGGAGCTCGTCACCGACGAGGCTCCGACCATCTAATGGTCCGGCCATCGTGCCCACAAGCTTCACTGTCACGCATAGGTGCCGTAGGACCACTCCACGCACCTTTACGAGCACCGCACCATCGTTTTCGACTTCGCCCGAACTCCGGCAGCCGCTGCACTCGTCGCCGACGTCGATTCCGGCGACCTCAAGGCCAGCCACCACCTCCACTCGATGCGGTTTGCTCCCAGCTACCCGTAGGTGTGCTCCGCCGTCGTTTTGGCAGCCGGAGCACAAAACACGCACCTCACCGCCGCGTTTGGCCTCGCCGGCGGCTAAACACCGGCGAGTTGGCCCTGTTTGACCAAGGGTTTGACCCCCTGGGTCACTGACATGTGGGCCCTGCCTGCTGGTCAAACCTAGTTTAGTGTTTAATTTAATTCTAATTAGTTAATTAACTAACTGTGACACTGACCAGTGGGTCCCACTGGTCAGGTTTGACCTGGGCCGCCCTGTTGACTGACTGACGTCAGCATGATGTCATGCTGACGCAGTAAAGGATTTTCTGGGATTTTTAGATTTAAAAATAATTCAGGAAATTCCAGAAATGCCTAAACTTCAAAAAATCATATAAATTCAAAAGTAGCTCAAATGGAAAAGATTTATATATGAAAATTGATCAGAAAAATCCAATCTTTCCAATGGTACTGGTTTCATGCATGTTTGAGTAAGTTACCCTTTGTTGTATACATTAAAACATGATAAATCACTTAATTAAATAATAGTTTGAGTTTCAATTTGAATCTTTGATTCAAATAGGCTCAAACCCCTCTGGCTATAGTTGCATTAGCCCAAAACACATGCATCTTGCCATATCATGAGCATGCATCATATTGTTGCATTTGTTTGTTTATTGATTGTATCGCCGGTATTCTCCGTGTTAGGTCCTGCTCCCGAGGATACTTCTGCGTATCCAGCTGAAGAGCAGTACCCGACAACCACTCTGTCAGGCAAGCAATCATTGATCATTCCGATACAAACCCATCTTCTCGCTCCTGCTCTCTTTTACTGCATTAAGGCAACAGCGTGTGAACTGCTACTTGCTGCGGTAGTTGAACCTTATTCCCTTGCATGACCTGTCATTGCCACAGTAAATAGTTGAAACCCACTAGCATGTGTAGGAGTTGATTGAGCCATGTGATGTGTGATCCACCATGCTATTTGTTTATGTTGCCTGCTATGCTTAGAGTTGTGTCAGGTCTGGTTCATCTGGGTGATGGATCAGAGGGAATTGATCATACCGATAAAGAGAAGGAAGTGTGGAATATGCTTGGTAAAGGTATCGATGAAAGGCCATGTAGGAGTACATGGTGGGTTATTTCATTGGAATCGTCCATAGGACCCGAGATCTGTGTGTGTGATTCAAGTTACAGTTACTACCACACATTGGGCCCTGAAATATGACCCCGCTCGACTTATCGACTGCCATGTTCTCTGTCCAGGAGTTGCAACTAGTTTCTGGTGTTTGTAGTTTACTGGTGGTCGTGCACAACGCTGACCCTCGGGGTGGGTTGTGATGGGACAGGTACGTGGCACGGTGTATCGGTTGCCCGTTTGGTAACTCGGGAACCCTGTACACATTGTTTGGGGCCGTGAGCGACACCCCGGCCGGATCTCCCCACGGATGTAACCCAAATAGGCGATAAACCTGGACGAGAGACTTGAGTGGTTGGTTAGGTCGTGGTCTACACCCACGTCGGCTTTCGCTTGAAGTCTGCCGAGCACATGTCGTCTGCAGACGCTAAGTGGTGAAAACATGTGTGAAGAAGTACACCCCTACAGGGTTATCAATCTATTCGAATAGCCGTTGTTCGCGGTCCGAACTACTTGATTACTCTTACAGTTCATAGTCAAGTTGATGGATACTACTAAAAGCCTCAAGATAAGTGTGAGTGCCGTGGATGGCCCTTCCGTAGGATGACGGAAGAGGATCCTCGGTGGTGTATTGTTGTGGTGAGTAGAGGACTCGTGTTCGTAGTAATGTCTTGCAATCTGTTGAGAGTTGTAGAATAGGTTAGCCAAGAGTCAAAGCTGGCTTTCTGCTATGAACTCCACTGCCCCCTGTTGATAATGTTGCATGTATAATAGGTTCTGTTGTAAGACTTGCTGAGTACCTTTGTACTCATGTTTGCTTAATAACTGTTGCAGAGGAGAACCCTGCCCCTTCTGATGGGTTCTACATAGACGTTGACGTCGACGAGTAGCTTGTCACCCAGACGGAGATCTGGAGCTTGTGAAGGGCCTTGTAGATAGTCAGGCTACATCAAGCCTGTTTTATTTTCTAATTTGTCTGTACCCAGACATGTAGCTTCCGCTTGTGCTTGTATGACTGTATGACTTGAGTGTTGGGTCATGTGACCCCTACCTATATGGATATGTTATGTATGGCTCTTGGAGCCTCTTAAATAAAGTACTTTGAGTCATAGAGTTCTGTTGTGATGCAATGTTATATTTGCACATATTGAGCATATTGTGTGTATGATTGAAATGCTTGGTATGTGTGGGATCCGACACCTAGTTGTTTTCCTTTGGTAGCCTATCTTACAGGGAGATGCCTCCTAGTGATTCCAATGAGCCTTGGTAGCTTGCTACTGCTCGGAACACGTAGGCTGGCCGGCATGTGTCCTTCTTCGTTCCTGTGTCTGTCCCTTAGGGGAAATGTCACGCGTTGTTCCTTTAAGTCCATGTAGCTTGCTACGACTTGGGTTCATACGTTGATGACCGACACGTTCGTTGCTGGGTCATGGATGCCTATCTCTGTAATTTACTGCCACTTTTGGTTTATAACTAGCCATGTCGGCCCGGGTTCTCTGTCATATGGATGCTAGCGACACTGTCATATACGTGTGCCAAAATGCGCAAACGGTCCCGGGCCAGGTAAGGTGGCACCCGTGGGGATACCGTGCGTGAGGCCGCAAAGTGATATGACGTGTTATAGCTAGATTGGTGTGACTTAGGATCGGGGTCCTGACAATATGGGAGTATCTGAATCCTTGACATCGTGGTTCAAACCGATAAAGATCCTCATTGAATACGTGTGAGTCATTATGGGCATCCAGGTCCCGCTATTGGTTATTGATCAGAGAGGTGTCTCGATCATATCTGCATGTTATCAAAATCGTAGGATCACACACTTAACATTCAATTGCGCTAGGTTAGTATTGGGATATTCATAATGGTGAGTCTAAAGGTAGTTCGGAGTCTCGGATGTGATCTGGGATGTCACGAGGAGCTTCGGAATAGTCCGGAGGTAAAGTTTTATATATGGGAAGTGTTTTTCAGGGTTCCAGGGAAGTTAAGGAATTTACCGACATTGTACCTAGGAGGTTCTAGGGGGTCCACCAGTGGGTCCAACCAGCCCCCAAGGGCCCATGCGGCTAGGGGGAAAACCCTAAAAGGGAGGGGTGACTCCCCCTTGGCTTGGATAGGGGGTCGTTGCCCCTTGGATTGGAGGGGGTGCCGCCCCCTTGGCTTGGAGGGGGGCCAAGGTGGTTGCACCCTCCTCACCCTGTATATAAAGGGAGGGGAAGGGCTGGGCGCACCACCCATCCACCTGGCTGACACTCCATCTCTCCCCCTCCACTTCCTCCTCTGTAGTTTCTTGGCGAAGCCTTACAGAAATTCCTCCTCCACCACCATCACCATGTTGTCGTGCTGGCCTAAATCCAATCTACCTCTCCCCCTCGTTTGCTGGATCAACATGGAGGAGACGTCACTGAGCCATACATGTGCATAACTCAGAGGAGTCATTCGTGCGGCGCTCGATGGAATTGGATCCTGAAGAGTACGACTACATCAAGCACATTCTTGAATGTTTCCGCTTTCGGTCTACAAGGGTATGTAGGCACACTATCTCTCGTTGCTAGCATATCGTAGATAGATCTTGGGTGAATCCATACGGAATTTTTTTTCCATGCAACGATTCCCAACAATGCAACCATATAAAGATCCTTGCACTATAATGTTTATAAGAAAGTAGCTGGGCCCATAGATAATAAAAAGTGGCAGCTCAAGTATGTAGGACCCAAGTCTAATAAACTTCCGAGAATGTTTTTAAGCATGGTAAATCAAATGTTTTCTTATGATAAGTTATGTTGGCGCGAGGATGACAATGCCATGCTTGCTAAGAGCATGCAGCCGGACTTGGCATATCCGACCCCTCAAACGCCTGCGGACGCGCCCGGGCGCGTCCACAAATAGTGACCGGTCACGTCTCAAAAAATCCATTCCACATCCAGAAACCTCAAATCCATATTATTACATGCATCGTGAAACATAATTTAAGCGGAGCTTGCCCGGTTCTGCTCCCTGCTCGCCCGTCTCCGCCGTGGCCTTGTCCAGCAACTGGCTGGGCTCCTTAGAATGTTGGTCTGATCACCGGCAAGGTAGAGTAGGGCATGGGATACGAGCCGGCTCACAGGACTCAAGGCGTCGTCGTCTCCCATGCCCTGCTCTTCCTCGTCGGAGCCCGAAACCCGATTGGTGCCGGTGGAAGTCAGATTGATGATGGGTCGATCCTGGGACGAGCCGAAGACGTCCACCATGACGCGGTTGCGGCGCCCGAACTGATGGCCATACGGGGCGCCAGAGAATGCGACTCCGCCACACCGACGTCCACCGCCGCGAGGGCTGCCGTCGTCTCCTGCACCCGATGCCTTGCATGGTGGGCATGCCATGTCATGGCCTCGTCGGACGAGGCCCATGGTGCGTCCCCATGCTTCGCGCGCCAACGGAGGGGTTGCGCATCCGCCAGTGCGTTCGGACGTCAGACGGACCACACGGCCTCCAGCAAGGCAGCTGCGGCTGACCTAGCGTCGGATCCATGCGCCATTTGGGTGACCGCAATGGATTCCCGACGGAAGGAGTCCGAGCGCTACCTCGCACGGGCCTCCTCCCGGGAGCGGCGGAGCGCAAGCCGGACGGCCATTTCCTCCTCGAGGCCGCATAGGATGAGCTCGGGGTCGACGGATCTGGAGGTCAAGGACTCGGATCCGCTGCCCGCCATGCCGGAGATGGCCGGAAGGAGTTGGGGATGAGCTTGGGTGGCGGAGGGGAGTGAAGTGTCTAGGGTTTACTCCGACGAGAGGATGGGGAGGAATTTATGTGGGGTCGGATGGGCTAGCGTGGGCAGGGTCCGGCGTGCCCGGGCGCGCCCAGGCTCTCCCTATCCGCCCATATTTAAGCTGGATATGAGGGATGCCGGTCAGCCCGGACGTTTGAGGGCCATTTGAGAGGGCTGTCTGGGTTGAGGAGGCTGTCTAGGTCGAAAAACCGTTACCTCACAGTGACCGGATGGCCGAAATCCTAAACTTTTGGAGAAACTTAATTCATTTCTCCTCTTTATCACGTATGTGCATTTTTTAGGCCTGATAATAAACCATGCACGCAGGCTATAATGGGCAGGAAAGTTTGATCGAGAATCGGCCGGAAGTGGAGTAAAATGCACGCTTGCTTTTTTATTACAAGAAATACTCGACGTGCTTAAGGAGCCTGCGTGCCACAACGGTTGATGTGTGAAGTATGTTACGCTACTTACGCGTACATGAGTGCGCCATAACGCCGTGAATAACAAAGTTGATGTCTGTATACTTGATAACTCAATACAATACCACTTGCAGCGCTCTTGTTAATTACTCTGCGTCGAAAATGACCCGGTTGCTCCAACTAGTATAAAAGAAGATGGATCGGGCACAGAAGAATGTAGATTTCACGCCGACTAAGCCGATCGGGAGAAGAAAAGACTTACACACATGGCCAGATTAGCAATGTCGAGAGGCAGCAGCTGCATCCTTAGCGTGTTGGTTGTGATGTGCGTTGGGGCCTCGGCGGCACGACCGGCTCCGGAGGAATCACTGGCGGCGGCGAACGGCACGTGCCTCTCCAGGGTGGAACCCTTCGGCTACGGATGCGAGGAGCACACGGTACTAATTACTCCAGTAACCATGCAAGAGCTACATACGCGCCTAATCATATTTGATTAATTGACAGAAGATTACTAATTTGGTGTGCGCAGGTGACGACCCAAGACGGATACATCCTAAGCCTGCAGCGCATCACGAACGGTCGCGGCGGCGAGTCGGCGACCGGCGGCGGCGGGAAGGTGCCGGTCCTGCTGCAGCACGGCCTCATGATGGTACATATATACTACCACGAAGTAGCTATTCGGTGTTAATTATGTTTGTGATAGTAAGTGCAAATGATGATACGTACTAGTATTTGTTTTGTTGGCATGCAGGACGGGATGACATGGCTGATGAACTCGCCGGACGAGTCCCTGGGTTACATCCTACTCCCTCCGTAAACTAATATAAGAGCGTTTAGATCACTAGTTTAGTGATGTAAACGCTCTTATATTAGTTTACAGAGGGAGTAGCGGACAACGGCTACGACGTCTGGATTGCCAACACGCGCGGTACCGTCTACAGCCTCGGCCACACATCGCTTTCTTCCAATGATCCGGTGCGTTTCCGTTGCATGCACGTGCACTAAAATTTAAAAGAATACTAGTTAGCCTGTTTGGCAAACGAACGGAAGGGGAAAGGGAATTAGCAGCCCTCCCCCAAGTAATAGATAAGATAAGTGGGACTCTTATACATGAATTCCTCTTCCACTTCCCTGTTGAATTCTCGTACCACCTAAACAAACAAAGGAATAAAACTCTCTAATCCTCAAACTCCAATTCCCTCTCACCAATTCCACCGAACCAAACATGTTGAGCATCTACAACCGGACCTTTCAAACCCCCTCATACGCCCGGACGGGCCAACCGATCATTGCCCGTCATGATTTTTTGACCCAGACGAGCCTCTCAAACGGCCATCAAACGCCCGGGTTGACTGACACCTCCCAATATCCAGCCCAAATCTGAGGCGGATATGGGGCGCTCGGGCACGCCCGCTATGTCGGACTGACAAAGAGGTCCCAGCCGGAAACGCCGTCAAACCCGGCAATCTGAAGCTCGTCTCCTCTGTCGGACCAGTGGCGCAGCTCCGGCGGGCCGCGTAGCTCATTGCCCGGCTATTTAAGTCAACAGGCGGCACTGAAACTCTACCATCCATCCACAGTTTCCTCCTCCCGTCCGCCGCCGCCGCCACTTTCCACTCCACCCGTCCGCCTAGTAGCCAATGCCCCCATGCCGTCGGGTGAGGAGCGGGCCCTTTCTGACGCCAAAGCGCCGACTCGAGCTCCTTGAGCAGATCGGGGCTAGGCGCGAAGCCCGGATCGCCGCGGGGCTACCTTCGGATGCAGTGGATCCGGAGGAGGAGTTGGAGAGAAGGAGGAGGAGGTGGAGGAGGAAGAGGAAGAGGACGAGGAGGAGGATGAGCCGGAGGAGGAGGATGTGGGGGACGCTAGTGACGGGGCTCTGCAGGAGGAGGAGCAGGCCATCCTCAATTCCTTCCGGTCGGAGTCAGATTCGAAGGCAAGACGCTGTCGCCAGCAAGAGATTGAAGCGCAAGAGGCCGCAGAGGAGGCGGATATGTTCATCTATATAGATGAGGTCGGCAGGAGGAGGATGAGCCGGAGCCCTCCTACCCGCCCGTCCAGCCGGCTTCCGGCACCGTTGTTATGGACATCTCCGACGACGTAGATGTAGTACATCTGATTCCTTGTGCATGCTTTGTATGGATATAGAGATGAAATTTGAAAGAGGCGGATAGAAAGTGGCTAATTTGAGGCGTGTCCGATCAGTGTCGGTGAATGCGTCCGAAGACTTCCGCGGACGGGCGTTTGATCCGACCGTAGATGCTCTAAGAATGTGATGTGCACCCTCTTCTTTGTTATGGTAGCAGTATACTAATGCTGCATGAGAACCCCGCAGGCCTACTGGAACTGGTCATGGGACGAACTAGCCAGCAACGATCTCTCCGCGATGCTGCAGTACGCGTACGACCAGTCAGGCCAGCAGAAGGTGCACTACGTGGGCCACTCGCTGGTAAGTCACAAAACAAAATACAGTATTTGCTATGATCTCTCTGCAGTGACATGACATCCGGAGTAATAAAAATAAGAAGAAGAAACCTGTAATATTGTGTGTGAGTGCAGGGGACGTTGATCGCGCTGGCTGCCCTGAGCGACCAGCAACAGCACGTATCGATGCTGCGCTCGGCTGGCCTGCTCAGCCCCATCGCCTTCCTGAACAAGGTGTCGTCGCCGTTGGCGCTGGCGGCGGCCGACGTCTTCCTCGCCGAGGTAACTTTGATGATCCGATCACATCACACGCACCAATATCTACTTTTATAGAAAATCGAGTTAGTGATGATGATGTGTCTGTCATCCTGCAATATAGACCGTTTGATCTATATCTGCTTGATGTTCCGTGCAATGCATGGGCCTCTTGCTAGTCAAAAATAAACCCGCACCCCTCTTCAGATTTGCATATAAGCCCTTCTCTCGTTCATCTTTGTCTTCCACAAAATAAAAAACTCGTATAAATACATTTTAATGTTTCGTGCAACGCATGAGACTCTTGCTAGTCAAAAATAAATGCTCATGTTTTTTATGGCAGGCTCTCTACTGGCTGGGAATAGACGAGTTCGATCCAACAGGGTAATTTAAGCACACGTTCCGTTTCTCGATTCATTGTTCCGAGGTTTCTTTGTTTTGCAACTCTACTGACGGTGGCTGGGAATAAATGATTTCTATGCAGGACTGCTGTTCACGGTCTGCTCACTGACATATGCAAGCTGCCAGGTGTGGACTGCTACCATCTCATGTCATCGTTTACAGGTATCTGCTTCCATTTCGGTTATTATCGCTCGTGATCCGAGCTGCCAATTGTACCTCACTTCCTCAAATTGGTCGGCGTACTGAAACTATTGGTCGGCGAACAGGTGATAATTGCTGCCTTGACAACTCCTCTGTCCAGACCTTCCTTGCTCATGAGCCACAAGCTTCTTCAACCAAGAACATGGTCCATTTGGCTCAAAGTGAGTACGAATTAGGTTTTTTTAACTGATCATAACCTTTTGTTGAGCTGAAACACAACAAGATTTCTCTGATTAACGTGGCACCTGTGATTTGACCCAACAGTGGTCAGAAGAGGTATAATCGCCAAGTACGACTACGGCGACGCCAGCGACAACATCAAGTACTACGGCCAGGCGACGGCGCCCGTGTACAACGTCTCGGCCATCCCCGACGACTTCCCTCTCTTCCTCAGCAGCGGCGGCAGGGACAGCCTCTCCGACGTGCAGGACGTGCGCCGCCTCGAGCAGGCGCTCAAGTCGCACGACAGCGACACGCTCACTGTCCAGTACCTCGCAGACTACGCGCATGCCGACTTCGTCCTGGCAGGGAACGCCAAGGAGAGAGTCTACGGTCCTCTCATGGCCTTCTTGAGGCTCCAGGACAAATGACATGGACCCACGACGTGATTGCACTTGTGTAATTATTAATTTAGGAGTGGTCGTACTTGTAAATCATGTGATACTAGCAAGTAACTAAGTTTGTTCTTCTTAGTTCTTACTAGTAAGCGTGTACGTGCACACACGTCTTGATTCTCGGTGTAGTTGAGCAGGTGAAACGTGATTCCTTAGCTCGCAATCATAGTCCATGAGAATCATGAGTCATGGTGTGAAGAGTTTTCAGTTGTAGAATGCAACTATATCTAACCATAAACACTCAACCTGCAAATTCGTTGAATTAGTGCATGAAACTAAAATTTAAATAACAAGACAAGTTCCTATAGTCTATAGACAAATACTCTCCCTCCGTTCCATTACAAATACGATAAGTTCCTATAGTCTATACACAATTATATACTACTTAGATTTCTTTTCTTTCCTCTCTCACAAGACGACTTCGAAAAGATTTCCTCCCCTCGATCTCCGCTAGCAAGCCCATGGATTCGCCACCCCTTCGCCTGCCACTCAAGCGGCAGGTGGCGGGGAGGAGAATTCTAGTGTGTCGACTCCCGCTAGTAGATAGGTAGGGTTTCAGGCCTCGCTGGAGCAGCGTTTAGACGGATGACAGTCCTCCTTCTTCGACTCAGTCTTCCGGGGCTCCGGTCCTCCCCAAGTTTGTCCGTTGGGATGGATTAGACGGAGCTCCGGCGTAGATTCCTGCCCAGCTTCTTGGGGCGGCGAGGTTAGGATTTCTCGTCATGCGTACACAACGGCGATATTTGAAGTCTAGTTTTTCAGATCGTTTTAAGGATTCAAAGGTAAGGTATGCGGCTTCAGGGCGCTGGTCCTTAGGGGCACGTGCATGAAGACTTCCCAGTTGCCATCAATAAGGTCCGGCCGGCTATGAGAGCGGCGACACGGCGCGTTCTGGCGGCCACAATGGTCGTTCGGTGGCCCATGGATCTCGATGTAATTTTTATTATGTTAGAGGTGCTTTGTACTTCCGGTGAATCTTTATGATTCGATCACACACAAAAAATTGTTGACGCACACACATTTAATACAACTTTATACTAAATGTGTGTCAATTAATATGGATCGAAGGGAGTACATTATCTTGAGCATTAGGAGATGTGAGTACTGATTGTCAGAAGTAATCGCTTGTTTGTACTTTTCGGAACAAATACATCATGTCATTCAGAATGTGCTATTTTGCAGTGTCCTTTGAAGTTTCAATGCACATCTCAAAACGCCTGAAAGTTATAAGACCGGACCATGCAGCAGATATGAAAGACGGTCCAAAATACAGATCTCAAAAGTCCTAAAAGTATAAGCCCACAAACACATAGATGAACAGAAAGAGTACATTACAATTGCTAAAAAAATCTTAGACATTTTTTTGCATGTATAGGTGTTGGAGATGTATCAGGATATACAGGAAGACGACCAGATGATTCTACATTGCCAAGAGTGGCAGCCACGCCAACGCACACCTGACAACATGTTAACCTAATAATACATTAAAAGGAAGTACAGTTCTCGCTATCATGCAACCTAGCCACCGGCGCACGGTCAAAGCTACCAGATCAAGCCTGTGGAATCCCTAGCCTTGCCTTCATCCTTAATCTTTTTTTTTTGAGAAACCAATAGGAGCTCTACCCATTCATTTAGAAGAGAAGTACCGGATTAATCCGGGAAAACCATATACAAAGGGCAGCATTGCCTAGGCAAACAAAATTCTTAGACATAACATTAGCAACAAATCTTGGTTATAACATAAGTGAAAGAAAAACAATATACAAAACAACATTGTCAAAATATATTGCTAATGAAAAACAATGTTTCAAGAAAAAGGTGAGCTGGAAAGTAGAAAATAATGAGCTACATATTACGTTTCCCATCACGACATCATCATAGTTGAAGATAATAAGATGTTGCATTGTTTTTCCTCATAAAAGGCACCTTAATTGCACGGTGTGGCCATCAACTATAGCTCCAAGGTTCCACAAAACAGAAAAACAAGCAAGAAGGAAGTTAATGAAAAGAAAAGGCAAAATATATAAATACACATTTTAAAATATCAGTCTATACCTACAGTGAATGAACTATGTATGCTTGAGGCATAACATAGTAAAACTTAGTTGAACCAATCTATCATGTAAAAATACAGAATATGAGGAGAGAAGATACTTACCAGTAGTATCAATGATTCACTATGGTTGGTACCGTGCACACATGCTATAAGATCTCTCCCACCACCGCAACCTTCACCAAAATGTCACAATTAAAAATATTAAAGGTAATTGATACAATAGAAACTGTGAAGACAAATATGCTAGCAATCATGGACATCATATCGGGCTTCTGGGTTGCCTCTCAATTTTATGATATGCTATGTAATTCTTTACATTGTGGCATGCTGCATGAAGAAAACATTCCTTCAGTGCATGTACCGGCTTCATCCAACTCCAGGGGCGAAGTACGAGCAGCAGTTTTACTTACTTGAGCCCACCATAAGAAATCTGATAGCTGACTATCTTGGTTTAGTGTGATCATTAATGTCTTGATAATCTGCAATACAAGAAAGAATAGTATCATTATGTTTAATAATAGCAAGTACAGTCTATCGGATTAGAGTTCCATGTATGAACAAGGGCTATATGACATATCCTTGTATTTTGGTCTATCCTCTTCATTCTGTATAAATCCAGTACCGCAAAAATTACAAATAGAAACATAACGAAAACTCAGCCAATATTAGGTTGGAAACTCCATATTTCTTGCAATTCTTCTAAAATTTTCAATACAGGATGAGAATACTAGTTTGAACAATTTATTGTAATTGTTTGGGTTCATGACTAAGAAATGACACACCACAGGTGATGTATGGGCATGCTGCCATTGCCTTACACATTTGATTGCCAGTGCTCTAAGCATCTAAATTTGACATACCCATCAAAAATGCAGATCACCTAGCTTGTTCGTGCACAAGTGAGCATAGAGTGCTTGTTATCAAACTCTAGTGAGGTTGCTTTTAGGAAAAATTAATATAATAAACCTAAAAATATAGGAAAGGAGTGACTTGGACGGTGGAGTTTGATGTCACAACACATCGCTAACCTGATGTGCAATAAGAAAAGTCTCTTGCCATCCTGCTACATACTGTCAGAAGGGGCATCGCATGTAATTGATCCGATTTAAATCACATGAAACTATCACATGCTCAGTCATGCAATAGACTGCGCCAACTCCATGCAAGTCACTCTGTTTAGCTCGAAAATGACAGTGAGACAACACGCGGAATATCAATTGGATGGTTTGTTGATTCTTGTCCACAGAATTCAGACAATCAAGGAACATGACTGACATTCCTAGATATCCGCCCGAAGAAATCGTTTGTACCATCAGATGGATATGTGACCTGAAGCGCTCATTAAAGTTGGATGCAAGTGACTTGTTGAAAGAACAGGAACTGTTATGGTAATTGCTAAGCTAACCTTAGCTAACTTCAACATCCACTATCTAAATTGCACAATACAACAATAAAACTGACTACAATGCTAGAATAGTACGTCATGCTACATATTTCAGTACAGAAGAGGCAATAAATCCGATAAAAGAAGAAGAGGGAATAGATGGATTTTCAATAATGATGCTAGTTGGTAGGTATTCAAACTGATCATAATTGCAAGTAAAATTGAATTATAAATCGCCAGGGTCGTGGGCGGCGTGGCCGCCGGCGTCATGGGCGGCGCGGCCGCCAGAGTAAGGAAAAAATAAAGCACATAATCTATGTATGCTTATAGCTGATGGATATTGTAACATTGAGGGTCATCTAGCGTAGGCTCGACTTGTGTACAAAGAGCCTTGAGCAGACATGTGTCACGCCCGGAAGCCACCGATTTGGCCTCGGCTTCAGCAATGACATTGTAGAGCTCCTCCTTCTTATGCTGGATTAGAGATGCATGGTATCGTTGGACGAAATGCTTGTAACACAGAAGCAAGCAACATCGAGAACTATTGGCCAAATAATCTTGAGAAGAGATGTGGTCTACTGTGCAACATATAACAATGTAATTCTAAGAAAAAACAAATTCAGTTTTACTGTCATTCCGCCAGTAACAGCACATAAACAATATCATGCTAGGGAATGCGTCCAACAACATATCAAGCAGCACAACAAAATATCATTCTTGTTGGGGATAAAAAAGAAGATGTCATGTGAGGAAGAGAATCCACATGTTCTTGTGTATAAGAACTTGTGGATAGAAGAAGAGCGTGCAAATTGTGAATTGAAGTACCAGTTGAAACACACTTGTATAAAAATAGACCTAGAGTCCAGCATGGCTCCTATTGGTGGGCCAAGAAAGAATTATTCCCAAGTATCTGATTTTACTTGCAATCCAAGTAATCTGTATGGAGTTGCCTTAGCTCAGCCTACTGGAGAGACATCAGGACCAAGAAACAGTCAATATCTCCCTTATGCTGGTGACTGCACTCGGTCACAAGGTGACCCTACACTTAGCTGTTCTTCGAGCACCAATGGGTACACTACTCTGCCAAAGAATTTGCAGCATGGCCATGTCCTAGTAGGCTTGAAAGAAACCGCCACGCATCTGCCATATGGAGCTTGTAAGGGGTTGAATGGAGGCACCTTGGATGAAGTGATTGCCCGCTTATGCATCACCGGACAAGATGGCATTTTACACAACAATTGAAAGTACGGACATCAGACTGGGAGCATGTGCTAATTGAAGAAAGCGGCTGGAGCTGAACGAATCTGCCGGCTAAATGCAAAATAAAACTCACCTAGGGATTACGATTCCTCACCATGTGACTACCTGCGGTGAGGGAGGAGCGAGTATATCATGGAGCGACTGTGGTTCCAACGGGACGGACTCGGCGGCGAGCAATTCTCGGGAGCGGCGAAGAATGACACCGACAAAAGTGGTGGCCGTTTGGCTAGGACCTCAGCCCGGGTACGTCAAGGACGCTAGGGGGAGGGGCAAGGACGCGGCGCGGCGCACTGGAGGGAGGGATTCCGGGAGGATGCAGTCAGCGGGAGAATCCTAGCGTGTCAGCGCCTCCGGTAGGATGACGTCGTCACGCGCCCTTGTGACGCCCCGAGACCGATGCACCAGGTGTCTTCCAGTTATTCGCCGTCGTTGCCATGTCATCTTGCGTGTTTCACTTTTCCATGTCATCATGTGCATTTCATCGGCATGTTTTCAAAATTTGCATCTGACTGAGTCCGACCGTCCCCTTCGTTGTCCGTTCCGAGCCCAGACACACTTGCACGCGTCCGCGACACCTCCGAAATATTATTTTATAAGTGGCCGAAAAACATTCTCGGAATAGGATGAAACTTGGTGTGTGGTCTAGTTACAGTGTAGGTAGACCGCCTGTTAAATTTCATCGCATTCGGAGCTCGTTTGATAGCCCAACCGTTAAACTATAGCGGTACTATCGCCGGTTAAACGTCGGGCGTTTTCGATCTCCGAAAACCATGCCGGGCTGCTCTTCCCTTCTCTCCTCTTGGCCTAGCCCGTCTACACAGCCCACTGACCTCTCACCTAGTCCCTCTCCACTCTGGAGCCGTCCGATGACGATCGAATGGTCCGAAAACGGACTAAAACCCCCTCTCCTAGCCCTTCTTGCTATAAATAGACCCCCTAGCCTTCCAAATCAGGGAAACCCTAGCCCTCCTCGTAATCCGCACTGCCGCCAGCCTCTCCCTCCACCCGCAGCCGCCACGTCGCCCTCTCTCCCACCTTCTGTGCCCGGGCTCTCCAGGGCCCAGATCTGACCCACTGTGGGCCGACCGGGCCCAACCGCCGCCGCCGCAAGCCCGCGCGCCGCCGCCTCCTGCTCCCGCAGCACCCCGACCCCCACGCTCCTTGTCCGCTCGACCCCGCCTCCGACTCCTTTGTGCCGCCATCTTCGGCCGGCCTCGCCGGAGCAGCCCCGCCGGAAGGCCTCCAGGCTAGTCTCACACCGCCCCTCCTCCTCTGTCCCGAGTCCTCTCTCTCCCTGATCTCTTTTCTCCATCTCTCTCTCTGTCTCACGATCTCTGTCTCTCTCTCGCTCGAACGTTGCAGGTCGCAGCCGCACATGGAGCTTGCCGGCAGCTATACTTCGCCCGATCCGGCCGAGATCCACCAGATCCGGCCACCCTCGGTCCATTCCGGCCATCCTGAACCTCGCCGGAGCCCCAAGACCACCCCGCCCCTGCCTGACGCTCGTGCTCCTCCGGAACGAGCGGGACGACGACCAGCGTCGCGGCCGCCAGCATTGACCCCGCGTGGGCCGGCCTCACCATGGCCCATGGCCCTTTTGGCCTCCTCTATAGATCCGGCCCAGCTCCCTCCAGCGCCGGCCTGCTCGACCCCCACCGCGGCCCAGATCCAGTAGGCCCATCCCCGCCGGCTTGTTTCGTCCTTCGCACCAAGTTGGGCCAAGCCAAGTGGTGTGCGGCCTCTAAATCCCGCCCGTGCGACGAATAGCTAATTTGCGCTCACTGTGTTTTTTTCTCGTGAAAATGGCTAAGTCCCTGAATCTGAACATTATGTGTGCATGTTTGAGTGTTGGTAACTTTATGCATACGTGTCCAAATGAAGCATATAATATGTCAAAATGTTCGTCTCGAAGTGTTCTACATGTTAGTTGCAATTGTATGCATGTTACTGTTCATCTCGTTGCCTTAATCTTCGTTGCAAAACTGCTATGTGATGTTATTGCTCGGTCTTGGTTGTCTGTCAACAATATGTTAGCATGTTTGAGAGGTCACATCTTTGTGCATGTTGGTCCAAATGGAGTGTATGATATGTCAAAATGTTCATCTAGTGATGCTCTACATTATGGTTGCATTTGCATACATGTTAGAGTGCATTATGCCATGATTATCTCTGTTGCAAAAGTGCAATTGGCTGTTAACTGCTGAAACCTGATATAACTTGCTAATTTGTCTTTTTCTTATCTTTATGTGTGATTTTTGTTTGAGCATCGTGTCAACATGTTTTAGAAGCACAATCATGTCTTCTTTGCCGTCGTGCAATCCACTTTTCATGATATGACTTGTGGTGAGTGCAACAAGTTTGCAAAGTGACCTACTCGCTATTGCTGATTTCTATGACTTGTTGAAAACTGCTAAGTCCGAAACTGTTATATCCTGATGCCATGTTTGCTTGATGCCCCGCTCAAATCCATGAATGTTTTGGGGCATCCAATGATCATGTCTTGATGTACATGTTATGCTCTATCCATCCATGCCCTTGTTTGCATTGATGGCCTGCTCTAGCTTGTCTCTTTCTTTCTCTCAAATTGCTATAAAATGTTTCTGTCAGCCTGTTAACAGTAAGTTCAGTTTTTCCATGTGAATAGCTAGTGTTCTATGGATCCTATGACCATGTTCTTGCCATGAGTAGCTTCAGAAACATGTCTCCTTCCTGTTGGTTATATTCACATGCCATGATATGCTTTGAGATAAGTTGCACAAGCTTGCAAACATGCCTACTTGTCGTTGTCGCTGCCATGTTCAGTTTATTTCACTAAGTCTGTGAAACTGCTACCTTTTGCAATCTTGCCATGATGTTTTGAGCATGTTCCAGTGGTGTTTTGTAGTATCTTAGTGGTCATGCTTGTAGTGCTTGACATGTACATGCTTGCCATGCCCTTTGATGCCATGAAATGTTCCTGTAGCATGTTGTTTTGATGATTGCAAAGTGCCTAGTTGTTGTTTTTGGACAGCTTGTTATTATATCTTGTTTCATGTGTATGTGTTGAACCGTTGCTCCGTTTTGAGCATGCTCTATATGAAAAATGCTTGTTTTTGCATGTAGATTCATCATATCATGTTGTATACATGTTTGGAGTTGTTTGCTTGTTGTTTGAATGCATCTTGTATGTTTGTCATGCTAAACTTGTTTTGCTCATATCTTCTAGGTCGTAGCTCCGAATTAAATGAACTTTATATGTAACTTGACTACAATTTCGAGTAGATCATCATGGTACATGTTAACTTGATGTTTAACAACTTTAACATATGGTTTGTTCAGATCTGGACCAATTTCGAAATTTTCATATGAGGACTTACCGGAATTGTTATATGTTGTTTCTGGCCTCATTTAAACTTGCTTTGTGTTGTTCTTGTATGCATCATCTCTTGCCATGTTTTGCATCATGTAGCCTTGTCATGCATCATACTTGTTTGAGCATCTTGTCTTGTTTATGTGGTTGGGTGTTTACCGTGTTGTTTGCTTCTTCTCGTTAGTTCCTATTTCGTTGCGATCGTGAGGATTCGTTCGACTACGCTTGGCTCGTCTTCATGGCTTCTTCTTCGTCTTCTTCATGGACTCGTTCTTCTTCCTAGCGGGATCTCAGGCAAGATGACCGTCACCTTGGATCTCATTACTGTCATTGCTATGCTAGTTGTCTCGATGCTATCGCTATATGTCGCGCTGCCTATCTTTTGTTGTCAGCCTCTCATTGTTGCCATGAAACCTCTAACCTTTGACACAATCCCAGCAAACCGTTGTTTGGCTATGTTACCGCTTGCTCAGCCCCTCTTATAGCGTTGTTAGTTGTGGGTGAAGATGAAGATTGCTCCATGTTGGATCTTGGTTTTGGAATATCGCAATATCTCTTAATTAAATTAATGCACCTATATACTTGGCAATGGGTGGAAGGTTTGGCCTTTTGCTCGTTGTTTTGTTCCACTCATGCCGCCTTAAGAACCGATAAACCAGTGTTATGTTCCTTGATTTTGCGTTCCTAACGCGGTTGGGTATATGGGGACCCCTTGACAGTTCGCTTTGAATGAAACTCCTCCAGCGATGCCCAACTTTGGTTTTACCATTTGCCTAATAACTATAAACTTGCATAGGGACTTTCCGGACCCCGATGACTTAATTTACAACCCCGGGCCAGTGCTCCTCATGAGTGTTGGTCCAAACTAGAGCCCCTTGCAGCGCCACCATGGGGAAACTCGAGGATTGGTTTTAGTTGTACAGAGTGTTCATTCGGTCGTGGCCTGAGATGAGATACGTGCGGCTACTATCAGGGTGTCGGCACGCCGGGAGGTCTTGCTAGACTTGTTTTACCATTGTCGAAATGTCTTGTGCACCGGGATTTCGAGTCTGATCAGGTTGTCCCTAAGATAAGGGGTTTTTACCTCTGCTGATCGTGGGAGCTTGTGATGGGCTAAGTTGGGACACCCCTGCAGGGTTATGATCTTTCGAAAGTCATGCCCGCTGTTATGTGGCAGATTGGACTTTGTTAATATCCGGATGTAGAAAACTTGACAGAGTATCCGAATAAAATACACCAACCGCGTGAGTAACCGTGACTGTCTCTTTTCAACTTGAGAAGAGAACACAGTGAGGTTATGTTTGACCCGTAGGTAGTTCAGGATCTCTTAGTGATCATTACTAGTTTGTGACCGTTTGCGTAGATGCTCATCTTATTCTTGTACTCGTAAGTTAGCCACCATATATATGCTTAGCCGCTGCTGCAACCTCACCACTTAACCTCTCCATACCCATTAAGCTTTGCTAGTCTTGATACCCATGGTTATGGGATTGCTGAGTCCTCGTGACTCACAGATACTACAACAGCAGTTGCAGGTGCAGGTTTCCGATGACTTGACGTGAGAGCGATGTTATTAGTGTTGGAGTTCTTTCTTCTTCTTCTTCGTCAGTCTTGGGTTAGGTTCCTGATCGGCAGCCTGGGATAGTAGGATGGATGTCGTTGCGCTTTTCATGTTTTCATCCGTAGTCGGATGCCTTATGTATAATATGTTGTATTCATGTGGAATTGTATGACTTGCATGTATCCCCATCTATGTATGTAATGGTACGATGTAATGTTATCCAGCTTGCTAAGCGCCCGAAATGCGGTTGTGCCTCAATAATAAGTTTTATCTAGTGATCGAGATAGAATCGCATCTTTGGGAGTGACAGCCCTCGCAGGCCAAGGAGCGGTAAAGATAGAAAGAGGGAAGGCACAAGGAGGAGGGGAAGGGAGGAGCGGCGACGCCTGGCAGCTGCGGGTCTGTCCTCGATCTGAAGATGGCATGGGAGGCACGATTTAGGTGGAAACAAACCGGAAAATCAGGGTGGGCCGCGGAGATCGAGGGACGCGGAGCGCGGATGTCTAGCAGACGACGGTGTCTGCTCGGCAGAACATGTGATCCCAGACGTTGATCTGGGTAGAAAATTATTGATGTAATATGGGCAGTAGGATGTGTTTATATTTATTAGATCCGAAGGTTCTGATTGTCCCATGTACAGTTTGTTGTGTGACCTTAGGAGAGTTCATGTTTGCTCTTTTAATAGTGGTGGAGATATACCACTAAAAAATTGTTCTCACTTTTTTTTATTATATATAGAACGAAAGAAATTATCAAGTACACATTTGAAAATGGTACCCACTACGTAAACTACATACTGGACCCAACGTTTGCACGTACACATTTCCGCCAGCACGATCACGATGGGTCTTTTCTATTTAAGGAAAAAATAGAGCTTCTCCTACGTGAGGGCACCCTAAGCGCTAGGGTTTCTCGTGCCTACCGTCAACGACGTCGCCGGTCTATTTCGTCTTCTATGATCTTAGGGTCATGGAAGCGCGGTGGATTCAGGTCCTTGCCGGCGAGAGGGCTCCGTTTACATATGGTTTTTTTGAGTTTTGATAGAGTTTGTGTCCTGCTATGAGAAGCGAGGAGACATCGGCTCTCTGAAGATGGAATAAGGTCCTTCCTGCCTAGCCCCTGTCTCGGTGGTGTTTCTAGCATCGTCGGAGGACATGTGGAGGTTTATCTCCGGAGGACCTCATGGGATCGGTCGGCGTTTGTCTTCAATGGATCCATGTGGATCCGTGGTTCGTTCGTCTATGTTCATGTGTCTACAGGTTGGCTCCTTCTTATCTACGCATCCAGGGGCGGAGCTGGGGCCCGGGGCGTGGAATTTCTACTAGGCTATTATATATGTATGATTTTCTGCAGGCCCGGCGTTCATCCCAGTAAAATGAAGGCCCAGAGCGGCGTGGGTTGTCTCACCTCATCAAACTGACGCACGCATGAGGAGACCCAACTAGCGCACGCATGCGACAGGAAATTAGGAAACTTTTTTTGAAATGGTCAAGGGGGGAGGCTCCCCGCCTGAATATATTTCAAAAAGGTGAAAGTTTACATAGCTCACAAAGCGCGAGGAGAGGAAATCACGTCACAACCCGGCGTGTTCCTTAAGTGATGCCGTCCTCAGACGATGCAACCAAAAAATAAGATCCTCTAGAATAGCTTTCACCGTGCCTCTAGCGTCAATCTCCAAACTCTGGAAAACTATTTTATTCCTTGCGTCCCATATTTTTCAAAGAATGAGAAGGAGCATGAAGGGGCGGACTGAAGAAGGCAAAGCAGGTGGCAAGGTGGAGGTGAAGAACTCTACAATCGAAGAGAACTGAGGTCGAATACCGGTAGCTCGCCACACTCAGCGGGCCGCTGGAGAAGTGAAGAAGAGGTGGTCAGTGTGACGCCCGAGACCGACGTCCCAGAAGATCCCAGAAGATTCCAGAAGATTCCAGATGTTCCGGGTTGCCCGTGTGTTTCTTTTGTGCTTGTGTTATTTATTTTTGCATTGCATCATGTCATCATGCCATCATGTCATATTTTATTTTTGCATCTCAACCAAATAAATCGTGTGGACCTTCGGTCCATTTAAATCGAGGGAAGATTGTCTTCTCTTTAAAACATATAAAAGCCTCCTAATAATTATGGAGCTATATTAATAATCATTCCATTCCTCGGAATTACTCAAACACACTTGCATATTCTCCCCATGTTTTTTTCACTTCGAGCTTCTCCTTCTAAACCTTGCTAATTCTTTCCGTTGTTTCGAGGCTCCTCCTTTTATCTAAACCCCTTTTATTGCAAGCTAATGTTTTAGTTTTGCACTTCCCTTTTTGTTGGAATTATTTTGTTGGGTTGGGTTTATTCCGTAAAGCCTTACAAAAATGTCCATCATTTTATTCTGTTCGTTGACTCTTTTCTTTTATTTTTTGGCTCTCTCCTTTTATTCTTATTTCTGCTAAGGAATAAAAATAAAAAAGGCAGCAGCCCAGGCCGCCGGCCCATCCAGGCCTCTCCTCCTCCCTCCTCTAGGCCAAGGCCACTTCGGCCCAAATCACTTTGTCCAGCCCGAACCCCCAAGTCCCCCGAACCCTAATCCTTCGACCTCACTCTCCCTCTCGTTCCCTCTCGTCCCTCAGCCGCCGCCAGGAGCGTTTCCTTCTTCCCTCTCCCATCGCTCACCCTCTTCCCTCTCCCTCGAAACCCCGTGCCCGTTTTCCCTCGCACGCCTCGGTGCGTGGCTTCTCTCCATCGCCCGCAAGCCGGCCGACCTTCCTCCGGCCAGGAAGGCCCCCGTCCCCCAAGCGCCCTCGCCCTGTTCTTCTCCCGCCACGGATCCAGCCCTCGGGCGCCTCTCGACCTCCCGTCGCCGCGGGGATCCAGCGCCGCGGCCAGGCCTTCCTCCCTGGCCCGTGGCCTCCCTCGCCCTCCGCGCCTGCGCGCCCCGAGGCCGGGTCGGCCAGGCCCCCGCCTCTGCTTCCTCGCCTTCGAGCCCCGGCCAGGAGCCAGGGCCAGAGCGCACCCAGCCGCGCTGCGAAGCCGCGGCCAGAGCACCCTCCAGCGCGGTTCCTCCTCCGTTCCAGCAACGGCGCCCCGGCCACTGCCATCCGCCGCCGCCGCGCCATGGACGCCGGGATCCGTCCATCTCCAGCAGCCCCGAGCGCCACGCCCGTCGTCCTCCTCGTGCAGCGCTGCTCCTCCGTCTTCACCTCCAGTGCGCCGCACCCCCTCCAGCAGCAGGAGCCGTGGCTCCCTCCTTCTCCAGTTCGTTCGTCTCCTGCGGATCCAGCACGCCGTGGCCTCGTGCAGCCCTTGTGTTGCTGCCGTTTTTGTTTGTTTTGTGCCTATGCTGTAATATGTTTGGACAGGAGAACCGTGTACTCTTTTGGAGATGTGAACAACTACACGACGCGCAAGTACCTCTACATGACACGACCAAGTACCCCTACACGTCGATACGGCGGACGCGCAAGTACCTCTTCGGAAACGGAAACGCCCCGTGTACGACTACCGACGCCCGGAAAACGACCAAGTTCCACTACTTCCCATGACGGCCACGTGTACAACTACGTTGCCAAGACGGCCCCGACAAGTACCACGACGACCCGAACGACTACCGATGACCGTGAACAACTACCCCCGTCGTGGAACCGCCAAGACGAACGGAACATCTACTTCCTCTACGACCCGCGTGAACGACTTCTTCCACTACGATCTCGAACCGTCCCGAAACTAGTGTTTCGAAGGTATACCCCGAGACGTGACCCGTGTGATGCTTGCTTGCGTTGTATGAATGTCTCTCGTGAGTGCTTCGTGCCCGTTCCACCTTTTGTCATGTTCCTCGGTTGCCTCGTCACCGACTCGTGGGAACCCGGTAACGGGATCACCCACCTCTTTCATCTCGTTTGACTCGCTCATGCCATCTTACCTTTTGCATCGGACTCTCAACGAGTTACCGGTACCGATATGTTGCCGTGGCATCATTTTCGGAATCGTTGCCGCGGCACTCTTTTCTTCCACCACGGTGACAAACACTTCATGTCTTCCTCTTAAGTCAACCCTTTTAATAAAAAATTGCATAAACTTGATCATGTCATCCGCATCATGATAACAACATAAGAATGTTTAATTGTTGTTGCTTTATAATTATTAAACATGCTCATGAGGATTTTCCGGATATGTTGTTGTTATTCTCCGGCCTCATTTAAATTGCCTAGTTAGTGTAGTTTTTTTTTAAGCTTCACCTCTTGCCATGTTAAAACATTTAACCTTGTCTTGTAAATAACAAGAGTCAACTAAATAATTAAATGTGGTGTTTCGTCAATATGCAACTCGTTGCATATTGATCTCCACTTAACTTGTAGTATTTGTTTGTGCACTTGCCATGACATGCATAATTAAACCGGACATGCATCATACTTGCTTGTGCATCTTATGCCATGTTTATGCTTGAGTGTTTACCGTGTTGTTTCTTCTTTCCGGTTTGCTTCTCTTGTTAGCTTCGTGTTCGTTCCGGAGTTGTGAGGTTTCGCTCGACTGTTGCTCCGTCTTCTTCTTGGATCCGTTCTTCTCCTCTGTGGAATTCCAGGTAAGATGACCGAACCCGGATACCATTACTATCTTTGCCTATTGCTAGTAGTCTCGATCTATAGTTTTGCCTCGATGCCCATGTTCTTCTTGTCAGCCTCCTACTTGTAACCATTGCCTTGTTTAACCACCCTACCTACGCAAACCGTTGCTTGGCTAAGTACGCTTCGCTCAGCCCCTCTTATAGCATTGTTAGTTGCAGGTGAAGATTGAAGATGCTTGCTTCATGTTGAAGTTTGGTTGGGTTATATCACACTATATATATGCTTAAAAATGAAATCATCTATATATTGGCAAGGGTGGAAGGCTAAGCCTTTTGCTTGGTGTTTTGTTCCACTCATGCCGTTAGGAACCGTATAAACCGGTGTTATGTTCCTTGATTTTGCGTTCCTAACACGGTTGGGGTGTATGGGACCCCCTTGATAAACCGCTAAGTGCTAAGTCTTTTCCAGCAAGTCCCAACATTGGTACTATTTGCCTAATAACAAACTAATAAAACTTGAATGGGACTAGCTACCCCTTTCATCTTAATTCCACCCCCCTGGGCCAGTGCTCGATTTGAGTGTTGGTCCAAACTAGAGTCGTGTGCGGGGCCCCCCTTGGCAACTTGGGTTTCGGCCACTGTACGCTGTGCTCATCCGGTCGTGGCCTGAGACGAGATACGCGCGGCTACTATCAGGGTGTCGGCACGCCGGGAGGATTTGCTGGATTAGCCTTACCTTAGTTCGGTTTAACTTGAGCACGGGATTCCGAGAATACTCGGGTCTTCCCAACTATGGAGTTGCGACTCCGCGGATCGTGGGCTTGTAATGGGTCAAGTTGGAACACCCCTGCAGGGTTTGAAATTTCGAAAGCCGTGCCCGCGGTTATGTGGCAGATGGGAGCTTGTTAATTCCGGTTGTAGATAACTTGACACAATGTTTCAATACACTACCAGCGTGTGTACCGTGACTGTCAATTTCCGAATAGGGATTCGGGAGTTGAACACGGTGGGGTTATGTTTGACCGACTTTAGTTAGGATCACTTCGTGATCATCTTTCGACCGATGCACTTCTCTTCTCGCTCTCTTTTGCGTAAGTTAGTGCTAGTTGCTACTGCAGACTCTTGTTTGTTCCTTCACCTCATATTTCTTTCTTCAGCCTTATCCTCACCCAAGGCTTAAATAGTCGTGTTACCCGGGAACGGGATTGCTGAGTCCTCTGTGGCTCACAGTTACTTCACCACACCAGATGCAGGTTCAGCCGAGTTTGATGCAGGAGTTGGATCAGCTCTTCACCGGGAGTTCGATGAAGCTTGTGGCTGTTTGCTTGTGACGTTTCGATGTTCAGTAGTGGTTTCTACTAGGATTCGATCCTGACCTGTGGCTTTATGTTCTTTTGGTATCTTTCTTTTAGATCTTACCCGTAGTCGGGTTGTGATGTTCTGAATGATGGTTGTTTATGTAATGTATTGTGTGAAGTGGCGAGTGTAAGCCAACTATCTCCTTTTGCAATTTAATCCCTCTTTTACATGAGTCGTGCAAAGATACCAAACTTGAGATCATTCTAGGATGGATTTATGCCTTTAAGTCGTGCCTCGACACGTAGGAGGTATAACTCCATCCTGGGCATTACAAGTTGGTATTCAGAGCCTTCTCCGACCTAGGAGCCCCCACTGTTTGATCGAACCGTTGACGGTTGAGTCTAGGCACACACTGAAAACTTTTTGAGTCCTATATTATATCGGAGAGTAGGATTTCTTTGCTTCTCATCCCCTTTCTCTCTGGTGAGGACTCCTGACGATTACTCTTATCTCTTCTACTTTCAAAAATTGCACCAAATTTTTTTTAGGATCCCGCGAGTATTCTGGGATTGCTTCGATGTTCTTGTGACAAGGATATTGTTCCCGATGCCTCCTGTTACCGAGGAGTTGAGCTTCGGGGTATCATTGTAACAAGCATATCGCGGCAGTACTAAATACTTAAGACGGCCGACATCGAAAATCTCTCCTATACGGCCAGTGGCAAGATAACCCCGACATCACCCAGTACTGGGGAGGTAGTTCGAGAGTATTGCCATAGCTTGTTATAGTGGATGCTTTTCGAAGGTCCGAGGTAAACAGTTTCCGAGAAAGACTGGTTATGTGTTGAAGGATGGATACACCTGGATGTAGGTTTAGAGTTGATTGCGCGGTGCTTCCCGTGTATCCCCAACACCTGATTGCATAACTGGAAACTTTCGGAAATCTATAGGTGGGTTTATCTAGTAGTTCTAGGCATTCTTCCAACGGATGCTCGATATGAAGTTTGGGGTTCTACATTGAGTGAAGTGGTTTTATGGACTTGTTCTGATCGGGAGTTGCATCTTAAAGGGTCCTTGGCTATGCTGATCCGGGGATTGCAAAACCCTTTTGTAACACGTTCCATGAGCTTTCAGCACGAAGATGTCGAACGAAACTTCTATCTTGTATTTGTTCTATCTGATCCTTGTTCTTTTTTATTTACCTTTTATTCTCCAAGTGGCTTCTCGTCAAGTGATGTACCTGCAGAATTCATTCGTTCAATCCTCTGTTCGAATGATGTTGTGAAGATTAGGCTGCTACATATCTATCCTTTGTTTTTGTTTTGATTCTGGTATTCGAGTTGCTTCGATGTCAAATGTTGATTCCATACCTTTCCTAATCGGTATTCTCATATTTCTATGGGAGTGTTAATTCTTCTTGACAATCAAGATTGTCTTGTTAATTCTTTTTCAACCGGTGTCCATTTTGTTCATCCCAAGTTGTCTTTGTTTTCCCCACCCTCCCACCCTTTCTTATTCTCAGAGCCAGAAATTCTCAAATGAAGTATCCATTTTATTCATATGAGGTTTCTTCATTCTTTTCCTTCAATGTTCTTATCCGGTGATTTATCGCGAAGATGCTCAAGAGCTTCAAGTTCATCATTCTTTTGTTCTCTAATTCTGCCGGTGGATGTAATTCAAGATTTCGGTGTTGATCTTATCCTTTTTCCTCATTTCACAATGCTTTCTTACTCCGATGCACCAATTAATCATTCTCCTCTTGCTATTCATATCCGGAGTGCTGAAGATTCATAATTCCATTCTTAGTCCTTTCAAGCTATTTTTGAGGATTGTCATCTTACTCAAGCCTTTTTAATTCAACCGGTGCAATATCTCTTAAGCAATCTTTTCCAACGGTGATTTCTTGAGTGGGCCCTAACCCACAGGTCTTTTTCCAGGATCTTACCTGACTCTTCTATTTGTTTTCCGGAGTTATTCCCAAATTCTTTTCAAACTGTGACGTAAGTATGATCCCCATCAGTCACATGCCTTCTCCAAGACCGCTTTCAATTCTTTTTATCATTGGTTCAACCTTTTTAATTCTTCATTCCGGAGTATCTCGAAATTCTTATGGCATTTCTCGTCTTCATTCTCAACATTTGAAGATCGGAGAAGTGTTTCTCTTAAATTTTGACCCGTTCTCTTGATGAGTTGTGGTTCTAGCTTCATGCCATCCTCATTATTGTTCCGATTGTGAGGAATTCTGTTTATAACCGTCCGGAGCAGTTCATGAATTATTTTCCTTGTGATCCTCCGAAGGCCATCATTTCAGAAGATTCTTCGTTCTCAGTTTTCAACTTCGTTCTCCAAATATTCTTCATTGATGTCTCTTCGTTCGTCTTCATATTTTTTTACGGTGGTTCTTTCAAGATTTCTCTTCCGTTGTTATCGTTTTAATTCTTTTGTTCTTTTCATAATCCTACCGGTGGTTCGTTGAGTAATTATCCGAGCTTGTGCTAGATCTCTCTTTAATTCTTTGCAACGAGAATAAGTAGTATGCCAAATCCTTGGTTGTCATCAATTTAATTGGTGAAGGAGATGCATAACATAATTCTTATTCTTATTCCTTCAAGGTCATTTAATCTCTTGTTCCGGAGCTTGTTCATCATATCATATTCTCGGTTCTAAGTTGTCCATCTTGTTTTCCGGAGCTCCAAGTTATTTCTATTATATCATTTCAAAGCTCCAACTAATTCATCGCGGGCCTTGAATCTTATTCTTTTCATCTTTCACTTCTCATGTTTTCATTACCGGAGTTCTCATGGTGGTTCATCATGTTTTAATTCATCCTCCAAGTATTCCTCAAGATTCTTGTTGGAGCTCAAGCATTCTTCATCATGCCTCCAATTGCAATCCTTTCTACCTTATCTTTGAGATGGTGTTATGTCATTCTTGACAATTCCTTCATGTTTCATGATTCACGAGTTTTCAAGAATGAGATATTTAAACCCATCATTTTTTCCTTGTTCAGGAGATCTTTCCAACCATTCAATTTATTCGTTGGAGTTATCTTGGGTTGTATTTCACCTAAAAGCTTTCCCTAAGGATTGTTGCAATTATGGTGCTCTTAAATCACCCAAGTTCTTCATTTATCCTTCCGGTGAAATAAGTTTTCATCTCCTTGTTGATCTCAATCCAATTAATGTTTTGTCAGTGGCCGGTTGTCACCTCATAATTTTGAGATGTTTTCCATAAGCCCACAATGAGCTTATTCTTTCGTTGTTGAATTTCCAACAACTCCGTTCAACCCTTCTCCGTAAGGAGGATTTTCTAATTCAATTGTGGGAGAAGTTGTCATTTTTCTTCTCCATTCATTTCTTTCGTTGATTCATATGCTATTCTTTCATTCCGGAGGCTTTGTGATGTTGCTCTCTTCAAACCATCATCTCGTTTTATCGAGATCATGTTCTTTACCTTGTTTATCTATTTAACCGGAGTGTTGTATTCTTCTTTCAGCTTCGTCTTTTATCAAGTTTTGCCTATCTTTTAACCGGAGTGCTGTCTGAGTCTTTCTTACCCCTTGTGCCATTCTTTTAATTGTTTCGGAGGCAATATGTTGTTGTTTTCATCAAGTATCATTCCATCTCCTCAAGTTTTTGTTCATTTCCTTCCATTTTCAGACGGAGTGCTGTCCAAATTCTGTCATTCTTATTCCTTGGCTATACCATTGCAGTTTCATATTCTTTTGGTCTGTGAGCTCTTGTTTCATGTCTTTCAACCTATAAGGTTCTTATAATGCTCCTTGCTCCTATTTTCTAACGGAGTGTTTTCATCTTCGTTCATCTCCGTTGTATTCTTTCTTTCAAGATTGTTCAAGGTTCTTTGGTTTCACTCGTCTGTCAAAGAAGCAACTTTGTTTTACCTCTTCCTCTTCCGTTTTTACCCGGTGATATCTCTAGGATCTCGGGTCGAGATCCTCTGTTAGTGTGGGAGAGTTGTGACGCCCGAGACCGACGTCCCAGAAGATCCCAGAAGATTCCAGAAGATTCCAGATGTTCCGGGTTGCCCGTGTGTTTCTTTTGTGCTTGTGTTATTTATTTTTGCATTGCATCATGTCATCATGCCATCATGTCATATTTTATTTTTGCATCTCAACCAAATAAATCGTGTGGACCTTCGGTCCATTTAAATCGAGGGAAGATTGTCTTCTCTTTAAAACATATAAAAGCCTCCTAATAATTATGGAGCTATATTAATAATCATTCCATTCCTCGGAATTACTCAAACACACTTGCATATTCTCCCCATGTTTTTTTCACTTCGAGCTTCTCCTTCTAAACCTTGCTAATTCTTTCCGTTGTTTCGAGGCTCCTCCTTTTATCTAAACCCCTTTTATTGCAAGCTAATGTTTTAGTTTTGCACTTCCCTTTTTGTTGGAATTATTTTGTTGGGTTGGGTTTATTCCGTAAAGCCTTACAAAAATGTCCATCATTTTATTCTGTTCGTTGACTCTTTTCTTTTATTTTTTGGCTCTCTCCTTTTATTCTTATTTCTGCTAAGGAATAAAAATAAAAAAAGGCAGCAGCCCAGGCCGCCGGCCCATCCAGGCCTCTCCTCCTCCCTCCTCTAGGCCAAGGCCACTTCGGCCCAAATCACATTGTCCAGCCCGAACCCCCAAGTCCCCCGAACCCTAATCCTTCGACCTCACTCTCCCTCTCGTTCCCTCTCGTCCCTCAGCCACCGCCAGGAGCGTTTCCTTCTTCCCTCTCCCATCGCTCACCCTCTTCCCTCTCCCTCGAAACCCCGTGCCCGTTTTCCCTCGCACGCCTCGGCGCGTGGCTTCTCTCCATCGCCCGCAAGCCGGCCGACCTTCCTCCGGCCAGGAAGGCCCCCGTCCCCCAAGCGCCCTCGCCCTGTTCTTCTCCCGCCACGGATCCAGCCCTCGGGCGCCCCTCGACCTCCCGTCGCCGCGGGGATCCAGCGCCGCGGCCAGGCCTTCCTCCCTGGCCCGTGGCCTCCCTCGCCCTCCGCGCCTGCGCGCCCCGAGGCCGGGTCGGCCAGGCCCCCGCCTCTGCTTCCTCGCCTTCGAGCCCCGGCCAGGAGCCAGGGCCAGAGCGCACCCAGCCGCGCCGCGAAGCCGCGGCCAGAGCACCCTCCAGCGCGGTTCCTCCTCCGTTCCAGCAACGGCGCCCCGGCCACTGCCATCCGCCGCCGCCGCGCCATGGACGCCGGGATCCGTCCATCTCCAGCAGCCCCGAGCGCCACGCCCGTCGTCCTCCTCGTGCAGCGCTGCTCCTCCGTCTTCACCTCCAGTGCGCCGCACCCCCTCCAGCAGCAGGAGCCGTGGCTCCCTCCTTCTCCAGTTCGTTCGTCTCCTGCGGATCCAGCACGCCGTGGCCTCGTGCAGCCCTTGTGTTGCTGCCGTTTTTGTTTGTTTTGTGCCTATGCTGTAATATGTTTGGACAGGAGAACCGTGTACTCTTTTGGAGATGTGAACAACTACACGACGCGCAAGTACCTCTACATGACACGACCAAGTACCCCTACACGTCGATACGGCGGACGCGCAAGTACCTCTTCGGAAACGGAAACGCCCCGTGTACGACTACCGACGCCCGGAAAACGACCAAGTTCCACTACTTCCCACGACGGCCACGTGTACAACTACGTTGCCAAGACGGCCCCGACAAGTACCACGACGACCCGAACGACTACCGATGACCGTGAACAACTACCCCCGTCGTGGAACCGCCAAGACGAACGGAACATCTACTTCCTCTACGACCCGCGTGAACGACTTCTTCCACTATGATCTCGAACCGTCCCGAAACGAGTGTTTCGAAGGTATACCCCGAGACGTGACCCGTGTGATGCTTGCTTGCGTTGTATGAATGTCTCTCGTGAGTGCTTCGTGCCCGTTCCACCTTTTGTCATGTTCCTCGGTTGCCTCGTCACCGACTCATGGGAACCCGGTAACGGGATCACCCACCTCTTTCATCTCGTTTGACTCGCTCATGCCATCTTACCTTTTGCATCGGACTCTCAACGAGTTACCGGTACCGATATGTTGCCGTGGCATCATTTTCGGAATCGTTGCCGCGGCACTCTTTTCTTCCACCACGGTGACAAACACTTCATGTCTTCCTCTTAAGTCAACCCTTTTAATAAAAAATTGCATAAACTTGATCATGTCATCCGCATCATGATAACAACATAAGAATGTTTAATTGTTGTTGCTTTATAATTATTAAACATGCTCATGAGGATTTTCCGGATATGTTGTTGTTATTCTCCGGCCTCATTTAAATTGCCTAGTTAGTGTAGTTTTTTTTAAGCTTCACCTCTTGCCATGTTAAAACATTTAACCTTGTCTTGTAAATAACAAGAGTCAACTAAATAATTAAATGTGGTGTTTCGTCAATATGCAACTCGTTGCATATTGATCTCCACTTAACTTGTAGTATTTGTTTGTGCACTTGCCATGCCATGCATAATTAAACCGGACATGCATCATACTTGCTTGTGCATCTTATGCCATGTTTATGCTTGAGTGTTTACCGTGTTGTTTCTTCTTTCCGGTTTGCTTCTCTTGTTAGCTTCGGGTTCGTTCCGGAGTTGTGAGGTTTCGCTCGACTGTTGCTCCGTCTTCTTCTTGGATCCGTTCTTCTCCTCTGTGGAATTCCAGGCAAGATGACCGAACCCGGATACCATTACTATCTTTGCCTATTGCTAGTAGTCTCGATCTATAGTTTTGCCTCGATGCCCATGTTCTTCTTGTCAGCCTCCTACTTGTAACCATTGCCTTGTTTAACCACCCTACCTACGCAAACCGTTGCTTGGCTAAGTACGCTTCGCTCAGCCCCTCTTATAGCATTGTTAGTTGCAGGTGAAGATTGAAGATGCTTGCTTCATGTTGAAGTTTGGTTGGGTTATATCACACTATATATATGCTTAAAAATGAAATCATCTATATATTGGCAAGGGTGGAAGGCTAAGCCTTTTGCTTGGTGTTTTGTTCCACTCATGCCGTTAGGAACCGTATAAACCGGTGTTATGTTCCTTGATTTTGCGTTCCTAACACGGTTGGGGTGTATGGGACCCCCTTGATAAACCGCTAAGTGCTAAGTCTTTTCCAGCAAGTCCCAACATTGGTACTATTTGCCTAATAACAAACTAATAAAACTTGAATGGGACTAGCTACCCCTTTCATCTTAATTCCACCCCCCTGGGCCAGTGCTCGATTTGAGTGTTGGTCCAAACTAGAGTCGTGTGCGGGGCCCCCCTTGGCAACTTGGGTTTCGGCCACTGTACGCTGTGCTCATCCAGTCGTGGCCTGAGACGAGATACGCGCGGCTACTATCAGGGTGTCGGCACGCCGGGAGGATTTGCTGGATTAGCCTTACCTTAGTTCAGTTTAACTTGAGCACGGGATTCCGAGAATACTCGGGTCTTCCCAACTATGGAGTTGCGACTCCGCGGATCGTGGGCTTGTAATGGGTCAAGTTGGAACACCCCTGCAGGGTTTGAACTTTCGAAAGCCGTGCCCGCGGTTATGTGGCAGATGGGAGCTTGTTAATTCCGGTTGTAGATAACTTGACACAATGTTTCAATACACTACCAGCGTGTGTACCGTGACTGTCAATTTCCGAATAGGGATTCGGGAGTTGAACACGGTGGGGTTATGTTTGACCGACTTTAGTTAGGATCACTTCGTGATCATCTTTCGACCGATGCACTTCTCTTCTCGCTCTCTTTTGCGTAAGTTAGTGCTAGTTGCTGCTGCAGACTCTTGTTTGTTCCTTCACCTCATATTTCTTTCTTCAGCCTTATCCACACCCAAGGCTTAAATAGTCGTGTTACCCGGGAACGGGATTGCTGAGTCCTCTGTGGCTCACAGTTACTTCACCACACCAGATGCAGGTTCAGCCGAGTTTGATGTAGGAGTTGGATCAGCTCTTCACCGGGAGTTCGATGAAGCTTGTGGCTGTTTGCTTGTGACGTTTCGATGTTCAGTAGTGGTTTCTACTAGGATTCGATCCTGACCTGTGGCTTTATGTTCTTTTGGTATCTTTCTTTTGGATCTTACCCGTAGTCGGGTTGTGATGTTCTGAATGATGGTTGTTTATGTAATGTATTGTGTGAAGTGGCGAGTGTAAGCCAACTATCTCCTTTTGCAATTTAATCCCTCTTTTACATGAGTCGTGCAAAGATACCAAACTTGAGATCATTCTAGGATGGATTTATGCCTTTAAGTCGTGCCTCGACACGTAGGAGGTATAACTCCATCCTGGGCATTATAGTCAGAGTCCTCCATAGTGTTCTTGCAACGTGGACAAGTGTGTGAGCTTAAAATGTGCTTCTTGTGCAGGTTCTTCTTAGTGTTTAGGCGATCCAAGTAGAATAAGCACCCGAAGATCATTACTTTCTTCGGCACCCTGGAATCCCAAACCAGGGCAAGAACGGGGTCATTGAGCTGGTGGTGAAAGCTGTGTATGAGCATCGCGTGGTTTAGTTTTCACCATTAAGCAGCCTCCTTGTGTCCGGTTCCCGAGAGGTAGAAATATCCTGCAACAAAGAGTTTAGAGAGGAAAGTTTTGTGACCACAGTATTGGTTAGTCGATTACGAAGAGCAAGCTTGATCCCTTCCTGCAAAATAGTGGTAACGAAGGCATTTTGTTTTGTGTGTTGGGGGAACAAAGCAGGGTAAATGACAGCTAGAGGCTTGGGAAGGAGCCAACGATCTAACCAAAAGAAGGTGGATTGTCCATTACCAATGGAGTAGTGTGAGATCTCTCTCAGGCTCTGCAACTGTTTATAAATATTTTTTGCAAGGAAAGAGCTATTCCTACCATACCCAATGTGAAGTGGAGAGTGGTGTAGTATCCAATGTTTCCAAGGAAGGTTGGTGGAGTGCATGAACTTGTAAGAAAATTTTAGCAGTGGGCAAAATTTTTGTGCACGTACGTTTTTTAGGCCTAGACCACCGACAACTCTAGGAGTACATACCTTATCCCAAGCCACCAGGCATTTTGCCCTAGAGCAAATCTCAACGTTAGACCAAAACAAGGTACATCTACGTTTATCAATGGCCTCGAGAACTTGGATAGGGAGAGAAAAGCATAGCATGAAGTAAGTGGGTAGACTATCTAGGACAGCCAACAACATGACTAATTTACCTCCACGAGAGAGAAGAAGTGCAGCCCTACCAGAAAGGTAGACATCACACCTGTCAATGACTGGTTGGAAAGCAGGCGGGGGCAGTTTGTAGGGGAGAGAGGCAGCCCTAAATAGGTCTGGGGAAGGAGGAGATGTTGGTGGCTAGGTTAGAGGTTATCATAGTGGCCTGGTCCGAGTCCACATTAAGAGGGATGAAGGTGGTCGGTCCAAATTAGGAAACTGACGCGCATGCACATCACGAATTAGACACCAATGATCGCGAGGCCGCCGCCGACCGAACTCACACGCGACGCACGCAAGATCAATTTGTAGAGTCCAGACTCCAGCGCTCGCGCAGGCCGCCGCCGTCTCGGCCATCGACGAACAGTCCTCATGTGCGTTGTTCGTTCAGTCGCCTGCGTGGCGCGCCTAGCTTGTGGACTGCTCATGCATTGGTATTTTTTTCTATGCTTTCGTGGTTTCCCCTGATGCTTCCGCTTGTAACATGTTCTACGATGTCGTTGTGACATCTATATTACCATGTATCAATGTGTATAAACTCCTCCGAACTAATAGCAATACTTTGTGTGTATGTATCAAGTCATATATCTAGTGTATTGTTGAACTCAAATTGATGTAATTTCCAATTTCATTTCATAATATAGAAAAACAAGATGAAGAGATTTTTTCCACCGATGTCCGCAAACCATTGATTTGGTACTTTTTTTTATCACATATTGTTCTTTGTAGTTCTTGACATGTTTTTATATATTTTGTTGTATGGTTAAGCATTGAGTTTAAATTATAAATTTTTCGTGCAATTGAGCCATATTTTATTTGGGGTACCTTTTATGGTAGTTATAAGCCATATGGACGTTAAGATATTTCTTAGGGCAAAAAAAATATTGGGCCCGGGTCTTGCTCCAATCACTAGTAGAAAATGGGCCATCAGTCCCGGTTTCAGAGGCCCTTTAGTCCCGGTTCCGCAACTCGGACAAAAAGATCGGGACTAAGGCTCAAAACATTTAGTCCCGATTGGCTTACGAATCGGGACGGAAGGGGCTCCATGTGGCTGTTGGGCAGGGCTCGGGTAGGAGGACCTTTAGTCCCGGTTGGTAACACCAACCAGGACCAAAAGACCGCCACGCGTCAGCAGCCCCCACGCGCTAGTTTTTTTAAAGGGGTGTTTAGGGGTTTTGGAGGGTTTAGGGGCTTCATATTGTACCCATGATCACATCAGAAGTAAGTTAAGTGGAAGTGTACCCATGATCACATTAGAAGAATCCTCTGCTTGAGCTGCATTCATCAGGTTCACTCTTGCATACTTGGGATTGTTCTTGACAATAGCATTGCTCGACGACTTGATAGGACGAGGAGGCGGAAGGCGCCTTTGGGTGCACTTGGTAGCATAGTGACCTTTCTGACCACACTTGTTGCAAGCAACTTCAGAGAGTGGCCGATGATAAGGACCGCTTAGCCTTGTAGCTTGAAACTGAGACTTGTTCTGGTTGCTTGGGTTTGGTGGGTGGGAAGATCCACGACCACCTGAGTGCTTGTTATGACTTGGAGGACAGAACACTGGAGGTGGAGGAAGCCAGAACTTCTACTGCTTAGCAACCACTTGTGAGGAGGAAGAGGAGCTGACTGCAACTCTGATTCTTTTCTTTGAAGCCTCACACTTGAGCTGGGCAACTTCTTGCTTGAGAGCCATGTTGTAGAATTGATCAAATTCAGCTGGCTAGAAGAGAGTGAGAGCAAGATGGAGTTCATCTTTCAGACCACCTCAGAATTGGTAAATCTTTCTCTTTGCATCGGCAATATCTTGCTTAGCATAACGAGGTAGATTCTGGAACTTGACATTGTACTAATAGACACACAGGTTGCCCTGCTTCAGATTGCGGAATTACTCACGCATTCCTTCAATGACACTGGTAGGGATGTGATGAGAACGAAAATCACGGCAGAAGTCAGTCCAAGAGATCTCAGGACCCGCTCTGGAGTCTTTGTAATGTTGCCACCAATCTGCAGCTTGGTCTTTGAGTTGGAATGCGGCAAACTGGACGTAATCCATTGGGTTGACATTACTGCACTCGAAATGCTTGTTGATGTCAGTGAGCCAATCTTCGGCATCGAGCGGATCAACACAGTAGCTAAAGGACTTGGGCTGATTTGCAAGGAATTGATTCAGAGTAGCAAAGTGAGGCTGGTTGTTGAAGTTAGCTTGGCCTTGATTCCCTTAATTGTTCTGGTTGTTCTGAATAGTTTGAAAAGCTTGCATCATCTGAAGCATCATCTGAGTGTTGGTGGTGGTGGCTTGCATCATCTGAAGCATCATCTGAGTGTTGGTGGTGGTGGCTTGCATCACGGCCCGCCATGCCTCAGGCGGAGGAGGAGGAGATGGTGGAGTTTCATCATCAACCTCCGGGTTCTGGTTGGGAAATTTTTTAGGTGCCATCCTGGAGATGACGACAACCGTTAGAATCCCAATTGCGGGATATATAAGCTAAATCAAAGGCTAGACATGTTGCAACATAAATTTTCACAATATCATCCGAACATAGCAATGAACGAATGAATTCCATAAGGTTAAATGACACATCAACTTGTTGAGAAGCCACTTGGAGGACAAAATGATAGAATAAAACAACAAGGTAACAGATGGAACAAATACATAATAGAGGTTTCGTCCCACATGTTCGTGTTGAGGCCCCGTGGCACGACGTTACAAAGGGCCTTGCAATCCCTGAGTCAGCATAGCCAAGGACTCTTTAAGATGCAACCCCCAGGGTAACAATGACCATGATAACCTCTCCACTAGATGTTGAACCCCAACCTCATATCATGCACCCGTTGGAAGATTACCTAAGAGCAACTTGAATCCCACCTATTAATTCCCGAAGCTTTCCGGTTATGCAATCTGGTGTTGGGGATACAGGGGAAGCACCGCATATCACTCAGCTAATAAATCCTACATCCAGTTGTATCCATCCGTTAACACATAACCAGACACCTTCGGAAACCGTTTACCTCATACCTTCGAAAAGGATCCGCTATACTAGCTGTGGCAATACTCCCGAACTATACCCCCAGTACTGGGTGACGTCGGAGTTATCTCACCACCAGACACGCATATAAGAGTTTTCGATGTCGGTCGCCTCTGGTATTCTAGAACTGCAGCAATACAATTGTGACGACAACACCTCAGAGCTCAACTCCCCGGGACACTGCCACAACCCCTAAATGACAGGAGGCACCAAGAACAATGTTCACGTCACAAAGATATCGGAACAATCCAAACAATACCAGCGTGACCCTAAAAAAATGGTGAAAAATAGGGTAGGAAGAAAAACTTCTGCGTCAGGAGTCCTCACCAGAGCGACGAAGGGGATAAGGAGTAAAAGAATTCCTACTCTCCGATATATATAATCCTAAGACTCAATTTTTTAAAAAAATTCTAGACTCAACATTGGCAGCGGTTCGATCAAACAGTGGCTCCTAGGTCGGGGAAGGCTCTGATACCAACTTGTAACGCCCAAGATGCGACTATATCTCCCACGTGTCGAGGCACAACTTAGAGGCATAATCGCATGTTGGTATGATTGCAAGAAGGTTATCTTCACAGATTCCCATGTACAAGAACAAGGGGGGGAATACATAGTTGGCTTACAATCGCCACTTCACACAATGCATAAATAAGTCATACATTCATGCAAGTACAAACATGGTCCGACTAGGACAAATCCAATTGAAAAGAAGATAACCAGTCACTATGCCCAATCGGCCCTAGTAGGAACCACTACTGATCGTTTGAAAACGTCACGTACATACGCTCACGTTCCTTATCGAACTCCCACTTGAGTTCCTGGCCATCAACTGAATCGTACTCGGTTGAACCTGCAACTGAGTTTGTAGTAATCTGTGAGTCATGAGGACTCAGCAATCCCATTCCCGGGTATCAAAACTATTAAAGCCTTTGGGTAAGGATAAAGTGTATAAGAGGGCTGCTGCAAGCGCTAAGCGTAGATGAGGTGGCTAGCTTACGTATCATCAGAGCGAGAAGAGAAGTGAAAGCCATCGGTCGTGAACTAAGTCGTGATCACAAGATGATCCTGTCTCCCTACGAGTCATCCATAACCCAGCTGTGTTCTCTTCCCGAACTCCCTTGAAAAGTGACCATCACGACTACTCACACGGTAGTGTATTATGTTTGAGGTTTTGTGTCAAGTTATCTACAACCAGATATTAACAAATTCTAATCCGCCACATAACCGTGGGCACGGCTTTAGGAAGATCATAACCCTGCAGGGGTGTTCCTACTTAGCCCATCGCAAGCTCTCGCGATCAACAGAGGTAAAAACCCCTTTTCTTAGGGACGACCCGGTCAGACTCGGAATCCCGGTGTACAAGATATTTTGACAATGGTAAAACAAGTCCAGCAAAGCCTCCTGACGTGCCGACACCCTGATAGGAGCCGCACGTATCTTGTCTCAGGCCACAATCGGATAGGTTAGCCTACGAGTAATACCAGATACCCTGCAGTCCGCCCGGTTTGGACCAACACTCATGAGGAGCACTGGCCCGGGTTGTTAATTAATAATCCATGGGGTAGCTAGTCCCTATGCAAATTTTAGTTGTTATTAGGGAAATGGTAAAGCCAAGGTTGGGCCTTGCTGGAGGAGTTTTATTCAACGCGAACTATCAAGGGGTCCCCATATACCCAACTGCGTTAGGAACGCAAAATCAAGGAACATAACACGGGTTTATCGGTTCTTAAGGCGGCATGAGTGGAACAAAACACCGAGAAAAAGGCCAAGCCTTCCACCCATTGCCAAGTATATAAGGTGCATTAATGTAAATAATAGATATTGTGTTATTCCCGAAAACCCAATCCACATGGAGCAAACTTCATCTTCACCTGCAACTAGAAATGCTGTAAGAGGGGGCTTGAGCAAAAGCGTAACTTAGCCAAACAATGGTTTGCTAGGTGGGTAGTTAGATGTTTCATGGAAAAGTGGGGGCTGACATGGAAAAGGGTAGGTATCGTGATAAGAAATAGAGCGAGGCATCTAGCATAGCAACAATAGAGGTGATATCGAGGAATGGTCAGCTTGCCTGGTAAGTCGTCGGTGTACTCGGGACCTTGCTCTTCGTACTCGTACTCAGCGGCTGTCTTGACCTCGGACTCGAACTCATCTCCCGGTGCTACCCAACATAACAAGCATCCAATAAACACAACTGACAAGAAATGAACACATGCTATGCAAGAGAAATGCAAGCATGATGCTACGGAGTTACCGGTATGAAGAGAGATGAAGCCGGGAAATACATGTCAAGACATGATGGATATGGGCAATATCTTGGCAAACCAAGCATGCCACTAGATAGATTGAAAGATTTCGATCGAAAATGATATAAAGATCATTGGAAATGGATGCACGGTTTGCAAATGGCAAGCAAAAAAAGATGCAATGAAAAACTGAAGTTAACATCAACATGGCATCTTGGAGCAATGTTTAAATAGTCTACAACACCCAAACATGATGACAAAAGGCATGGATGTGAAATAGACATGATTATCAACAAGTATGAACTTAGAGAAAACCCAAAAACTTACTAGAACACAATTAAGCAAGCATGGCAAGATTCAATAAGTTAACAGATTTCTCAGATTTAGTGAAATTTTACTGGGCATGCAACCAGGAACGATACGTTGCTTCCTTTGGAGGCACACAACAGCAAGCAAAGCAACTATCACAAGCATGAAAATTATATGAGCATGAAGAAGACATAATATACTTCCAATTCATCCCAAGAAACAATTCATTCCATGCAAGGGTTGCTTAACACGAGCTTTGCCAAATTGAATGTTCTGTTAACAGGCTGACAGTTCAGATTTCAAGCATTTTGAGAGCAAGATAACAACAAGCTACAAGAGGGCATATATGAAAACAAAGGCATGGATTGATAGACAACAACATGGACATCAAGAAATGCTCACTAGTTATACTAAAACATGTATGGAAAAGATTGTGGCATCAAGTTTACATGGCAACATGTTATTACAGATCCCAGACTTAGCAGTTTTTCACCAAGTGTAAAACAACAACATTGGCATGGCATGTTTACAAGCTTGTTCAAGTCACCACAGAGCATATCATGAAAAACCAAATGCACCACTTCAAAGATAACATGATTATGCTCCTAAAACATGTTGAGATGTGGCTCAAAAGAAAATCACACAAAATGCTAGGAAAAAGACAAATCATCAAGTTATAACAATTTCAGCAACTTAACAACCACAAGCACTTTTTCAACAGGGTTAAACATGGCATAATGCCACCTAACATGTATGAAAATGCATCCATCATGAAGAGCATCACAAGACTAACATTTTGACATATCATATACTCCATTTGGACCAACATGCACAAAGTTACGACCTCACGAACATGCACACATATTGTTAAGAGACAACTAGTGCTGAAACAATAACATCACATAGCAGCTTGGCAACGAAGATTAAGACATCTAGATGAACCCTAACATGCACAAAACTGATGCCAACACGTGGAGCACTTTGAGACGAACATTTCCATATATCATATGCGCAAAACGGAGCTACGGTCACGGAGATATGACATGATGAAGGAGGCAACAAAATACAGGGGTTTCGGGACTTAGTGGAAATTACCCCCCGCGAAAAGGCAACGAGTCATAGGGATCCGGGACGGGGAGATCCGAGCACGGACGAGGCATTTGGATGGAGTGACCGGTGGATCTGATCCCACCCGGATCAGATCGGGATCCGGCCGAACTCCGACGACGACAGGGCGGAGGAGCTCGCCGGCGGTGGAGCTTGGCACCGGTGGCGACCGTGGCGAGGGTCGGCGGCGGGGAGGTCGGCGGCGAGGTGGCCGGGCGTGGTGTGGTGGCGGGCGGCGCGAAGGCACGGACGGGGCAGCGGCCAAGCTCGCCGGCAGCGGGCGGAGCCAGCCAACGGCGCGGTTCCGGGCGGTGCACGGCGAGGCGTCCGATCCGCGGGCGGCTGCTGCGCGCGACGGAGGGCGCGGGGCGAGGCGTGGAGGCGGCGGGTGGCGCGCGGGCCTGACGGGCCTGCCCTCGGCCCCGCGGGCCGCGTCGGTGGGTGGTGGTCGGACGGCGGCGCCTGCCACATGGCGCAAACGCGAATGGACGAGGGGGGCGGGGCGAACGCATCCGGCGCCGGCGGACGTGTCCGGCGCGCGGAGGAGCTGCGGGGGCGCGGAAAATGAGGAAGAACTAGGGTTTTCTCTCAGATTTGGATGGGGGAAGGTGTTTATATAGGTAGAGGGGGCTAGGAGAGTCCAAATGAGGTGATGTTTTCGCCCACACGATCCTGATCAACAACCAAGAGCATGGAGGTGGTTAGAATGGTCTAGTGAGCTGTTGTGGAGGGGTTCTGGGCAAAAAGAGATTGTGCTTCCGACGAGTTATGTGGTTAACCATTGGAGTATCAAATGACCTCCAAACGAGACGAAACTTGACAGGCGTTCTACCGGTGATATACCAAGACCACTCGACAACTCTCGGCCCATTCCGAGGATGTTTTTATCCCACTCATGAAACAAAGATTAGAGAGGTGCGACGGGTGCCGTGTGAGAGAGTCGGAATCCGAAACGGACAACGGGGAGGACGAAGATTATGCAACTACACAAAGATGCAAGTGAGACTATGCCAATGCAATGCACATGATGGAAAAGACATAGTGATATGCAACACACGCTTAAAGCGAAAAAACGCATAAACCCAAAATGAAGGAAGAGCCCAGAATGGAATTGATTAAGTCAACGATGAATATTGCCATAAATGGAATTGTTACATCTGGGGCATTACAGTTTAGGGGTTTCATATTGTGTTAGCTAGCTACTACATATAAAGAGAAGTGGCCTCTCTTTCTCCGTTCTTGGTCGACGCTAGCTACTACATATAGAAAAAACTCGATGCTATAGTAAGCAAATGAGGGAAACCATTAATTACACAAGATCGTCATGAACATATATATATATATATATATATATATATATATATATATATAGAGAGAGAGAGAGAGAGAGAGAGAGAGAGAGAGAGAGAGAGAGAGAGAGAGAAGTGACCTCTCTTTCTGCGTGCTTGGTCGAACAATAAGTTTTCATATATCTATCCGACGCTACTACATATATACAATATAATATCCCTGGCATCATCCAGCACCAACGCCCCATTGAATTTACGTATGGTATTCTCCATTTTTCATGTATGACATGGTCAAGAAAGAATCCCGCCAATTCCTCTTGAATAGCTCGTATGCGATCATTTGGTAGGAGTTCATCCCGCATCTGCGACATCTAATTTAAAGAAGGGGGTCAATACATATATATGAATGAAACTCAACACAATTGATGGTAATAAAATAAAATTGTGAATATTGTTTACGTACTTTAAATTTTTTTGTCAAAGAATCCCCGCTCAGAGATAGAGTGGCGAATGAACTCGCAAACATAGTATCCCCATAAATGATTCCCGCCTGCCTGCCACAAGCACTTTATGAGAATAGAGTTCAATCAAACTGATAATCAAGCATGATAAATGTATTGACGAGACTAGAATGAATGAGTGATGCGCGGAACTAGCTAGTACTACTTACTTTGGGGTGTCTAAATTGCAGCTTGTTCTTCAGACCCGAAACCATTCCGGTGAACTCTTTCCAAACCCTGCCCGACCGGGAAAGAAAATGATTACTTGATACTAGGAAATGAAAGAAAGTTGCTGATATGGTGAGATAATGATTGAACTTACTTCTGGAGCATAGAAGTCATGTCCGCATAATCCTTGGGATCTATACGTCTCGAGTCTAAGACAATTACTACTCCCTCGTCAATCTTAATGGATAGCAGAATGAAGTGAAACCAGGGCATGCATAACTCATCAATTACAGTATTTAAGTAATCTTGAGTAAGAGAAACCGAATATGCACAAGATAGTAACACTGACTTGAAGTTGTAAGTAAAGAGTATTTCCCTTTTGTTTTGATGTCGAAGAAACGCATTTAGCAAGTTTTCCTCAGTATCTTTGACACTATTTTCTACCCTCCATTCATTTACGGTATTTGGGCTAATAAACCCAATGTCATAGATTCGTCCTCTTTTGCATTCAACGATCTTCAATCTGCGTAATATAGTGTTTATAATTATATATACATGCAATGAACGAGCTAAGCTAGAGATTTAATTACAGAAGTAATACTTACAAACAGTAGCAAGTCATGAGTTATTTGTCGAGGGCCTCTTGATTGAATAACTGAATTAATTCCACAAATTCAATAGGCATCACGTCGACTCCAATTAAGTCGTGCTCATCTTTAACTCCCACCATCAAACTATCAGTCCCATACTTCTTGCAGATGTCCAAGTACCATTGATGCAATCTTCGCGTCATCGTTGTTAGATGTGGGGCTTGATCAGGTTTGGCGAGAGGCTTCCCGTGCTCATCTATAGATCTGTACTATCCCAGCCGTTTCAAACTGTACATCATCGTCCACGTAATCACCAAGATTGGTACCGGGCAGTAGCCCCGGATGATTAGCGATATCGCAAGAGACCTTGAGCGGGGGGGGGGGGGCACGATTGATTCTCATGTTCGCTGAGCTGGGGAATTTTTTCCCACTTCTTCGTCTTACATCACTGGAGGTACTAACCGACTACCACGCTTCATCATATGTCCTTTCAATATAGCGGTCATAGTTGGATGTTGGCAGAGGCGGTGGTGGTCGTTGGAGGGCATCCAGAGTGCGCTTCGCTATCACCAGATCTATTGTTTTCTTCGGAGGTGGATGTTTCCGTTCAAATTGAGCCTCCTTTTTGGCATCCACGATGTCATTGGTTTCCGCATCAATCCTCTCATATGGTAACTTTGGAGGAACTCTATGGCTTGGACCAGCTTTGAATTTCTTGCCTCTTATGCTGCTAGCCGCCTGATAACCCACAAGTGTAGGGGATCGCAACAGTTTTCGAGGGTAAAGTATTCAGCCCATATTTATTGATTCGACACAAGGGGAGCCAAAGAATACTCTTAAGTATTTGCAGCTGAGTTGTCAATTCAACCACACCTGGAAACTTAGTATCTGTAGCAAGGTAATTTACTAGCAAGATAATATGGAAATAGCGATAACGGTAGCAAAAGTAGCGATGGTGTTTTTGAAATGATTGTAACAGTAGCAACAGAAAAGTAAATAAGCAACAAGCAATATGTGAAAAGCTCGTAGGCATTGGATCGGTGATGGAGAATTATGTCGGATGCGATTCCTCATGGAATAGTTATAACCTAGGGTGACACAAAACTAGCTCCAGTTCATCAATGTAATGTAGGCATGTATTCTGCATATAGTCATACGTGCTTATGGAAAAGAACTTGCATGACATCTTTTGTCCTACCCTCCCGTGGCAGCGGGGTCCTAGTGGAAACTAAGGGATATTAAGGCCTCCTTTTAATAGAGTACCGGACCAAAGCATTAACACATAGTGAATACATGACCTCCTCAAACTATGGTCATCACCGGGAGTGGTCCCGATTATTGTCACTTCGGGGTTGCCGGATCATAACACATAGTAGATGACTATTGACTTGCAAGATAGGATCAAAAACACACATATATTCATGAAAACATAATAGGTTCAGATCTGAAATCATGGCACTCGGGCCCTAGTGACAAGCATTAAGCATGGCAAAGTCATAGCAAAATCAATCATAAAACATAGTGCATACTAGGGATCAAACCCTAACAAAACTAACTCGATTACATGGTAAATCTCATCCAACCCATCACGGTCCAGCAAGCCTACGATGGGATTACTCACGCACGGCGGTGAGCATCATGGAATTGGTGATGGAGGAAGGTTGATGATGATGATGGCGACGATCTCCCCTCTCCGGAGTCCCGAACGGACTCCAGATCAGCCCTCCCGAGAGAGATTAGGGCTTGGCAGCGGCTCCGTATTGTAAAACACGATAATTCTTCATCTCTGATTTTTTTTCTCCCTGAAAGTGCATATATGGAGTCGGGGTAGATGTTGGTGGAGCAACAGGGGGCCCACGAGACAGGGGGCGCGCCCAGGGGGCGCCCCCACCCTCGTGGACAGGGTGTAGGCCCCCTGGCTTGGTTCTTTCCGCGGTTTTTTATATATTTCAAAGTAGTTCTCCGTTGAATTTCAGGTCATTCCAAGAACTTTTATTTCTGCACAAAAATAACACCATGGCAGTTCTGCTGAAAACATCGTCAGTCCGGGTTAGTTCCATTCAAATCATGCAAGTTAGAGTCCAAAACAAGGGCAAAAGTGTTTGGAAAAGTATATACGTCGGAGACGTATGAACCCCCCCAAGCTTAAACCTTTGCTTGCCCTCAAGCAATTCAGTTGATAAACCGAAAGTGATAAAAAAAAACTTTGACAAACTCGTTTTGCTCTTGTTGTTGTAAATATGTAAAGCCAGCATTCAAGTTTTCAGCAAAGATCATGAACTAACCACATTCACAATAACTTTCAGGTCTCATGTGTACTCATATCAATGGCATAATCAACTAGCGAGCAATAATAATAAACCTCGGATGACAACACTTTCTCAAAACAATCATAATATGATATAACAAGATGGTATCTCGCTAGCCCTTTCTGAGACCGCAAAACATAAATGCAGAGCACCTTTAAAGATCAAGGACTGACTAGACATTGTAATTCATGGTAAAGAGACCGAGTCACAATCATACTCAATGCAAATTAATAGCAGTACATGCAAATGACAATGATGCTCTCCAACTGGTGCTCTTTAATAAGAGGATGGTGACTCAACATAAAAGTAATAGATAGGCCCTTCGCAGAGGGAAGCGGGGATTTGTAGAGGTGCCAGAGCTCGATTTTTAAATAGAGATGAATAATATTTTGAGCGGTATACTCTCATTGTCAACATAACAACCAAGAATCTCGATATCTTCCATGCTACACAGATTATAGGCGGTTCCCAAATAGAATGGTGAAGTTTATACTCCCCCAACCACCAACAAGCACACTCCACGGCTAGCCCGAAACAACTGGTATCGTCCAAACCAGCAACAGCCCTGGGGAAGTTTTGTTTAATTATTATGATTTGAGCATGGGACTGGGCATCCCGGTTACCAGCCATTTTCTCATGAATGATGAGCATAGTCCACTCATCGTGAGAATAACCAACCTAGCATGGAAGATATAGACAGCCCTAGTTGATACATGAGTTATTCGAGCATACAAAACAGAATTTCATTTGAAGGTTTGGAGTTTGGCACATACAAATTTACTTGCAACGGTAGGTAGGTACCGCATATAGGAAGGTATGGTGGACTCATAGGGAATAACTTTGCGGTTTATGGAAGTGGATGCACAAGCAGTATTCCCGCTTAGTACAGGTGAAGGATAGAAAGAGACTGGGAAGCGACCAGCTAGAGAGCGACAACAGTCATGAACATGCATTTAAAATTAATCAACAATGAATGCAAGCATGAGTAGGATATAAATCACCATGAACATAAATATCATGGAGGCTATGTTGATTTTGTTTCAACTACATGCGGGAACATGTGCCAAGTCAGACCACTTGAATCGTTCAAAGGAGGATACCACCCTATCATACCACATCACAACCATCTTAATATCATGTTGGCACGCAAGATAGACCATTATAAAATCTTAGCTAATTAAGCATGGCATAAGCATCTATGATCTCTAATTGTCATTGCAAGCATGTTTCATTCATAATAGGCTGAATCAAGAATGATGAACTATCATATTTACAAAAACAAGAGAGGTCGAGTTCATACCAGCTTTTCTCATCTCAATCAATTCATCATATATCGTCATTATTGCCTTTCACTCGCACGATCGAACGGTGTGAATAATAATAATAGTGCACGTGCATTGGACTAAGCTGGAATCTACAAGCATTTTATACAAGGGAGAAGACAAAATAATATGGCTCAAGGTTAAATTAACAATAAAGCACATGAGAGCCACTAAACATTTTCATCATGGTCTTCTCCTCTTGAACCAAAGAAAAGAAAAGAAACTATTTACACGGGAAAGCTCCCAACAAGCAAAAGAAGAACGAGAAATCTTTTTGGGTTTTCTTTTAATTACTACTACTACAAGCATGGAAAGTAAACTAGCTAAAAGCTACAACTAATTTTTGTTGTTGTTTTTCTTAAGGTTTTTCTAGCACACAAGAAAAAGACTAAGAAAAGAATTGAAACTAGCATGGTTAGTACAATGAAAGAGTGTGAGCACTGACAACTAGAATAAGTGTGTGAACATGAATGTAATGTCGGTGAGAAATACGTACTCCCCCAAGCTTAGGCCTTTGGCCTAAGTTTGTCTATGGCCAATATTGGCCTGATGGATATCCAAAGTCGTAGTTGGGGTTGTACTGAGATGCAGCGGCTACTGCCTGGCGAGCTGCATTCCGGAGACGAGCTGCTCTCATTGTCTCCTTATACTCATTTGCCTCCTCCCTGGTTATAATATATCTCCCTTTTTCCTGAAAGTCTAAGAAGGTAGGAGCAAGGAGAGAAATATGGACAGTGTGACGCTTGTCAAAGATTAGTCGATATTGGAGGCATTGTTCATCCCTCTCTACATACTGATGGCTAACCATAGCATTATAATCTAAATAGGCAGGTGGCAATAGTGCATCATTTTCATGTATAGGCACACCAAGACGATGTGCTATGCAAGTGGCATAAATCCCACCAAATAAATCTCCATTTAAACCATTATGATGTAACCTGCGTGCAACAACTGCTCCCAAGTTATATTGTCTATCTCCTAACACAACACTCTTGAGAACACTAAGATCTGGGACGCACATATGGCAAGCCTCATCTTTGTCGTTGATGCATCTACCAATAAAGAGAGCAAAGTAATGAATAGCAGGAAAATGAATGCTTCCTATGGTAGCTTCTGTGATCTCTCTTGATTCCCCCACAGTGATACTAGCAAGGAAGTCTTTATATTCAGATTTGCGAGGTTCACTAATATTGCCCCACTCCGGGAGCTTACAAGCATCATTAAAATCTTCTAGGTCCATGGTGTAAGATTTATCATATAGATCAAACAGGACAGTGTGAGAGTTTCGTGAAGATGTAAATTTAAACCTTCTAACAAAGGTATCAGTTAAGTAATGGTACTAAGGACACTTATCTAGCATGAAGCCCTCGAGGTCAGCATTACGCACATATGCGTCAAACTCCTCCTTAATGCATGCCCGAACCATAAACTCCTCTGACGGCCATTCGTAGGGCCGCACTTGAGCTTCCCTCGGTAATTTATCGTCTGGCTCACGCATCGCGAGCCTTAGTCCTTGCTTCCAGGAGGAACCACCTTCGAAGATTTTCCTATGCATTTTTCTGAAATTTTTCTGAAACTTTTAGTGACTCAAAATAAAAGTGAACCAAACTCAACAAGATTGATAGCAACAACTCCTACAAGTGCCTAGAGACTATATCATGCATTAGAACTACTTGGGACCAAAGAAATTTAACATGCAAGCTCAAGAACAAGGTCACCACAGCAGCAAAAATTTGCAATAAATAAAGCACTAGAGCAAAAACTAATTGGACCAATGGAGGAGTCACATACCAAGGAACAATCTCCCCAAACAGTTTTGTGAATGGAGCTTTGAGCAAGGAGATCGAAAATGGCAGCAAGATGAACTAGAACTCGTGCTTGAGCTGGATAGTGATTTTTTTGGTAGGAAGAAGGAGTGTGTGGGTGCAAGAATAAGTGGAGGGGGCACGTGGGGCCCACAAGGCAGGGGGCGCGCCCAGTGAGGGTGGGCGCGCCCTGGACCCTCGTGGCCAGGTGTTGGCTCCCCCTGCTGTGTTCTCTGTGCCGAATATTCTAGAAAAAATCATATTTCATTTTTGGGGCATTTGGAGAACTTTTATTTTCGGGGTATTTTTTATTGCACGTATAAGTTTGGAAACAGACAGAAAATACTAATTTTGCTATATTTAATCTAATTAACAGAAAGTAAAAGGAGGATATAGAAAGTTGTGCTATCTAGATTCACCCATCTCATGCTCATCAAAAGGAATCCATTAACAAGGTTGATCAAATCTTGTTAATAAACTCTTTTCGAATAACATGAAACTGGAGAATATTCGAATAACACTAGGTTACCTCAATGGGGATATACATGTCCCCAACAATAAGAATATCATATGTCTTCTTGAAAGTAGGAAGAGGAAATTCAAAACCTCCAATAGTAATCTTTGAAATTTTTCCAATAGAATTGATACTGTGGACCTGAGGTTGTTTCCTCGGAAAGTGTATCGTATGCCCATTACCATTGACATGAAAAGTGACATTGCCTTTGTTGCAATCAATAACAGCCCCTGCAGTATTCAAAAAGGGTCTACCAAGGATAATAGACATACTATCGTCCTCGGGAATATCAAGGATAACAAAGTTCGTTAGAATACTAACATTAGCAACCACAACAGGCACATCCTCACAAATACCGACATGTATAACAGTTGATTTATCGGCCATTTGCAAATATATTTCAGTAGGTGTCAACTTACTCAAGTCAAGTCTACGATATAAAGAGAGAGGCATAACACTAACACCGGCTCCAAGATCACATAAAGCAGTTTTAACATAGTTTCGTTTGATGGAGCAAGGTATAGTAGGTACTCGTGGGTCTCCTAGTTTCTTAGGTATTCCACCCTTAAAAGAGTAATTGGCAAGCATGGTGGAAATTTCTACTTCAGGTATCTTTCTTTTATTGGTAATAATGTCTTTCATATACTTAGCATAAGGATTTGTTTTAAGCATATCAGTCAAACGCATACGCAAAAAGATAGGTCTAATCATTTCAGCAAAGCGCTCAAAATCCTCATCATCCTTTTTCTTGGATGGTTTAGGAGGAAAAGGCTTGGGTTTCTGAACCCATGGTTCTCTTTCCTTACCGTGCTTCCTAGCAACAAAGTCTCTCTTATCATAACGTTGATTCTTTGATTGTGGGTTATCAAGATCAAGAGCAGGTTCAATCTCTACATCATTATCATTGCTAGGTTGAGCATCATCATGAACATCATCATTAACATTATCACTAGGTTCATGTTCATTACCAGGTTGTGTCTCAGTATCAGAAACAGAGATATCATTGGGATTCTCATGTGTGTCAGTTACAGGTTCACTAGAAGCATGCAAAGTCCTATCATTTTTCTTTTTCTTCTTCTTAGAAGAACTAGGTTCATCTAAATTAGCTCTCTGATAATCTTGCTCAATTCTATTAGGGTGGCCCTCAGGATACAAAGGTTCCTGAGTCACTTTACCCCCTCTAGTTGCAACTCTAACAGCAAAGTCATTATTCTTACTATTTAATTCATTGAGCAAATCATTCTGAGCCTTAAGTACTTGTTCTACTTGAGTGGTAACCATAGAAGCATGTTTACTAATGAGTTTCAATTCACCTTAACTCTAGACATATAATCACTCAAGCGTTCAATCATATAAGAATTACGTTGCAATTGTCTACCAACATAAGCATTGAAGTTTTCTTGCTTCACAATAAAATTGTCAAACTCATCTAAGCATTGGCTAGCAGACTTATAACAAGGAATATCACCTTCATCAAATCTATAAAGAGAATTTACCTTTACTACCTGTGTCGGGTTATCAAGACCATGTATTTCTTCAATAGGTGGTAAATTCTTAACATCTTCATCTTTAATACCTTTTTCTTTCATAGATTTCTTTACCTCTTGCATATCTTTAGGACTGAGAAATAGAACACCCCTTTTCTTTGGAGTTGGCTTAGGGGCTGGTTCAGGAAGTGTCCAATTGTTTTCATTGGTTGACATATTATTCAATAGTAATTCAGCTTGATCAACTGTTCTTTCCCTGAACACACAACCATCACAACTATCCAGCTGGTCTCTTGAAGCATCGGTTAGTCCATTATAAAAGACATCAAGTATTTCATTCCTCTAAAGAGGATGATCAGGCAAAGCATTAAGTAATTGGAGAAGCCTCCCCCAAGCTTGTGGGAGAGTCTCTTCTTCAATTTGCACGAAATTATACATTTCCCGCAAGGCAGCTTGTTTCTTATGAGCGGTAAAAATATTTAGCAAAGAAGTAATAAATCATATCCTGGGGACTACGCACACAACCGGGATTAAGAGAATTAAACCATGTCTTAGCATCACCCTTTAATGAGAACGGAAATAACTTAAGGATATAGTATAACGAATCTTTTCCTCATTGGTGAATAGGGTACCTATATCATTCAACTTAGTAAGATGTGCCACAACAGTTTTAGATTCATAACCATGGAAAGGATCAGATTCAACCAAAGTAATTAACACAGGATCAACAGAGAAATCATAATCCTTATCAGTAACAAAGATAGGTGAAGTAGCAAAAGCAGGGTCATATTTGATTCTAGCATTCAAAAACTTTTCTTTCAGCTTAGCTAATAATTTCTTAAGATCATATCTATCATTGCAAGCAAGAAAGTCTCTAGCAGTTTCTTCATCCATAACATAACCCTCAGGAATAATAGGCAATTCATATCTAGGAGAATCTTCATCATCACTTTCATCTATATTATCAGTTTCAATATTTGCATTCTCCCTAACCTTAGCAATTTGTTCATCCAGAAATTCACCTAGTGGCACAGTATTATCAAGCATAGAAGTAGTTTCATCATACATAGCAGAAGTGACATCATCAAGAACATACGACATATCAGATTCAATAGCAGGAGTAGGTGTCGCAAATTTTCTCATAACACAAGGTGAATCAAGTGCAGAGCTAGATGGCAGTTCCTTACCTCCCCTCATAGTTGAGGGAAAGATCTTGGTTTTTGAGTCCTTCAAATTCTTCATAGTGATCAACAGATATAAATCCCAAGTGACTTAAAGAATATAGCTATGCTCCCCGGTTTTGATAACCCACAAGTGTAGGGGGTCGCAACAGTTTTCGAGGGAAAAGTATTCAACCCAAATTTATTGATTCGACACAAGGGGAGCCAAAGAATACTCTTAAGTATTTGCAGCTGAGTTGTCAATTCAACCACACCTGGAAACTTAGTATCTACATCAAGGTAATTTAGTAGCAAGGTAATATGAAAATAGCGGTAACGGTAGAAAAAGTAGCGATAGTGTTTTTGTAATGATTGTAACAGTAGCAACGGAAAAGTAAATAAGAAACAAACAATATGTGAAAAGATCGTCCGCATTGGATCGGTGATGGAGAATTATGTCGGATGCGATTCCTCATGTAATAGTTATAACCTAGGGTAATACAAAACTAGCTCCAGTTCATCAATGTAATGTAGGCATGTACTCTGAATATAGTCATACGTGCTTATGGAAAAGAACTTGCATGACATCTTTTGTCCTACCCTCCTATGGCAGCGGGGTCCTAGTGGAAACTAAGGGATATTAACGCCTCCTTTTAATAGAGTATCGGACCAAAGCATTAACACATAGTGAATACATGACCTCCTCAAACTATGGTCATCACCGGGAGTGGTCCCGATTATTGTCACTTCGGGGTTGCCGGATCATAACACATAGTAGGTGACTATTGACTTGCAAGATATGATCAAGAACACACATATATTCATGAAGACATAATATGTTAAGATCTGAAATCATGGCACTCGGGCCCTAGTGACAAGCATTAAGCATGGCAAAGTCATAGCAACATCAATCTAAGAACATAGTGGATACTAGGGATCAAACCCTAACAAAACTAACTCGATTACATAGTAAATCTCATCCAACCCATCACCGTCCAGCAAGCCTACGATGGGATTACTGGCGCACGACGGTGAGCATCATGGAATTGGTGATGGAGGAAGGTTGATAATGACGATGGCGACGATCTCCCCTCTCCAGAGCCCCGAACGGACTCCAGATCAGCCCTCCCGAGAGAGATTAGGGCTTGGCGGCGGCTCCATATCGTAAAACACGATAATTCTTCCTCTCTTATTTTTTTCTCCCCAAAAGTGAATATATGGAGTCGGGGTAGACATCGGTTGAGCAACAGGGGGTCCACGAGGCGCGCCCCCCACCCTCGTGGACACGGTGTGGGCCCCTTGGCTTGGTTCTTTCCGCAGATATTTTTTATATATTCCAAAATAATTCTCCATTGAATTTCACGTCATTCCGAGAACCTTTTGTTTCTGCACAAAAATAACACCATGGCAGTTTTGCAGAAAACAACGTCAATTCGGGTTAGTTCCATTCAAATCATGCAAGTTAGAATCCAAAACAAGGGCAAGAGTGTTTGGAAAAGTAGATACGTTGGAGAGGTATCACCGTTGTCTGGCGCCTCTCTTCCGTTGTTGCTGTGGCGCCGAAGACGGCTGCGGTGGCGGAGACGGCTGAGGGGGAGGAGGATTCTGCTGAGGGGCCTCCTCCGTTAGAGTCCGCTGAGGCGTGATACGTCTCCAACGTATCTATAATTTTTGATTGTTCCATGCTATTATATTATCTGTTTTGGATGTTTAACGGGCTTTATTATACACTTTTATATTATTTTTGGGACTAACCTACTAACCCAAGGCCGAGTGCAAATTGTTGTTTTTTGCCTATTTCAGTGTTTCGCAGAAAAGGAATATCAAACGGAGTCCAAACGGAATGAAACCTTTGGGAGAGTCGTTTTTGGAGCAAATACAACGCAGAAGACTTGGAGTAGACGTCAGGGAAGAAACGAGGCAGCCACGAGGGGGGGGGGGCGCCCAGGGGGTAGGCGCGCCCCCACCCTCGTGGGCCCCTCGTTGCTCCACCGACGTGCCTCTTCCTCCTATATATACACATATACCTTGAAAACATCTAAGAGCACGACGAAACCCTAATTCCACCGAAGCAACCTTCTGTTCCCATGAGATCCCATCTCGAGGCCTGTTCCGGAGTTCCACCGGAGGGGGCATCGATCATGGAGGGCTTCTACATCAACACCATAGCATCTCCGATGAGTTGTGAGTAGTTTAACACAGACCTTCGGGTCCATAGTTATTAGCTAGATGGCTTCTTCTCTCTCTTTGGATCTCAATACAAAGTTCTCTTCGATCTTCTTGGAGATCTATTCGATGTAATTCTTTTGCGGTGTGTTTGTCGAGATCCGATGAATTGTGGGTTTATGATCAAGATTATCTATGAACAATATTTGATTCTTCTCTGAAATCTTTTATGCATGATTTAAATATCTTTGCAAGTCTCTTCTAATTATCAGTTTGGTTTAGCCTACTAGATCGATCTTTCTTGCAATGGGAGAAGTGCTTAGCTTTGGGTTCAATCATGCGGTGTCCTTTCCTAGGGGCAGCAAGGCACGTATTGTATTGTTGCCATCGAGGATAAAAAGATGGGGTTTATATCATATTGCATGATTTTATCCCTCTACATCATGTCATCTTGCTTAAAGTGTTACTCTGTTCTTATGAACTTAATACTCTAGATGCATGCTAGATAGCGGTCGATGTGTGGAGTAATAGTAGTAGATGTAGAATCGTTTCGGACGTGATGCCTATATACAGCGATCATGCCTAGATATTCTCATAACTATGCGCTTTTCTATCAATTGCTCGACAGTAATTTGTTCACCCACCGTAGAAATCTGCTATCTTGAGAGAAGCCACTGGTGAAACCTATGGCCCCCGGGTCTATCTTCCATCATATAAATCTTCCATCAACTATTTATCTTTACTTTTCTTTTATTTTGCAATCTTTACTCTAAATCTATATAACAAAAATACAAAAAATATTATCTTATTATCTCTATCAGATCTCACTTTTGCAAGTGGCCGAAAAGGGATTGACAACCCCTTCATCGCGTTGGTTGCAAGGTTCTTATTTGTTTGTGTAGGTACGAGGGACTCGCGTGTAGTCTCCTACTGGATTGATACCTTAGTTCTCAAAAACTGAGGGAAATACTTATGCTACTGTGCTGCATCACCCTTTCCTCTTCAAGGGAAGAACAACGCAAGCTCAAGAGGTGGCAAGGCGGCGGAGACAGCTGACGTGCTAGAGACGACTCACGCAGCGGAGATAGCACAACTGGACTATGAGCAGGAGTCCGCTGAGGATCCGGCTGATTCTGCTGTGGTGGCGTCCAGTTTGGAAGCTTGAAGTGCTCCTTTCTCCATAGACAGGTACTCCTTAAAGCATTTTCCAGAAGAATACCCTCTTCACCTATAGGGTAGTCAAGCTCCAGCCCCTCAAATCCCTCCATTATTTCATCCACCGTCACAATAGCATAGCCATGTGGAATCGGGCGACAATGGAAAGTTCCCTCAACTTGAGGAGGTACAACAGAGCCGACCGCCGCCTTCAAGGTCAGGTTCTGGCATTTCGCCATTAGTACACAATGTTCAGCCTCCGTGATACTATCCATGGGGTAGCAAGTAGCCGTGAAATCAGTCTGAACGAGCTCCATGGAAGCCACGTTGCTTCTCCACTGAGATGGTGGGGTAGCTTCTAGGACAGCGTCAAAGGAAGGATCTTGGTGCCGATGAGATGGTTGGCCGGTAGCTCGCTGGCTCTCAAGTTCCTCTAGTTTCGCTAAGCTTGCACTGAGCTTCTGCATTTTGGTTTCTTCCTCTTTCTTCTTTCTCTCTCGGCTTCTATAACCACATGATGTGCCTCGTGTTCGTCCAAGGTGTTCAGGATTTCTGAGGGCTTCTGTCAGCTCGTGCTTCTCTCTGTCTGGAATGAACATCCCTTCCTGGGCAGCCTTGATTGCTTTCTCAAGCTTCTTGATGGGTATTGCAAGTTGATCGTTTGTCCAAACACACTTCCCTGATTCTGGGTCCAAAGTTCCCTCAACCCCGAAGAACCAAGTCCTACACCGATCTGGCCAATGTAATGTCATTGGTTGGACCTCTTTAGCCATCAGGTTATGCTCAGCTTTGTCCCACAACGGTCGGGCTTTGCTGTAGCCACCTGACCCCGTGGTATGGTGATACTTCTTCTTTGCAGCATTTTGCTTGTTTATCAGTGACCTTTCCTTACCCTTGTAAAATTTCTTGTAGGCCACAAATACGGGCTAGTGATCTCTTATCTTCTCATATTTACCGGTGAATTCTAGTGTAGCGACCAGACCTCAAACAGTCTGATCTCTATGCATCAGTGTCATCCCTGGATCAATAATGCTGACACGCACAATACTTGAAGGATTTATAAAAGAGTAGCAATCACACACTTCTTACATCGATAGTCCAACGATGAATTTATTACAAATAATATGGCTGAAGGCCATGTAATACGATAACAGCGGAAGTCTTGGAAGATAAGTGACTCCATCAACTCCAGCGGCATCACTGAGTGTAGAACCACGACCTAAAAGGCATCTTACTCGTCGTCTGAAAAGTCTGCAACATGAAACGTTGCAGCCCGAAAACGGGTCAGCACATGGAATATGCTGGCAAGGTAACACAAGAGAATGCAATGAAAATAAAGCTATACTATATGCAATATGGCTGGTGGAAAGCTCTATGGTTAAGTTTTTTGCGTAAAGCCATTTTTTCCCTACTTCAAAGGAATGCATTTTAATTAACTATCATGGTAGTTGAAACATCGTTGAGAAGATAGACATCCTCTCAACCCCAATTAAAGTTCATCATTAAACCCAACAAAATTAAATTAAAGTATCATGTTGAGATGCACAAGAAAATCCAAGTACTAGATACTCAAGACGTCCATAACCGGGGACACGGCTAATCATGATCAGTTTGTACACTCTGCAAAGGTTTGTGCACTTTTCCCACAAGACTCGATTGCCTCCGTTTGGTTTCTCGCACTGCATGGTGTTTGAGAAACGGATGACCGAGACATAGTCTTTCAGAAGCACTAGCACCTTACGATCGGGCGGACCGTACCAACCTACATCCCCTACATCTGCTAGTCCACCACTGTAAGAGTTCGCACAACTTACTCATACTATGCTAGAGCCCATAATAGCATTGTGGCTGCACACGGAAGTTTCTAGTATGAATAATCTCATGATCCCTTTGAGCCTGGGTGGCGGTCCAAAAGAAAAATAGGCAATCCTGGAATACCCAGATGCCTCAATCCACCCAGATGTGTGTTAAAGTTGCCACCTTAAGTTGAACCATTAATTAACAATCTCACATCTGTCATGGATTTCACTCACCCAATCCACGTCTACGAGCATAGCATGTCCTAGCAGCAAACGTAGAAGTAACTCCCAAAGGTTTGAATGTAATGCAGGTAATAGGTACTACCTCAATCTACTTCCCAATCCCACAAGTTAATTGATCATACTCATGCAATGTGTGAGGGTTTGAGTCAATGCAATGAAAACTGGGTAATTGGAAAGCATGATCAAAGTGTTACTTGCCTTGCTGATGATCCGCAAAACCTAGAGACTCAAAGTAGCAAGCGGCGCACTCCGGGTACTCTATCGCAATCAAACAAACAAGCATACAATAAGTACTTAACTAATGCACGGGTAAAACTCAAATAAGAGATCTAACCAGAAAGTTCAACTTAAGAACTCCGGTTTGCAAAAAGAATCAACTCGAAAGAAACAACGAAACTCAAACTGCAAAAGAAACGAGCTCCGATTTACTAGTTGGCCTAAAGTCAAATTTTACAGTAGCCAAAACTTTGTTCAAGTTGATTAAACGTAAAGAGGGCTTCGAGACGAAGATCTGGGATTTTGAATCACCTGATTCCGACTCTCGAGCGAAAAGAAAAACGAAAAACAAGATCAGGGCAGAAATCACGATTGGAATAACCACGGATAAATACCCTGAAAAAGAAAACGACGAACAGGCTAATGAACGAACGTTCGCTGTCTGCAGTTAACTAACGAAAACCGTTCGTTAAAACGAACGTACGGACGAACTTCCGCTAAATAGCTAAACCGAAAAAAACCGAATCGATCTATTCTAAAAAAACATATCTAGGTTTTCCTAAATAAAACCGATTGGTTAACCGAAAAAAACTAACTACCTCGAACTCCGGCGAACTCCGGCGGTCTCCGGCGATGGGGTGGCAGCGGCGGCTGCGAGGCGGCGGGGCGGCGGCGGCGCGGCGGCGCGGCGGAGGCGTCTGCGCAGCGGCGGGACGGTGGCGGCGACGGCTGGCGCGTCGGGCTAGGGTTAGGGCGAGGCTGTGGGGCGGGCGAGGCGTTGGGCCGGCGGGGCTGCGGCTTATAAAGCCCAGTCTCCTGGTCTGATACGAGACTAGGTCGGTTTCCTTTTTTTTAAATAGAGTCCCGGCGCAGAAAAACTAACGAAAGAAATTCCAAACGGACTCCAAAATTCCCGAAATAAATTTTCACCCGTCCTCTAATAATATTTAGGACAAAGTGAACATTTTTCCCCGTCCTAAATACAATTTTGAAAAATGCGTATTTTTCCTATGCAAATAAATCCGCAAATAAATCCAGAAAAATACCAAAAGTGATTTTAACATTTTTCCTCCAATATTTCTGTTATTTTGGAGAAGTCATATTATCTCCGCTCATATTCTGTATTTAGAAATATTTTTAGGAGAGAAAAATAATTAGAATCACAATGCCCTCGTACCGGTATTCGAGCGAACTCAAATACGAAAACGGTAAAATTCCCAACTCTCTCCGTAGGTCCTTGAGTTGCTTAGAATTTTTGAGGAACTCCACGAACAAAATGCAAAAACATGCAAATGCAATATGATCTATGTATAACATTCCAAATTGAAAATTTGGGATGTTACAAACCTACCCCCCTTAGACTGAATCTCGCCCTCGAGATTCGACTTGGCTAGAGAATAGGTGTGGCTGGTCCTTGCGTAGATCATCTTCTCGCTCCCAGGTGGCTTCTTCCTCGGTGTGGTGACTCCACTGAACTTTGCAAAACTTGATAACCTTGCTGCGAGTAACTCTGCTCGAAAATTCGAGAATCTTAACAGGCTTCTCCTCGTAGGTCAGATCACTGTCCAACTGAATTTCTTCCAGGGGTACTGTGTCTCTAAGCGGTATATCGGCCATCTCTGCGTGCACTTCTTAATCTGCGAAACATGAAACACGTCGTGCACTCCTGACAATCCTTCGGGCAATTCCAACTTGTAGGCAACCTCTCCCATGCGTTCCAAAACACGGTAAGGTCCCACAAATCTCGGGGCTAACTTCCATTTAACTCCGAAACGTTTAACTCCTCGCAGAGGCGATACTCTCAAGTAGGCTCTGTCTCCGATCTCATAGACTATCTCCTTGCGCTTCGAGTCTACATAACTCTTCTGCCTGGACTGGGCTACGTTCAGTCTATCTCGAACCAACTTCACTTTCTCCTCAGACTCTTTCATTAAGTCTGGTCCAAACAATTGTCGGTCTCCAACTTCATCCCACGACAACGGTGTTCGACATCTTCTTCCATACAATGCCTCGAACGGTGCCATCTTCAAACTGGCCTGGTAACTGTTGTTGTATGAGAACTCCGCGTAGGGCAAGTTGTCATCCCAACTAGATCCATAATCTAATGCACATGCTCTTAGCATATCTTCCAGAATCTGATTGACTCTCTCCGTCTGTCCATCAGTCTGCGGGTGAAATGATGTGCTAAATTCTAGTCTGGTACCCAAGGTTTCATGTAACTGATTCCAGAACTTTGAGGTAAACTGGGTTCCTCTATCTGATACAACACTCCTCGGAACTCCATGCAGACATACAATTCTGGTCATGTATATCTTAGCCAACTTTGCACTGGTATAAGTGGTTTTCATAGGAATAAAGTGGGCTACCTTCGTTAATCGGTCTACTACTACCTAGATTGAATCATATCCTGCTTTGGTCCTGGGCAATCCGGTGATAAAATCCATGCCAAGCTTCTCCCACTTCCATTCGGGTATTGGCATAGGTTGTAACAATCCTGCTGGCTTCTGATGCTCTGCCTTCACTCTCTGGCATACATCACAAACTGCTACATACTCCGCAATATCCTTCTTCATACCGGTCCACCAGAAAATATCCTTTAAATCCAAATACATCTTAGTATTTCCTAGGTGAATCGAGTATGGTGAATCATGGGCCTCCTGTAAAATCAACTTCCTGATCTCCGGGTCATTGGGCACATAGATTCGATCCTCAAACCATAGGGTGTCGTGTTCATCCTCACGAAAACCTTTAGTTTTTCCTTCGCTCATCCTCTCCTTTATAGCGACAACCTCTTTGTCCGCTTTCTGAGCTTCTCTGATTTTATCCATCAGAGTAGACTAGATTTCTAATGTTGCTACGTAGCCTCTCGGAACTATCTCCAAACGTAGTTCTCGTAGGTCCTCGGCTAACTCCTTGGGAAACTCCTCCATCATTAGGGTATTGACATGGCTCTTACGGCTTAGCGCATCAGCTACTACGTTAGCCTTTCCGGGATGATAATGCAATCTCACGTCATAATCCTTAATGAGTTCCAGCCATCTCCTTTGCCTAAGATTCAACTCCTTCTGAGTGAATATATACATCAAACTCTTATGATCCATATATACTTCACAATGGTTTCCAATGAGAAAATGTCTCCACGTCTTCAATGCATGCACTACGGCTGCTAACTCCAAATCGTGGGTGGCATAGTTCATCTCATGGGGTTTTAGTTGTCGTGAAGCATACGAAACAACTCTTCCTTCCTGCATAAGTACGGCTCCAAGTCCTCGACGTGAAGCGTCGCAGTACACCTCATAATCCTTATGTTGATCTGGCAGAATCAACACAGGGGATGAGACCAACCTTTGCTTCAACTCCTGGAAACTAGTCTCACATTCTTCTGTCCAACTGAACTTGGTGTCCTTTTTCAACAACTCCGTCATTGGCTTTGCAATCTTCGAGAAATTCTCGATAAATCTTCGGTAGTATCCTGCGAGTCGAAGAAGACTCCGGATATCTCCAACTGTTGTCGGTGCTTCCCAATAGGTCACAGTGTCCACCTTGGCGGGATCTACTGCTATTCCTTCTCCGGATATAACATGTCCGAGGAATCCGACTTCCTTCAACCAAAACTCACATTTGCTAAACTTGGCATATAACTGATGTTCTCTGAGCTTCTTCAATACCAAACGTAAATGTTCTTCATGCTCCTCTTCATCCTTCGAGAAGACCAAAATATGATCTATGAACACTACGACAAACTTATCCAAATACTCCATAAACACTTTGTTCATCAGGTTCATAAAGTATGCCAGTGCGTTTGTCAGACCAAACGACATAATGGTATACTCGTACAACCCATACCTAGTGGTAAAGGCCGTCTTAGGTATATCTTGCTCTCTGATATTCAATTGATCGTACCCTGATCGCAGATCGATCTTAGAAAAGACTTTAGCTCCTTGCAATCTATCGAACAGATCATTGATCATTGGCAGTGGGTACTTGTTCTTGATCGTTACTTCGTTCAATCCGCGGTAATCAACAACCATTCTTAACGATCCATCCTTCTTCTCCACTAGAAGTACTGGCGAACCCCAAGGCAAAGAACTTGGGCGTATGAATCCTTTATCCAGTAACTCCCTAATCTTCTTCTTAATTTCCTCCAAATCCTTTGCGGGCATTCTATAGGTTCTCTTAGAAATTGGCCCGGTGCCTGGCAAAAGTTCAATCAAAAACTCTATATCTCTATCCGGTGGCATGCCAGGTAACTCCTCTGGAAACACATCCGGATAATCCTTCACTACTGGCACTTCCTCCTGAACAACTCCTGACAAGGAATTTAATCTACTCCTCTTTGACTCATGCCGGGATACATACTTGATCCTTCTTCCTTCCGGCGTAGTAAGCAAAATGGTCTTACTGGCACATTCAATATTCCCTTCATACTTAGATAACCAATCCATGCCTAATATCACATCCAGTCCTTGAGATTCCAATACTATTAGGTCCAAAGGGAATATGTAATTACCAATCCTTAAGGGCAACTGATCACACCATGACTTAGCCATATACTCTGCTCCTGGTGAGGTTACTAACATGGGCGATCTAAGGGCTTGGGTCGGCAGCTTATACTTATCCACAAATCTCCTTGAAATATATGAATGCGATGCACCAATATCGAAAAGAACGAGTGCAGTAAAGGACTTAACTAAGAACTTACCTATAACTGCATCTGGTTGCTCCTCTACCTCCTCCACAGTCACGTGGTTCACTTGTCCTTTGTTGAACGGGTTGGGCTTCTTCCCGGCGCTTCCATTGTTGTTCCCATTCTTAACTTCTGGGCATTCATTAGCATAATGTCCAGTATTCCCGCACTTGTAACAACTGACATGGCTAAAATCCCTCTTGGTGGGTGTGGATGGTGTAGGGCGGTTCTGGCTTCCATTGGCTCCATTCCCATTTCCATTGCCATTCTTGGTGCCATTGTGATTGTCCGAGCTACCTCCTCCATGGGTATGCTGAAACTGTCCTACCGCTTTAGGGGTAAAGCGAGCCTTCTGCTGAGCTCCAGAGTTATACTTTCCTTGCCGGTACTTCCTCTTGCGACTCTCAATCTGCTGATGCTTCCTTTCAATCATTAGGGCGCGGTCAACCAACTCCTGGTAGTTATTGAAAGTTGCCACCATCAATTGTACACTCGTCTCATCATTCAGCCCTTCCATGAATCTCTCCTGCTTCTTGGCATCTGTGGCCACATCATCTGGGGCATAACGAGATAGGGTACTAAACTCATCCACGTACTGAGCTACAGTATGATTCCCTTGTCGCAAATTACGAAACTCCTGCTTCTTCATACTCATTGCTCTAGTAGAGACATGGGCGGTACGAAAAGCTTGCTGAAACTGATCCCAAGTGACATTGGCTACAGGGTAAGTGGCTATGTAATTCTCCCACCATGCTGCGGCTGGTCCAGACAACTGGTGTGCAGCAAATCGCACCTTTTCAGCATCCGAGCAATTGGCGGTGGTCAAATCCCTTCCAATCTTGCGTAGCCAGTCATCAGCCACAATTGGTTCGATGCTGCTAGCAAACACGGGTGGTTGCAACCTTAAGAAACGTGTCAGGTTGTCCACAGGTGGTGGTGGTGGAGGGTTGTTGTTGTTGTTGTTGTACTGGTTGTTCTGAGTGTTCTGGACAAGAAGTTGCATCAGGGTGTTCTGCTGCTGGATCAACTGAGTGAGCTCAGGGGGAAACTCGAATTCACATCTTGGAGGCATCTGATGGGCGTAAAGGGAAGAGATTAGAATAGAAATGGGGTCTAAGGGAAAATCACTACCCATATGCACATGAGACAAACACACAATCATATCACACCACAAACAAGGTCTTACAAATCTAACGATCGTTACAAAAGTGCTCTAAAACTAATATATGGAGGTAACTACTAGTCACAGGGTGGTCATCTAAAAATATTGATCAGCAGAGGATTCCATAATGTCTGCTCCAGCTTCATCTTCATAGTCTTCATCCTTGCTATCCTCAGCTTCCGAATCCGTGTCATCTATGATGATATAGTCTTCCGGTGGAATCTCTTTGGGTTCTTCTTCCTCGTCTTCTTCTCCCATGAGTATCCCTAACTTCCGGGTCAAATCATCATTCTTCTCCACAAGTATCTTCATCTCCTCCTCATATCCATCGCGTGTAGACTTGAGTTCTTCTTCTAGCTCCAAATTCCTATTTAGGGCCTTCTTCAAATCTATCATCCCAGCACACATCTGGTGCTCCTGGCGACGAATGTGGTGATTCAACTCCTGGATGAATGCTGCAATGGGCATATCCTTCCGAGTGCTGATCATATCCCAATTCTCATCTCGGCGTCCACAAATCTGGTAAATGGTGTCCTTTAGCTCCTGCTTGTAGACTTCTCCAATCCTTCCCATAGCAATGTGGGATGCCATACTCCTTCCTAGGCTCCATGTAGGTGCATTAAAGGAAAATGCTATGAGTGAGGTGACGGGTGCGAACGTCCTTCCTAGAACTTGAGCTTGAATCAACCAACGCTCCTCCTCAGGTAGAGTGGCATTGTAGGTTCCAGTGAAACTTGGTAATCCAATATTGAGATATCTTGTGACTTCCTTCAGGTGTCGTCCAAAGGGTGTATCATCATCCAGTTGCATGAACTTGTGCTTTGCTTCCACCATCCTAAAGAGTAGAAAAGATGAGGAGTCAGAAGAGAGAAGAGTGAGTAGTGTTCTAGGGCTTGTCTTAGTGGTCGTGTCCTATAGTCAGCGTGTGCTATGATACCATCTTGTAGCGACCAGACCTCAAACAGTCTGATCTCTGTGCATCAGTGTCATCCCTGGATCAGTAATGTTGACACGCACAATACTTGAAGGATTTATAACAGAGTAGCAATCACACACTTATTGCATCGATAGTCCAACGATGAATTTATTACAAATAATATGGCTGAAGGCCATCTAATACGATAACAGCGGAAGGCTTGGAAGATAAGTGACTCCATCAACTCCAGCGGCATCACTGAGTATAGAACCTCGACCTAAAAGGCATCTTACTCGTCATCTGAAAAGTCTGCAACATGAAACATTGCAGCCCGAAAACGGGTCAGCACATGGAATATGCTGGCAAGGTAACACAAGAGAATGCAATGAAAATAAAGCTATACTATATGCAATATGGCTGGTGGAAAGCTCTATGGTTAAGTTTTTTCGTAAAGCCAATTTTCCCTACTTCAAAGGAATGCATTTTAATTAACTATCATGGTAGTTGAAACATCATTGAGAAGATAGACATCCTCTCAACCCCAATTAAAGTTCATCATTAAACCAAACAAAATTAAATTAAAGTATCATGTTGAGATGCACATGAAAATCCAAGTACTAGATACTCAAGACGTCCATAACCGGGGACACGACTAATCATGATTAGTTTGTACACTCTGCAGAGGTTTGTGCACTTTTCCCACAAGACTCGATCGCCTCCGTTTGGTTTCTCGCACTGCATGGTGTTTGAGAAACGGATGATCGAGACATAGTCTTTCAGAAGCACTAGCACCTTACGATCGGGCGGATCGTACCAACCTACATCCCCTACATCTGTTAGTCCACCACTGTAAGAGTTCGCACAACTTACTCATACTATGCTAGAGCCCATAATAGCATTGTGGCTGCACACGGAAGTTTCTAGTATGAATAATCTCATGATCCCTTTGAGCCTGGGTGGCGGTCCAAAATAAAAATAGGCAATCCTGGAATACCCAGATGCCTCAATCCACCCAGATGTGTGTTAAAGTTGCCACCTTAAGTTGAACCATTAATTAACAATCTCACATCTGTCATGGATTTCACTCACCCAATCCACGTCTACGAGCATAGCATGTCCTAGCAGCAAACGTAGAAGTAACTCCCAAAGGTTTGAATGTAATGCAGGTAATAGGTACTACCTCAATCTACTTCCCAATCCCACAAGTTAATTGATCCTACTCATGCAATGTGTGAGGGTTTGACTAATGCAATGAAAACTGGGTAATTGGAAAGCATGAGCAAAGTGTTACTTGCCTTGCTGATGATCCGCAAAACCTAGAGACTCAAAGTAGCAAGCGGCGCACTCCGGGTACTCTATCGCAATCAAACAAACAAGCATACAATAAGTACTTAACTAATGCATGGGTAAAACTCAAATAAGAGATCTAACCATAAAGTTCAACTTAAGAACTCCGGTTTGCAAAAAGAATCAACTCGAAAGAAACAACGAAACTCAAACTGCAAAAGAAACGAGCTCCGATTTACTAGTTGGCCTAAAGTCAAATTTTACAGTAGCCAAAACTTTGTTCAAGTTGATTAAACGTAAAGAGGGCTTCGAGACGAAGATCAGGGATTTTGAATCACCTGATTCTGACTCTCGAGTGAAAAGAAAAACGAAAAACAAGATTAGAGCAGAAATCGCGATCGGAATAACCGCGGATAAATACCCCGAAAAAGAAAACGACGAACAGGCTAACGAACGAACGTTCGATGTCTGCGGTTAACTAGCGAAAACCGTTCGTTAAAACGAACGTACGGACGAACGTCCGCTAAATAGCTAAACCGAAAAGAACCGAACCGATCTATTCTAAAAAAACAGATCTAGGCTTTCCTAAATAAAACCGATCGGTTAACCGAAAAAAAACTAACTACCTCGAACTCCGGCGAACTCCGGCGGTCTCCGGCGAGTGTGCGGCGGCGCGGCTGCGAGGCGGCGGGGTGGCAGCGGCGCGGCGGCGGGGCGGAGGCGGTGGCAGCGGCGGCGGCTGCTGGCGCATCGGGCTAGGGTTAGGGCGAGGCTGTGGGGCGGGCGAGGCTTTGGGCGGGCGGGGCTGCGGCTTATAAAGCCCAGTCTCTTGGTCCGATACGAGACTAGGTCAGTTTCCTTTTTTTTAAATAGAGTCCCGGCGCAGAAAAACTAACGAGAGAAATACCAAACGGACTCCAAAATTCCCGAAATAAATTTTCGCCGTCCTCAAATAATATTTAGGACAAAGTGAACATTTTTCCCGGACCTAAATGTAATTTTGAAAAACGCGTATTTTTCCTATGCAAATAAATCCGCAAATAAATCCAGAAAAATACCAAAAGTGATTTTAACATTTTTCCTCCAATATTTCTGTTATTTTGGAGAAGTCATATTATCTCCGCTCATATTTTGTATTTAAAAATATTTTTAGGAGAGAAACATAATTAGAATCACACTACCCTCGTACCGGTATTCGAGCGAACTCAAATAAAAAAACGGTAAAATTCCCAACTCTCTCTGTAGGTCCTTGAGTTGCTTAGAATTTTCGAGGAACTCCACGAACAAAATGCAAAAACATGCAAATGCAATATGATCTATGTATAACATTTCAAATTGAAAATTTGGGATGTTACATCTAGAGTCTCGTCTTTGTGGACAAACTTTGTGTTCAAATGTTTCTTCCAGTTATTGAATAGTTCTGACATCTTCTTAAGTGCAAACGCGTTGACTTTTGGTTGTATAACTAGGTTATTATGATCCTCCTCTGGCGGTAGGCTGAAATTTTTCACCAGCGAGTTCCAAAGATCGTTCTTCTGTCTGTCCTCGACATAAGAAAATTGAGGGTCCGTCTTCTTATCCATTCTTGGATGCTAATCGCGATGATATCCCTAACAACAACTCTGCACTGATGTACAAATGCGTCCTTGGTCCGCTTGGGAGCAATCAATTGGCCATCTCGAGTGATTTATTCGATCGTGAACCTTTCATCCTGGCCCAACCTTTTCTTAGGGTCTCGTCTCCTTAACAAAGTTTTGCTTGATCCGGAGGGCTATAAAAGTAGAAAGAAGCATTAATATATGTGTATGCAAAATAATTAATGCATCTAAAAGCAAAAAGAGGCTGACAGAAGAAAGTACCTCTCCGGACTGTGCAACAGTTAAGGCTCCGTCCTCCGTTCGGTCACCGGAGCCGTGATCATGATCTCCTTCCTCCGCCATTCGGTCACCTCTATCGTGATCATGATCTCCTCCCTCCTCCTCTCCTTCCTGACCATCGGTGTCATTGAGAAACGACAAGGGATCACCTCCGGCGAGGATTATATCCCCCAGCAACTCTTCTTGTTCTAAGTCTCTGTCCATAGTAGTTTCTGCAAATATTACAACCATGAGAGATGAATTAGTGGCAAACATAGACCTAGCTAATCACAACAATGAATCATATGCATATATGAGCAATGGATTAGTCGCAAACATCATGCAAAGTTATCTGGGGTTATACTTTCGAGAGAGGATACTTCGCGGACCGCCTCTCTCATGCATGTCCGACGTCCCTCGGCCTCGAGAGTTTGTCGGGTAGGGGCGGGAGGGGGTAGGAGATCGACAACGCTCTTTCTTCTAGGGTTTGGGTGGCCTTGAGAGTTGGTCGGGTAGGGTGGTAGGGGTAGGAGAAGTTCATATTTCTTGTTAGGAAAATTCATTGTCTCTTGGAGAGGTTCACTCTGATGGAGTTCGGCTGGTGCTGGGGTGTGGTTCCCATACACAACACACGACGATGTGATGTTTTTTAATTCAGTTCCATTATATTGTTGGATTTTTTGTTGTTGTTAAAAGTCAACTGTAGTTCGCTTGTGTCATATGCATATGTTTGGTTCACACGACCGCGGCTCGGGAGAAAATCTTATGCATTAGTACAGAGGAGTACAAATTCATAGAAAATGTCTGATTTGATTTGCAGTACAATACAAGGTACATAGGAGTTCACTTTGCAAAAAAAGTACAAAGGAGTTCCCTTCCTATTATTTTTGGAGAAATTGCTTTTGCCAATTTGTATGGACATAGTTTACAATTTGTTAAAAATCGATGCAAGTCACTAAGAAAACCTTGGCGGTGCACTTTGCACAAACAAAAGGCGATGAAGTTTACCTTGTCGTATGTGTTGCTAAAAAAAGTAAAAGAATTATTTTGGTCAAAAAACTAATGCAGTTCTCTAGCTTCATCCACGTAATTCAAAACTCGTTGAAGACCTTCAAATAAGGACACAAATCGATATGGTTCATTTGCTCTCGTCTCAACGATCCACTCTTGTTCAAAAAAAAGTTAGAAAAACGGATTACAAAAACAAAAAAAAACTCGTCTGTGTTTAAATAAGGACACAAATTGATGTGGTTCATTTGCCCTCGTCTCAACGGTCCACTCTCGTTCATAAAAATGTTAGAAAAAAGGATAATAAAAATTCGTGTGAGAAAATATACGTACGTTAAAAGAAATCATGAAGTTCACTTGACCGTCTGATGCAGTGTGATTTTCGTCCGATATAGTGCGGTTTTCTATCTGGTGCAGTATACACGATGATTTGGGTGTCGTGAAAAACAGAGTGTCCGTGTTTCAGTAAATTCAAAATTGCTCTTAAACCGTAAGGAATTAGAGAGCATATTCTACATGAAAAAGTTGCGCCTCGTCGATATCTTTCTAACGGCGTATAATTTGAATTATTCCGATCACTGTTTTGTAAAAATTTCGCGAAAAGCGGCTGCTGCCTCTCGTCATTAGCCGCACGATTTTCAAAATTAACTAAAAACTGTAAGGAATCTCAAAAATATTCCAATATATGAAAGTTGTGCCTTGTCATTAGATTTCCAACGGCATATCACACTCCTTGTTTCGACGAACGGTTAGAAAACTGGAGCTAAAACACTACCGAAAATCGTAAAAAATCCGAAAAAACCCAATTCCACGATTTAATAAATTTGAAACTGCTTTTAAACCGTAGCGAATTAGAAAAATAGTAGATATGAAAAAGATGCGCCTCGACGATATCTTTCCAACGGTGTATCATATGTTTCATTCCAACGAGCGATTTAGAAAAAAAACACGAAAAAAAATGCTCGCTGACATTATTCATGGGTCGCACCGTTTTTAAAACTGCTCTTAAACCGTGAGGAATCTCGAAAAGTGTTCAACATGGCGAAGTAGCCCATAATCCATAGCTTTTCAACGGTATATTACACGCATTGTTCGGATAAACGGTTAAAAAAGTAGAGCAAAAAAGGTACCAAAAAAACAACACGTACAGTTTTTTCAACATGAAGTTCGCTGGTCAATATGTTGCAGTACCTCTGCTACTAAGAATGCAGTGCCCTCACGTTATGCGTGCAGTGCGGAAGTGTTATCACAATAATTATTCTACTAATATTAGCAGAAAAGCAAACCTATGCAACAATCTTGTGGAGGTGGCAATCGTAGCCACATGTTGAGGTTGGGATCCGGTCTTGATCTTTGCCATCTTTGCATTTCTCATATTTAAGATGCATAAATTTTATTTCCTCTTTTAGATGTATTTGGACCACACACGCATATGCCTATGCACTAGGCCCAGCCCGTAGGCTGTCACCTCTGCGGCGCGGCAGACCTCGGCCCGCGTGAAAAGGTTCCAAGCCCACAAAAGGTTCCCACACACGGGCTGTGCGCAGTAGATAAAGGTTTGTGCATCGATTTTTTCGCCTGTTTTTTTCTGTTGGTCTGCGTATCTCACGCTAGCCTTCCTCGTTGTTGCCTCCTCGTACTCTCTCTGACTCTCTCCATATCTTCCCGTTCAGATCCACATCATGACCACACCTCTGATCCAGCCATGGCCTCCCCGTGCCTCTCCTCTCCATCACTCACCACCACCGCCATAACATGGAGCTCACCCGTCCACCATTTCTTCCTCCATCGTTCCTGCTACGCCGGTCTCCACCACCGACCTCTCTAAGTTCACCTTTGGCTCCCGATGTCGCCGTGTGTCTCCGTCAAGGGAGCTGCGTTGCTTCCCTCTCCAACAGGCCACCTTCCCCTCATCTCAGATCCCTCCGTTTGTGGTCATGGATGATGTGCAGGCCGCTCGTGCTACTCGTGGAGCTGGCCTTCTCGAGCTCGGTGTCATCGTGCTCCCCAACCCCCTCCGCTAGCGTCAGATCCGGCAAGCCGGCCGAAGAGCACCAGCATCACGCCCTCCCCACCATGGTAGGCCGAGCTCCTCCTCACGCTGGCCTCCTCCATCAAGGTTGGCGAGCTCCCTCTCCTCTGCAACGGCCTCGAGGTCGACAGTATGACAAAATTGAAAGATCGATACTGTGTAATATAATGGTGGTGTGAATTCGATTTCTGTGATGAACTGAAGAATTTTTTGTGTGTAAGTTGAATTACTTCTCGACTTGCTGCTCATACAGCGCCTCGCTTCAAATTCCCCACTTCGTCCTAATCCGGTTCAGGTATATACTATGGCTTGTTCTTGTTATACACTTCTATATTATTTTTGGGACTAACCTATTGACCCAAAGGCCTAGTCGAGATTGCTGTTTTTTTTGCCTATTTTAGGGTTTTACAGAAAAGGAATATCAAACGGAGTCCAAACGGAATGAAACCTTCGGGAGAGATATTTTTGGAGCGATTTCTGCACGGGAGACTTGAGAACCACGGAATAGGGCTGACGTGGCGTCCACGAGGGTGGGGGACGCCCCGCCCCCCCTACAGGGCGCGCCCCCTGCCTCGTGGGCCCCATGTTTGGACCCCGGTGCCCTCCTTCCTCCTATATATACCTATGTACCCCGAAAATATCAGACACAGAGAAAAAAACCCTAGTTAACCACTGCAACCTTCTGTTCCCGTGAGATCCCATCTTGGGGCCTGTTTTGGGGCTCCGCCGGAGGGGGGATCTACCACGGAGTGCTTCTACATCATCATCATCGCCTCACCATGAGTTGTGAGTAGTTTACCACAGACCTTCGGGTCCATAGTTAGTACCTAGATGTCTTCTTCTCTCTCTTTGGATATCAATACCAAGTTATCCTCGGTCTTCAAGGAGATATATTTGATGTAATCTCTTTTTGCGGTGTGTTTGTCGAGATCCGATGAATTGTGGGTTTGTGATCAAGATTATCTATGAGAAATATTTGGTTATTTTCTGAACTCTTTTATGTATGATTATAATATCCTTGCTAGTCTCTTCGAATTATTGGTTTGGTTTGGCCTACTAGATCTATAGTTCTTGCAATGGGAGAAGTGCTTGGCTTTGGATTCAATCTTGCGATGTACTTTCCCGGTGACAGTAGGGGCAGCAAGGCACGTATTCTATTGTTGCCATCGAGGATAAAAAGATAGGGTTTATATCATATTGCTTGAGTTTATCCCTCTACATCATGTCATCTTGCTTAAGGCGTTACTCTGTTCTTATGAACATAATACTCTAGATGCATGCTGGATAGCGGTCGATGTGTGGAGTAATAGTAGTAGATGCAGAATCGTTTCGGTCTACTTGTTACAGACGTGATGCCTATATATAATGATCATGCCTAGATATTCTCATAATTATTCGCTTTTCTATCAATTGCTCGACAGTAATTCGTTCACCCACCGTAGAATTCTGCTATCATGAGAGAAGCCACTAGAGAAACCTATGGCCCCCGGGTCTATTCTCAACATATCAATCTACAATCTACTTTACTTTTCCTTTTTACTTTCTGTTCTTATATCCAAAAATATCAAACTATCCTATCTATCAGATCTCACTTTCATAAGTGACCGTAAAGGGATTGACAACGCCTTATCGTGTTGGCTGCGAAGTTCTTATTTGTTTGTGCAGGTGCCAGGGACTCGCGCGTGGTCTCCTACTGGATTGATACCTTGGTTCTAAAAAACTAAGGGAAATACTTACGCTACTGTGCTGCATCACCCTTTCCTCTTCGAGGGAATACAACGCAAGATCGAGAAGTAGCAAGAAGAATTTCTGGCGCCGTTGTCGGGGAGGCTTACGCAAAAGTCATATACCAAGTACCTATCACAAACCCTTATCCTTCGCATTACATTTATTTGCCTCTCATTTTCCTCTCCCCCACTTCACCCTTGCCGTTTTATTTGCCCTTCTTTTTGCTGTGTGTTTACCGTTCGCTTGCTTCTTGTTTGCTTGTGTGTTGAATTGCTTGTTTGTCACTATGGTTCTCCCTATCAGTGTTGACTGTCACCTCAAGAGGTTGGAGGAGATCGAAAACAATGTTAGACATTTTATGTCTGTGCAATTTGAACATAATGATTTCTTTAGAAACGAGCTCAAGGAATAGAAAAACTTTATGGAGTACATGAATAAATACCTTGATGATATGTCTAAGGAATTTTATGGTTTGAAATCTCAGTTTGCTCATCTTGAGAACTTAATAGCCCAAATTTCCGATAAACAGTCCACCTTAGTTAATAAGATGGCTGCTAAACCGGAAGAGCATGAAAATAAAGATGAAGATCTAAAAGTTATTGATGTGTCTCCTATTAGATCCTTGTTTTCTAGTATTAATCTTGATAAACATGAGATTGGAGATGAGTCTACTTTAATTAAAAGGTGTCCCGATGTACTACATTATGGAACAACGGGGGGAGTACAAGATAATATAACAACATGGGGTGAGTGGGGAGACTATGGCGACTCCCACCTCCCACCGCTCCCACCCACCATTGACGGCGATCTCTCCACACCACCTCTAATCCGAGGTTTCTCTTCGATCAATCTCTTCGGCGTCTTCTCCTCTACTTGGTGATATCATTTTCTTATGGCGATCTCCTCTGGATCAACCCTTGGCTTGGATTTCTCCAAGGGTTTTGAGTTTGCGGATAAGGTTTTCAGATCTACTAGTCTTACCATTCATCCTACGGATGACACTGGTCATTTCACGATGGTTGTATCTTTTGGGAGACATGACTTTCGTCTCACGGAACATTATGTTGCGGTGGCTTTGGAAGCGGCCATTGGAGGTTCTGCTATTGAATTGGGAGTCTCATACATACATGATAAGGTTTATTCTTTCAATGTCTCCTCTAAGCAAGTTGGATTTCTTGTTCTTAGTCTTCGTTCTTTTACTTGCTTGAATTTCAAATGTTACTTCAACCTTTGGGGTCGTGGAGGCCCTAATTGGGAACATGAGTTCCATCGTTGGAATCTTGAATGTGATGCTGAATGGTTCCTCATTAGTCCATCCAAGAGGCGAGCTGCCCTTGGTATGCTAGCTATGCATCACCCACCTCGTAAGTCCTCTCTTAGATCGGGCAAGCACGTTCGGAAAAAGATTTCTTTTGCCACAATGCAAAATTATGAGGTTTGCAAGGGCTACAGATACCCTGCAATGCAGGATGAGATTGATTCCATTACTGAAGCGGGTTATGAGATTTCTGCTCATGAGAGGGCTATCATCCACCCCTCGCTGCCGGCAAGCTTGCGTTGGACGGCGGCGTCGCCGCCTATTATTTTTGGCAGAGTTCAATCCGCGGATTTCTCTCACCTTGATATTTCGGCGGGCTTATCGCAACCACATGATCTGCATGATCGAGATACGTTGTTGGCTTCAAACACGCCGAACCCGGAATCATCGGCTCCCCATGTTGGGTCTGCATCTATTGGGCCGACTGAGCTTCCTGACATGTTACAGGTTGATATTCCATCGTCGCAGGAGGCGCGCGATCAGTTTGACGACATGGTAGATGACATGGTGGCCCGTGTGTTAACATGCACTTAATGTTTTCAAAAGGGCCACATGTCAGTCTCCTGTCCGGTTTGCTTAGCTTGCAATCACTCTGGTCACCGAGGCTTTCAATGCAAGCAATGGGCAAAGGATAACGGCCTAGTTTGGAAAGTTAAAAATATGTCACAAAATCTTGGTAAATCGAAGGAGGTGGAATCCGCACCTGCCACGAGACCTCCTTCTATTCAACCTCCATGGGACTCCTCGGTTTTAGAGACGACTACCCACGCACACCTGCAGCGTATTGTCACATCGCTGCCGTCCTCTCCTGTTGGCCAAGCTCCTTCCTCGCCGCCTCCATCATCAATGGCTAACTTTGCCATTGATCCTTTGGAGTTCATCCCGCCGGGGTTTGATGTCATCGATGGAGGACCAACCCGGCTACCTCGGACGTTTCTTTCTCCGACGGTTGCTCTGGATCAACGCCATGAGCAGTATGCTATCGGTATCGTTGAGCCTTCACCGCCGCGTGGCCAGATTCAACAGTTTCGTCAGGTGGTTAGTGATTTTGTTATGACTCAACTTCATCGCGGTGTTCTTAGCGACCAGCATTGGATTGAGGGTGTTGGCTTGTTTGAGTTTCGAAGTGCTGCATCTAGGCATGCTATCATGGATCATCCACCTTACAACCTTGGCAATGGTCACTTTGTACGCTTCATACCGCACAACCATGGCATCAATCATAGAGCTATCCAAGGTTTTCGTAGAGGTTGGATTATGATGTTGGGAATTCCACTAGATTATCGCACCACCAAATACATATCTGATGCAGTTAGTACTTTTGGCCATTTTCATCAATGGCACCAAGAGGATCCGCGTATAGTATGCACTTTGGTCTATGCCTCATTGCCATGTCCTGAGCAAGTTCCGCGTGATGTAGTTTATCGTGAATATGGTGACTTTGGTGCTACTAGAATTTCTTGGACTGCATCGGTGTACTTTCTCTCGGCGGAGTTTGCAGATATTCTCCCCGCGGATGAAGACCAGATGCCACTCAATGGAAATCCGCACCCTCTCCCTAGACACCTGCAGTTTGACAATATTAACTTTGTTATGCCGGAATACCCCCAGTTAGGGTGGAACGACCCACCAGAGCCGTCACGTATCAACCATCCACTTCAGCATGATCTGCATAATGATGAGGTTGTCGTTGAGGATTGGGTCCAAGACAATAACCCACAGGCGGTTTCTCAGGAATCAGTGGTTATGCAAAACTCTGGGCCAGCTTCCAGTTCTGATGGGGACAGCAAGCAAGCTTTAGCAGTCTATCAGCCTCCCGCTATTCAGGCGGCGATCTTCGTTGGTCGTGTGCTGACAGTTTTTGGTCCACAGATTCCACCTGAGATGCTTTGGACTCGGTGCTTTGCTAGTATGATGTCGTTTGTTTAGACTATGCAGATTCCCAAAGGTATGCTACCGCTCAGCCCTTTTAAGCCGATCATATTATCAAAAAGATCCTGGGAAGTTTTGTTTTCAAACACTCACCTCTGCAATGAGCTGGTCTTCAAGCCGTCTCCACACTGCTTAGTTGAGGTAGTTCGCTCAAAGCCAAGAGTTGTTCGTTCTCTCTGTTTCGATGAAGCTACAGAATCAGACGAGGCAATTGCTCCTTCAGGTATGCCACTTCTAAAAGATGTGGAGATGGCCTCTTTCAGTTTCACTACAACGGCTAAAAAGCAAAGACGCCGCAAGATCAGCGCTGTTCTGGTTGAATCAGAAGTATGACGCAGCGCTAGGCTTTCTGCGCTTCGGGATGGTTTCCGGCAGAGTGCGCCAAAATCTGTCCCTCACAAGAAACCTTCAGCCAAGCCCCTCAAGAAGCGTTGACTGCAGCATGACCAAGAGCCTGAGGAAGCAAAAGATGTAGTTCCTCTACCTAGCTCGATCAGAGTTCTTCAGCAGATTGGAGGTCGTCTTGGCACCGTCCCTGAGAAGATCACTGCCGAGCAGCTTAATGCGAAGCCGGCCTCCTCGTCCTCATCTTCTTCGTCTAATGATGTTTAACATGCTATCTATTCTGGGTTTATGGTTAACCCCTGTTAAAACCATTTATTTAGTTAGTTTCTTATTTTCAGTCGTTGAAGTTCAGTGCAACTTGCGTCCATTGATGGGTCATCATTATGTGGTGACTGTTTTTGCTACTCTTATTTTGGGTTTGTAATGGATTATACTACCTTTAGAGACTGGAAGGTGCTATGCTGGAATGTGAGGGGCTTAAATTCAGAAAATCGTCAACGTGTTGTTCGCCTGAAAATTGAGGAAAGTGGCTGCTCTGTTATTTGCCTACAAGAAACAAAATGTGAGACTATGGATCAACGTTTCATTCGCAAATTTTGCCCGAGATGTTTTGATCATTTTGTCTTTGTTCCTTCGGTTGGGGCCTCTGGTGGTATGATTGTACTTTGGAATTCTGCACTATTTTCAGGCAAGCTGATTGAATCCTTAAGCTTTGGCATAACTGTGGAATTCCAATCCAAACACAACTCTGATATCTGGACTTTGGTTACTGTTTATGGGCCGTGTCAAAACCCAGCTAGAGATGATTTTATCACATGGCTCCATAATTTAGTTATACCCATGGATGATAACTGGCTTTTGCTTGGGGACTTCAACTGTCTCAGATCCATGGAAAATAGAAATAGGCCAGGTGGAAATGTTAATGATATGCTCTTGTTTAATGAGGTTATTGGACATCTAGGTCTTATTGAATTACCTTTGAAGGGCAGAAGATTTACTTGGTCCAATATGCAAGCTGTTCCTTTGTTGGAACAAATAGACTGGTTTTTTACTACTGTCAACTGGACTTCTCATTATCCCAATACTTTGGTGGTTCCTCTAGCCAGATCAACTTCTGATCATACACCTTGTGTGGTCACTATTAAAACTATGATCCCCAAGGCCAAGATCTTTCATTTTGAGAATTACTGGGTAGACTTGCCTGGTTTTATGGAGTGTGTCAACCAATCTTGGTCTCAACCTGTCCATAGAAAATCATCTGCTGCCATCATATCTACAAAGTTTAAGAATCTTAGACATGCTCTTAAAGTCTGGCACACCAATCTTTCTAGGATCAAAAGGCTTATTCAAGACTGCAACAAGGTTATCATGCACTTGGATACTCTTGAAGAGCATAGGTCTTTATATTTACCTGAAGCTAACTTCAGAAGAATTGTAAAACTTCATTTGGAAGAAGTGCTCAGATTATAGTTTATATACTGGAAGCAGAGATGCACAATCAGGAACATTAAAGTTGGGGAAGATAACACCAAGTTTTTCCATGCTATGGCAACTGAAAGATTCAGGTCAAGCACCATATCTAGTATTACTGTGGATAATGATTTAATATCTGACCATGCTACTATGTCAGCTTAATTCCCGCAAGAATTCAAGGATAGAATGGGTTGTTCCAATGATATCCAAATGGGGTTTGACCTTGCCACCATTATTAAAAGAGTTGAGGGACTTGATGATTTGACTAAGCCTTTTTCCATGGAGGAAATTGATCTGGTTATCAAGCAAATGCCACCTGATAGAGCTCCTGGGCCTGATGGTTTTACTGGTCTTTTTTTTAAATGTTGGGATCTGATTAAAGAGGATTTCATGTTACTAGTGCAAGAGTTCTATTATGGCTCCTTGGACTTGGAATGTATAAACACATCTTTGATCACTCTGATACCTAAGAAAATCAGCTCTGAGACTTTGAATGATTATAGGCCTATTTCCCTCACCAACACCTGCTTAAAGTTTCTAACAAAACTGCTAGCTAACAGGCTGCAAAAAGTTATCCTCTCTTGCCTGCACAAAAATCAGTATGGGTTTTTGAAGTCTAGATCTATCCAAGATTGCTTGGCTTGGTGTTTTGAGTATATACATCAATGTCAGGCATCCAAAAGGCCTATTGTGCTGCTTAAACTAGATTTCACTAAAGCCTTTGATACTATTGAACATGAGGCTATTCTCAGAATACTCAGATACAAAGGTTTTGATGAGAAATGGATTTCATGGATCAGGAATATCTTATCTTCTGGATCTTCATCCATCTTACTCAATGGGGTACCTGGTAATCATTTTCATTGTAAGAGAGGGGTCAGATAGGGGGACCCCATATCCCCATTGTTGTTTGTGTTAGCTGCTGACTTGTTACAGTCTGTGATTAATGATATGTGTAGCAGAGGAATTTTAACTCTGCCAATTCCCACAAACTATCAGGACTACCCCATAGTTCAATATGCAGATGAAACTCTCATTGTTCTGCCAGCTGTGGATCATCAACTCATTGCCTTAAAGGACATGCTAGATATCTTTGCAGCATCCACTGGCTTATCTATTAACTTTGCTAAATCAATGATGGTACCTATCAACCTATCTATTAAGGAGGCTAACAGATTATCCAATGTTTTAGGTTGCAAGCTTGGAACAATGCCTTTTACATATTTAGGTCTACCTATGGGTACCACTAAACCTACAGTGCATGACTTGCTACCTTTGGTGCACAGAATTGAAAGGAGACTCTCTGCATCTTCCTGTTTTCTCAATCAAGGCTGCAGACTGCAGCTGTTACAGTCTGTTTTATCCTCCATGCCTATTTACTTCCTTTGCACTTTGGACATTCCACTTGGTATTCTGAAGCAGATTGAAAGAATACAGAGACAATGTCTTTGGGGAGGCAATTCTGACACCCCAAGACAATCCCTTGATGCATGGAATCTGGTTTGTTTGCCAAAAAATAAAGGTGGCCTTGGTGTGCTTAATCTCAGGGTTCAAAATGAAGCTTTGTTGATGAAATTCCTTCACAAGTTCTATAATCATCATGACATACCTTGGGTCAGTTTGGTCTGGGACTCTTATTATCATGACTCTGTGCCCCACTCAACTATCCTTTGTGGGTCCTTCTGGTGGCGTGATGTCTTCAAGTTATCCTTCAAATACTTGAATCTTGCCAAGCCTTGCCTTGGTAATGGAACCTCTATTCTTTTTTGGAATGATCCTTGGATATCTGATCTTAATGGAGGCACACTTAGTCATAATTTTCCCAGATTATTTTCATTTGTGATAGATGTGCAACTTTCAGTTGCTCAAGTGCTGGACCAGGATATCATGGAGAGTTTTCACCTGCCTCTTTCCACACAAGCTTTTGATGAGCTTCAGTCACTCCAGATTGTTCTGGACACTCAGCATACCTCCCAAGGAAATGATAGTTGGATTTGGCCTTTTAATAAAGGAAATTTTAGGCCTAAATCTTACTATACTCAGGTGCATCAGCATATAGTTGTTGATCCTGTTTTCCCATGGATATGGAAGAGCTCTTGCACAATGAAGATTAAAATGTTTGGCTGGCTGTTGCTTAGGGACAGGCTGAATACCAGAGACATGCTTCAACGGAGGCATTGGCATGTGGATGATCTTACCTGTGTTCTCTGTCCTCACCTTATTCATGAAGATGTGAGCCACCTATTCTTCTCCTACATTTTCAGCCAAAGAGTTTGGAATTATTTGCAAATTTCTTGGGATCCTAGGCCTGGTATGACCACTTAACAAATGGCTTCAAAAGCAAGGTCTGATTTTGGCAAGCCCTTCTTTACTGAAGTGGTTTTCACTGCTGCATGGAACATATGGATCATCAGGAATGGTAAAGTCTTCAGGAATGAACCATATCGATTGTTCTGAATACTTCAAGCATACTAACAAAGCAATCATGTCTTCTTAAAATAACATGGCCAAAGAAAGTGCATCCCTACAAAATCATATAGTTTGGCTATGCTCCATCTTCGTCACACAAAATACTCAAATCATGCACAACCCCGGTTTGAGCCAAGCAATTGTTTCATACTTTAATTTTTTTTCAAACCTTTTCAACTTTCACGCAATACGTGAGCATGAGCCATGGACATAGCACTATAGGTGGAATAGAGTGGTGGTTGTGGAGAAGACAAAAGAGGAAGATGGTCTCACATCAACTAGGCGTATCAATGGGCTATGGAGATGCCCATCAATAGATATCATTGTGAGTGAGTAGGGATTGCCATGCAACGGATGCACTAGAGCTATAAATGTATGAAAGCTCAACAAAAGAAACTAAGTGGGTGTGCATCCAACTTGCTTGCTCACGAAGACCTAGGGCATTTGAGGAAGCCCATCGTTGGAATATACAAGCCAAGTTCTATTATGAAAATTTCCCACTAGTATATGAAAGTGACTAAACAAGAGACTCTCTATCATGAAGATCATGGTGCTGCTTTGAAGCACAAGTGTGGAAAAAGATAGTAGCATTGTCCCTTTTTTCTTTTCTTTTTTTCATTTTTTCTTTTCTTTTTCCTTTTTTCATTTTGGGCCTTTCCCTTTTTTCCTTTGGCTTTCTTCTTCTTTTTTTCTTTGGGACAATGCTCTAATAATGATGATCATCACACTTCTATTGATTTACAACTCGATACTAGAATAAAGTATGACTCTATATGAATGCCTCCGGCGGTGTACCGGGATGTGCAATGAATCAAGAGTGACATGTATGAAAATTATGCATGGTGGCCTAGCCACAAATACGATGTCAACTACATGATCATGCATGGCAATATGAGAATGATGAAGCGTGTCATAATAAACGGAATGGTGGAAAGTTGCATGGCAATATATCTCGGAATGGCTATGGAAATGCCATGATAGGAAGGTATGGTGGCTGTTTTGAGGAAGGTATATGGTGGGTGTATGGTATCGGCGAGAGTTGCGCGGTACAAGAGAGGCTAGCAATGGTGGAAGGGTGAGAGTGCGTATAATCCATGGACTCAGCATTAGTCACAAAGAACTCACATACTTATTGCAAAAATCTAGAAGTCATCAAAACAAAGTACTACACGCATGCTCCTAGAGGAAGGGTTGGTAGGAGTTAACCATCGTGAGATCCCGACCTCCACACAAAGGATGACACTCAATGAAATACCTGATGCTTCAAATTTGTCACACAATGGTTACTATACGTGCATGCTACGGGACTTGCAAACCTCAACACAAGTATTTGTCAAATTCACAACTACTCTACCAGCATGGATCTAATATCACCATCCGCATATCTCAAAACAATCATCAAGTATCAAACTTCTCATAATATTCAATGCACTTTATATGAATGTTTTTTACTATACCCATCTTGGATGCCTACCATATTAGGACTAGTTTTATAACCAAAGCACATTACCATGCTGTTCTAAGAGACTCTCAAAATAATATAAGTGAAGCATGAGAGATCAATAATTTCTACAAAATAAAACCACCACCGTGCTCTAAAAGATATAAGAGAAGTACTAGAGCAAAACTATCTAGCTCAAAAGATATAAGTGAAGCACATAGAGTATTCTAATAAATTCCAATTTATTTGTATCTCTCTCAAAAGTTGTGTCAAGCAAGGATGATTGTGGCAAACTAAAAAGCAAAGACTCTAATCATACATGACGCTCCAAGAAAAATACATATCATGTGGTGAATAAAAATATAGTCTTAAGTAAAGTTACCGATAGATGAAGACGAAAGAGGGGATGCCTTCCCTAGGCATCCCCAAGCTTAGGCTTTTGGTTTTCCTTGAATTTTACCTTGGGGTTTCTTGGGCATCCCCAATCTTAGGTCTTGCCACTCTTTGTTCCATAGTCCATCAAATCCTTACTCAAAACTTGAAAACTTCACAACATAAAGCTTAGCCAAAAATCTCGTGAGCTCCGTTAGTATAAGAAAACAAACCACTACTCAAAGGTACTGTAATGAACTCATTCTTTATTTATATTGGTGTTAAGCCTACTGTATTCCAACTTCTCTATGATTCATACCCCCCGATACTACTCATAGATTCATCAAAATAAGCAAACAACACACGAAAAACAGGATCTGTCAAAAACAGAAAAGTCTCTAGTAATCTGTAACTTTTGAATACTTCTGTAACTCTAAAAAAATGAAATAAATTGGTGGACGTGAGGAATTTATCTATTAATCATCTGCAAAAAGAATCAACTAAAAAGCACTCTCCAGTAAAAAATGGTAGCTAATCTCGTGAGCGCTAAAGTTTCTGTTTTTTACAGCATGATCACATAAACTTCACACAAGTCTTCCCAAAGGTTCTACTTGTCACAAACACTAATTAAAACACAAAACCACATCCAAACAGAAGCTAGATGCAATATTTATTCCTACACAGAAGCAAAAACAAATAAAATAAAATTGGTTTGCCTCCCAACAAGCGCTATCGTTTAACGCCCCTAGCTAGGCAAGATACAAGAATAGATCTAGGTATTGCCATCTTTGGTAGGCAATCCATAAGTGGCTCTCATAATAGATTCATAAGGTAATTTGATTTTCTTTCTAGGAAAGTGTTCCATGCCTTTCCTTAATGGAAATTGGAATCTAATATTTCCTTCCTTCATATCAATAATTGCACCAATCGTTCTAAGGAAAGGTATACCACGAATAATAGGACATGTAGGATTGCAATCTATATCAAGAACGATGAAATCTACGGGCACATAATTCCTATTGGCAACAATAAGAACATCATTAATCCTTCCCATAGTTTTTTTAATGGTAGAATCCGCAAGATGCAAATTTAAAGAACAATCATCAAGTTCATGGAAACCTAACATATCACAAAAGCTTTTCGAAGTGTGGAAACACTTGCACCAAAATCACACAAAGCAAAGCATTCATGATCTTTAATCTTAATTTTAATAGTAGGTTACCACTCATCATAAAGTTTTCTAGGGATAGAAACTTCTAATTCAAGTTTTTCTTCATAAGACTGCATTAAAGCATCAACGATGTGTTTGGTAAAAGCCTTATTTTGACTATAAGCATGCAGAGAATTTAGCACGGATTGCAATAAGGAAATACAATCTATTAAAGAGCAATTTTCATAATTAAATCCCTTGAAATCCAAGATAGTGGGTTCATTGCTATGTAAATACTTGACCTCTTCAATCCCACTTTTAACAATTTTAGCATCAAGATCTAAAAACTCCGAATCATTGGGACGTCTTTTAACTAGAGTAGACTCATCTCTAGTCCCATCTTTATCAAGATTCATACTTGAAAACAAGGATTTAATAGGAGACACATCAATCACTTTCAGGTCTTCATCCTTATTATCATGAAAACTAGAAGAACATGCTTTCATAAAGCAATCTCTTTTAGAACGCATCCTAGCGGTTCTTTCTTTACACTCATCAATGGAAATTCTCATGGCTTTGAGAGACTCATTGATATCATGCTTAGGTGGAATAGATCTAAGTTTCAAAGAATCAATATCAAGAGTAATTCTATCCATGTTTCTAGCCAACTCATCAATCTTAAGCAATTTTTCTTCAAGCAAAGCATTGAAATTCTTTTGCGAATTCATAAAATCTTTAACACTAGTCTCAAATTCAGAGGGCATCTTACCAAAATTTCCATAAGAGTTATTGTAGGAATTACCATAATTATTAGAGGAATTACTAGGAAAAGGCCTAGGATTAAAGTTTCCTCTATAAGCATTGTTACCAAAATTATTCCAACCAACAAAATTCACATCCAAAGATTCATTATTATTTTCAATCAACGTGGATAAAGGCATATCATTAGGATCAGAAGAAGCACTCTTAGTAGCAAATAATTTCATAAGTTCATCCATCTTTCCACTCAAAACACTAATCTCTTCAATAGCTTGCACTTTTTTACTAGTAGATCTTTCGGTGTGCCATTGCGAGTAGTTAACCATAATACCATCTAGGAGTTTGGTAGCTTCTCCTAAAGTGATTTCCATGAAAGTGCCCCCCGCGGCCGTATCCAAGAGATTTCTAGAAGCAAAATTCAAGCCGGCATAAAAAATTTGTATAATCATCCATAAGTTCAAACCATCTGTAGAGCAATTACGTATCATTAATTTCATTTTCTCCCAATCTTGTGCAACATGCTCATGATCTAGTTGCTTAAAATTCATAATATCGTTTCTAAGAGAGATAATCTTAGCGGGAGGAAAATACTTAGAGATAAAGGCATCTTTGCACTTATTCCATGAATCAATACTATTTCTAGGCAAAAAGGAGAACCAAGTTTTAGCCCGATCTCTAAGTGAAAACGGAAATAGCTTCAATTTAACAATATAATTATCCGTATCCCTCTTATTTTGCATATCGCACAAATCAATAAAGTTTTTTAGATGGGTAGCGGCATCTTCACTAGGAAGGCCAGAAAAATTATCTTTCATGACAAGATTCAACAGAGCAGCATTGATCTCACAAGATTCAGCATCTAAGATATGAGCAATCAGAGTGCTAATAAAATCATTATTGTTGGTATTGGAAAAGTCACACAATTTGGTATTATCTTGAGCCATAGTAACAAGCAAGCAATCCAACACACGAGAAAACAAGAGGCAAGGGAACGGTAAAACACACAGAAAAAGAAGGGCGAATAAAACAGCAAGGGTGAAGTGGGGGAGAGGAAAACGAGAGGCAAATAATGTAGTGCGAGGGATAAGGGTTTGTGATAGGTACTTGGTATATGAATTTTGCGTAGATCTCCCCGGCAACGGCGCAAGAAATTGGCTAGTTATCGGGAGATCAAATCTTGACTTGACTTGGCATGAGTCTCCCCGGTAACGGTGCCAGAAATTCTTCTTGCTACTTCTCGAGCTTGCGTTGTATTCCCTCGAAGAGGAAAGGGTGATGCAGCACAGTAGCGTAAGTATTTCCCTCAGTTTTTGAGAACCAAGGTATCAATCCAGTAGGAGACCACGTGCGAGTCCCTCGCACATGCACAAACAAATAAGAACCTCGCACCCAATGCGATAAAAGGGGTTGTCAATCCCTTCTGAGTCACTTACGAGAGTGAGATCTGATAGATATGATAAGATAATATTTTTGGTATTTTTGGTATAGAGATTGAAAGTAAATAAAGAAAAGTAAAGTAAATAGTTGATGGAAGATTAATATGATGAGAATAGACCCAGGGGCCATAGGTTTCACTAGTGGCTTCTCTCATGATAGCAGAATTCTACGGTGGGTGAAAAAATTACTGTCGAGCAATTGATAGAAAAGTGCATATTTATGAGAATATCTAGGCATGATCATTGTATATAGGCATCACGTCCATAAAAAGTAGACCGAAATGATTCTGCATCTACTACTATTACTGCACAGATCGACCAGTATCTAGCATGCATCTAGAGTATTAAGTTCATAAGAACAGAGTAACACCTTAAGCAAGATGACATGATGTAGAGGGATAAACTCAAGAAATATGATATAAACCCCATCTTTTTATCCTCGATGGCAACAATACTATACGTGCCTTGCCGCCCCTGCTGTCACTGGGAAAGGACACCGCAAGATTGAACCCAAAGCCAAGCACTTCTTCCATTGCAAGAACTATAGATCTAGTAGGCGAAACCAAACCAATAATTCGAAGAGACTTGCAAGGATATTATAATCATACATAAAAGATTTCAGAAAAGAATCCAATATTCTTCAAAGTTAATCTTGATCATAAACCCACAATTCATTGGATCTCGACAAACACACCGAAAAAGATTACATCGAATAGATCTCCTCGAAGATCGAGGAGAACTTTGTATTGAGATCCAAAGAGAGAGAAGAAGTCTATGGACCCGAAGGTCTGTTGTAAACTACATACAACTCATCGGAGAGGCTATGGTGTTGATGTAGAATCCCTCCGTGATCGATGCCCCCTCCGGCGGAGCTCTGGAACAGGCCCCAAGATGGGATCTCATGGGTGCAGAAGGTTACGGCGGTGGAATTAGGGTTTCGTGGTGCTCCTCAATGTTTTCAGGGTATGAGGGTATATATAGGCTGAAGAGGCACATCAGGGGAGCCAGAGGGGGCCCATGAGGGTGGGGGCGCGCCTACCCCCCTGGGCGCGCTCCCTGCCCTCGTGGCCGCCTCTCTTGTTTCCTCACGTGTACTCCAAGTCTTCTGTGTTGATATTGTTCAAAAAATAACTCTCCCGAAGGTTTCATTCCGTTTGGACTCCGTTTGATATTCCTTTTCTGCGAAACACTGAAATAGGCAAAACCAGCAATTTGCACTGGGCCTTGGGTTAGTATGTTAGTCCCAAAAATAATATAAAAGTGTATAATAAAGCCCATTAAACATCCAAAACAGAATATATAATAGCATGGAACAATTAAAAATTATAGATACATTGGAGACGTATCAAGCATCCCCAACCTTAATTCCTGCTCGTCCTCGAGTAGGTAAATGATAAAAACAGAATTTTTGATATGGAATGCTAACCAACATAATTCTCAATGTATTTTTCTTTATTGTGGCATGAATGTTCATATCTGAAAGATTCAAGACAAAAGTCTATATTGACATAAGAATAATAATACTTCAAGCATACTAACAAAGCAATCTTGTCTTCTTAAAATAACATGGCCAAAGAAAGTGCATCCCTACAAAATCATATAGTTTGGCTATGCTCCATCTTCGTCACACAAAATACTCAAATCATGCACAACCCCGGTTTGAGCCAAGCAATTGTTTCATACTTTAAATTTTTTCAAACATTTTCAACTTTCACGCAATACATGAGCATGAGCCATGGACATAGCACTATAGGTGGAATAGAGTGGTGGTTGTGGAGAAGACAAAAGAGGAAGATGGTCTCACATCAACTAGGCGTATCAATGGGCTATGGAGATGCCCATCAATAGATATCATTGTGAGTGAGTAGGGATTGCCATGCAACGGATGCACTAGAGCTATAAATGTATGAACGCTCAACAAAAGAAACTAAGTGGGTGTGCATCCAACTTGCTTGCTCACGAAGACCTAGGGCATTTGAGGAAGCCCATCGTTGGAATATACAAGCCAAGTTCTATTATGAAAATTTCCCACTAGTATATGAAAGTGACTAAACAAGAGACTCTCTATCATGAAGATCATGGTGCTGCTTTGAAGCACAAGTGTGGAAAAAGATAGTAGCATTGTCCCTTTTTTCTTTTCATTTTTTCATTTTTTTTCTTTTATTTTTCCTTTTTTCATTTTGGGCCTTTCCCTTTTTTTCCTTTGGCTTTCTTCTTCTTTTTTTCTTTGGGACAATGCTCTAATAATGATGATCATCACACTTCTATTGATTTACAACTCGATACTAGAACAAAGTATGACTCTATATGAATGCCTCCGGCGGTGTACCGGGATGTGCAATGAATCAAGAGTGACATGTATGAAAATTATGCATGGTGGCCTAGCCACAAATACGATGTCAACTACATGATCATGCATGGCAATATGAGAATGATGAAGCGTGTCATACTAAACGGAATGGTGGAAAGTTGCATGGCAATATATCTCGGAATGGCTATGGAAATGCCATGATAGGAAGGTATGGTGGCTATTTTGAGGAAGGTATATGGTGGGTGTATGGTACCGGCGAGAGTTGCGCGGTACAAGAGAGGCTAGCAATGGTGGAAGGGTGAGAGTACGTATAATCCATGGACTCAGCATTAGTCATAAAGAACTCACATACTTATTGCAAAAATCTAGAAGTCATCAAAACAAAGTACTACACGCATGCTCCTAGAGGAAGGGTTGGTAGGAGTTAACCATCGTGAGATCCCGACCTCCACACAAAGGATGACACTCAATGAAATACCTGATGCTTCAAATTTGTCACACAATGGTTACTATACGTGCATGCTACGGGACTTGCAAACCTCAACACAAGTATTTGTCAAATTCACAACTACTCTACCAGCATGGCTCTAATATCACCATCCGCATATCTCAAAACAATCATCAAGTATCAAACTTCTCATAATATTCAATGCACTTTATATGAATGTTTTTTACTATACCCATCTTGGATGCCTACCATATTAGGACTAGTTTTATAACCAAAGCACATTACCATGCTGTTCTAAGAGACTCTCAAAATAATATAAGTGAAGCATGAGAGATCAATAATTTCTACAAAATAAAACCACCACCGTGCTCTAAAAGATATAAGAGAAGTACTAGAGCAAAACTATCTAGCTCAAAAGATATAAGTGAAGCACATAGAGTATTCTAATAAATTCCAATTTATTTGTATCTCTCTCAAAAGTTGTGTCAAGCAAGGACGATTGTGGCAAACTAAAAAGCAAAGACTCTAATCATACATGACGCTCCAAGAAAAACACATATCATGTGGTGAATAAAAATATAGTCTTAAGTAAAGTTACCGATAGATGAAGACGAAAGAGGGGATGCCTTCCCTAGGCATCCCCAAGCTTAGGCTTTTGGTTGTGCTTGAATTTTACCTTGGGGTTCCTTGGGCATCCCCAATCTTAGGTCTTGCCACTCTTTGTTCCATAGTCCATCAAATCCTTACTCAAAACTTGAAAACTTCACAACATAAAGCTTAGCCAAAAATCTCGTGAGCTCCGTTAGTATAAGAAAACAAACCACTACTCAAAGGTACTGTAATGAACTCATTCTTTATTTGTATTGGTGTTAAGCCTACTGTATTCCAACTTCTCTATGATTCATACCCCCCGATACTACTCATAGATTCATCAAAATAAGCAAACAACACACGAAAAACAGGATCTGTCAAAAACAGAAAAGTCTGTAGTAATCTGTACCTTTTGAATACTTCTGTAACTCTAAAAAATTGAAATAAATTGGTGGACGTGAGGAATTTGTCTATTAATCATCCGCAAAAAGAATCAACTAAAAAGCACTCTCCAGTAAAAAATGGTAGCTAATCTCGTGAGCGCTAAAGTTTCTGTTTTTTACAGCATGATCACATAAACTTCACACAAGTCTTCCCAAAGGTTCTACTTGTCACAAACACTAATTAAAACACAAAACCACATCCAAACAGAAGCTAGATGCAATATTTATTCCTACACAGAAGCAAAAACAAATAAAATAAAATTGGTTTGCCTCCCAACAAGCGCTATCGTTTAACGCCCCTAGCTAGGCAAGATACAAGAATAGATCTAGGTATTGCCATCTTTGGTAGGCAATCCATAAGTGGCTCTCATAATAGATTCATAAGGTAATTTGATTTTCTTTCTAGGAAAGTGTTCCATGCCTTTCCTTAATGGAAATTGGAATCTAATATTTCCTTCCTTCATATCAATAATTGCACCAATCGTTCTAAGGAAAGGTATACCAAGAATAATAGGACATGTAGGATAGCAATCTATATCAAGAACGATGAAATCTACGGGCACATAATTCCTATTGGCAACAATAAGAACATCATTAATCCTTCCCATAGTTTTTTTAATGGTAGAATCCGCAAGATGCAAATTTAAAGAACAATCATCAAGTTCATGGAAACCTAACATATCACAAAAGCTTTTCGAAGTGTGGAAACACTTGCACCAAAATCACACAAAGCAAAGCATTCATGATCTTTAATCTTAATTTTAATAGTAGGTTACCACTCATCATAAAGTTTTCTAGGGATAGAAACTTCTAATTCAAGTTTTTCTTCATAAGACTGCATTAAAGCATCAACGATGTGTTTGGTAAAAGCCTTATTTTGACTATAAGCATGCAGAGAATTTAGCACGGATTGCAATAAGGAAATACAATCTATTAAATAGCAATTTTCATAATTAAATCCCTTGAAATCCAAGATAGTGGGTTCATTGCTATGTAAATACTTGACCTCTTCAATCCCACTTTTAACAATTTTAGCATCAAGATCTAAAAACTCCGAATCATTGGGACGTCTTTTAACTAGAGTAGACTCATCTCTAGTCCCATCTTTATCAAGATTCATACTTGAAAACAAGGATTTAATAGGAGACACATCAATCACTTTCAGGTCTTCATCCTTATTATCATGAAAACTAGAAGAACACGCTTTCATAAAGCAATCTCTTTTAGAACGCATCCTAGCGGTTCTTTCTTTACACTCATCAATGGAAATTCTCATGGCTTTGAGAGACTCATTGATATCATGCTTAGGTGGAATAGATCTAAGTTTCAAAGAATCAGTATCAAGAGTAATTCTATCCATGTTTCTAGCCAACTCATCACTCTTAAGCAATTTTTCTTCAAGCAAAGCATTGAAATTCTTTTGCGAATTCATAAAATCTTTAACAATAGTCTCAAATTCAGAGGGCATCTTACCAAAATTTCCATAAGAGTTATTGTAGGAATTACCATAATTATTAGAGGAATTACTAGGAAAAGGCCTAGGATTAAAGTTTCCTCTATAAGCATTGTTACCAAAATTATTCCAACCAACAAAATTCACATCCAAAGATTCATTATTATTTTCAATCAACGTGGATAAAGGCATATCATTAGGATCAGAAGAAGCACTCTTAGTAGCAAATAATTTCATAAGTTCATCCATCTTTCCACTCAAAACACTAATCTCTTCAATAGCTTGCACTTTTTTACTAGTAGATCTTTCGGTGTGCCATTGCGAGTAGTTAACCATAATACCATCTAGGAGTTTGGTAGCTTCTCCTAAAGTGATTTCCATGAAAGTGCCCCCCGCGGCCGTATCTAAGAGATTTCTAGAAGCAAAATTCAAGCCGGCATAAAAAATTTGTATAATCATCCATAAGTTCAAACCATCTGTAGAGCAATTACGTATCATTAATTTCATTTTCTCCCAAGCTTGTGCAACATGCTCATGATCTAGTTGCTTAAAATTCATAATATCGTTTCTAAGAGAGATAATCTTAGCGGGAGGAAAATACTTAGAGATAAAGGCATCTTTGCACTTATTCCATGAATCAATACTATTTCTAGGCAAAGAGGAGAACCAAGTTTTAGCCCGATCTCTAAGTGAAAACGGAAATAGCTTCAATTTAACAATATAATTATCCGTATCCCTCTTATTTTGCATATCGCACAAATCAATAAAGTTTTTTAGATGGGTAGCGGCATCTTCACTAGGAAGGCCAGAAAAATTATCTTTCATGACAAGATTCAACAGAGCAGCATTGATCTCACAAGATTCAGCATCTAAGATATGAGCAATCAGAGTGCTAATAAAATCATTATTGTTGGTATTGGAAAAGTCACACAATTTGGTATTATCTTGAGCCATAGTAACAAGCAAGCAATCCAACACACGAGAAAACAAGAGGCAAGGGAACGGTAAAACACACATAAAAAGAAGGGCGAATAAAACAGCAAGGGTGAAGTGGGGGAGAGGAGAACGAGAGGCAAATAATGTAGTGCGAGGGATAAGGGTTTGTGATAGGTACTTGGTATATGAATTTTGCGTAGATCTCCCCGGCAACGGCGCAAGAAATTGGCTAGTTATCGGGAGATCAAATCTTGACTTGACTTGGCATGAGTCTCCCCGGTAACGGTGCCAGAAATTCTTCTTGCTACTTCTCGAGCTTGCGTTGTATTCCCTCGAAGAGGAAAGGGTGATGCAGCACAGTAGCGTAAGTATTTCCCTCAGTTTTTGAGAACCAAGGTATCAATCCAGTAGGAGACCACGCGCGAGTCCCTCGCACATGCACAAACAAATAAGAACCTCGCACCCAATGCGATAAAAGGGGTTGTCAATCCCTTCTGAGTCACTTATGAGAGTGAGATCTGATAGATATGATAAGATAATATTTTTGGTATTTTTGGTATAGAGATTGAAAGTAAATAAAGAAAAGTAAAGTAAATAGTTGATGGAAGATTAATATGATGAGAATAGACCCAGGGACCATAGGTTTCACTAGTGGCTTCTCTCATGATAGCAGAATTCTACGGTGGGTGAACAAATTACTGTCGAGCAATTGATAGAAAAGCGCATAGTTATGAGAATATCTAGGCATGATCATTGTATATAGGCATCACGTTTGTAACAAGTAGACCGAAACGATTCTGCATCTACTACTATTACTCCACATATCGACCGCTATCCAGCATGCATCTAGAGTATTAAGTTCATAAGAACAAAGTAACGCCTTAAGCAAGATGATATGATGTAGAGGGATAAACTTAAGCAATATGATATAAACCCCATCTTTTTATCCTCCATGGCAACAATGCTATACGTGCCTTGCTGCCTATGCTGTCACTACGAAAGGACACCGCAAGATTGAACCCAAAGTCAAGCACTTCTCCCATTGCAAGAACTATAGATCTAGTAGGCCAAACCAAACCAATAATTCGAAGAGACTTGCGAGGATATTATAATCATACATAAAAGATTTCAGAAAAGAATCCAATATTTTTCAAAGATAATCTTGATCATAAACCCACAATTCATTGGATCTCGACAAACACACCGCAAAAAGATTACATCAAATAGATCTCCTCGAAGATCGAGGAGAACTTTGTATTGAGATCCAAAGAGAGAGAAGAAGCCATCTAGCTAATAACTATGGACCCGAAGGTCTATGGTAAACTACTCGGAAATCATCGGAGAAGCTATGGTGTTGATGTAGAAGGCCTCCGTGATCGATGCCCCCTCCGGCAGAGCTCCGGAACAGGCCCCAAGATGGGATCTCACGGGTACATAAGGTTACGACGGTGGAATTAGGGTTTCATGGTGCTCCTCAATGTTTTTAGGGTATGAGGGTATATATAGGCTGAAAAGGCACGTCAATGGAGCCAGAGGGGGCCCACGAGGGTGGGGGCGCGCCTACCCCCCTGGGCGCACCCCCTGCCCTCGTGATCGCCGCTCTCGTTTCCTCGCGTGTACTCCAAGTCTTCTATGTTTATATCGTTCCAAAAATAACTCTCCCGAAGGTTTCATTCCGTATGGACTCCGTTTGATATTCCTTTTCTGCGAAACACTGAAATAGGCAAAAAAACAGCAATTTGCATTGGGCCTTGGGTTAGTAGGTTAGTCCCAAAAATAATATAAAAGTGTATAATAAAGCCCATTAAACATCCAAAACAGAATATATAATAGCATGGAACAATCAAAAATTATAGATAAGTTGGAGACGTATCAATGTCTCACCATCTGCATTGGCCTTGACCCAACCCAGCTCAGGTGGCTTCCACCTCTCTGTTCGCCTTGGTTCTTTAGTCGTCAGCTCCTTCGAGTTCACGGATCTCCATTCGTGAATGTGGTCATGCACTCTCTCCGCCAGTTCCCGAGCATCCAGGATCCTCTTGCCATCCTTGGTTTCGTTTCTCGCACACCACAAGCCATATAGTGCATGGATCATCGTTTCCCGCTCCTCCGCGCCAGCCTTAGCAAACCATGCCTTGAGCCAGGCTACAAGGCCCTGCAGCGACTCATCCATTGCTTGCGGGACCACTATTGGTTCCCCCTTGTCTTCACACAAGTATTTCCAGAACAACATAGAGTGCGGACACGCCCAATAGCGATTGTAGGTCGTTTCGTCTCATCCACATGCACAGCAGAATACCCCAGGCTTGATCCGGCGACGATGTAGTTCAGATCCGACAGCAAGTCCATTTTTTAACAAGCGCCATGCATGGATCTTTGCCTTACCAGGTGCATTGGTGTCCCAAAGTGCAAGCCACACCTTGTGCTCCCTGCTAGGCATCGATGAGCCTGGCTGTCCCGTTCTCACGCCCTTCAAGTTCATACATAGATGATATGCATATTTGACAGTGAACTGTCCGCTCCTGGTGTAATTCCATGCTAAGTAGTCCGGCCTGTTTTGTCCACCCACTACCGTTTGCTTGATATCCTCTATATCTCCCAGTGTGAACATCTGTTCTAGTTTGCTCATATCCCATGCATTGCCAGCTCCATCCAAGAGGTGTCCGACATGATTGATACCTGCTACATATTGTTGCCCAAGTGGTTTAAGGGTGCCCTAGGGCGGGATCCAATTGTCATGATGAATCTTGATAGAGGTGCCATCCCCAATCCTCCATACCACCCCTTCCCGCAATAGCTCTCGGCCAAGGATAATGCTCCGGAATGTGAATGAACCCCCATTAGGGCACGTGGCATTCATGATCGACCCCTCAAGAAAGTACCTAGCTTTGATCACTCGAGCACACAAGGAAGATGGGAATTGTAGTATCCTCCAAGCCTGTTTTGCCAACAAAGCTTGGTTGAAAGCCTATGGATCCCAGAAGCCCATACCACCCTCTCTCTTGGCCTTGCACATCTTCTTCCAAGCCAACCAGTGCACCTTCCGCTCCCCATTTGCTTCTCCCCACCAGAAGTTTGACGAGATTGAAGTCAGATTCCGGCACATTTTCTTGGTGAGTTGGAAGCAGCTCATGGTGAGGGTTGGTGTAGCTTGGAGGCCGGACTTGATCAGCACCTCTCTTTCCACCTTGGATAGTGCTACGTCTCCAACGTATCTACTTTTCCAAACCCTTTTGCTCTTGTTTTGGACTCTAACTTGCACGATTTGAATGGAACTAACCCGTACTGACGTTGTTTTCAGCAGAATTGCCATGGTGTTGTTTTTGTGCAGAAATAAAAAGTTCTCGGAATGACCTGAAAATCCACGGATAATTATTTTGGAAAATATAAAAAATACCTGCAAGAAGATCCAGACCAGGGGGCCCACACCCTGTCCACGAGGGTGGGGGTGCCCCCCCTAGGGCGTGCCCCCTGCCTCATGGGCCCCCTGGTGCTCCACCGACGTATCCCTAGATCCTATATATTCACTTTCGGGGAGAAAAAAAATCAAGGAGAAAGAATTATCGCGTTTTACGATACGAAGCCACCGCCAAGCCCTAATCTCTCTCGGGAGGGCTGATCTGGAGTCCGTTCGGGGCTCCGGAGAGTGGAGATCGTCGCCATCGTCATCATCAACCTTCCTCCATCACCAATTCCATGATGCTCACCGTTGTGCGTGAGTAATTCCATCGTAGGCTTGCTGGACGGTGATGGGTTGGATGGGATCTATCATGTAATCGAGTTAGTTTTGTTAGGGTTTGATCCCTAGTATCCACTATGTTCTGAGATTGATGTTGCTATGACTTTACTATGCTTAATGCTTGTCACTAGGTCCCGAGTGCCATGATTTCAGATCTAAACCTATTATGTTTTCATGAATATATGTGTGTTCTTGATCCTATATTGCAATTCTATAGTCACCTACTATGTGTTATGATCCGGCAACCCCGAAGTGACAATAATCGGGACCACTCCCGGTGATGACCGTAGTTTGAGGAGTTCATGAATTCAATTGTGTTAATGCTTTGGTCCGGTACTCTATTAAAAGGAGGCCTTAGTATCCCTTAGTTTCCCATAGGACCCCGCTGCCACGGGAGGGTAGGACAAAAGATGCCATGCATGTTCTTTTCCATAAGCATGTATGACTATATTCGGAATACATGCCTACATTGCATTGATGAACTGGAGGTAGTTCTGTGTCACCCTAGGTTATAACTTCTACATGATGAATTGCATCCAACATAATTTCCCATCACCAATCCAATGCCTACGAGCTTTTCACATATTGCTTGTTGCTTATTTACTTTTCCGCTGCTACTATTACCAAAACTACAAAAACACTATCGTTACTTTTGTTGCTGCTACCGTCACTATCAAATTACTTTGCTACTAAACAATCTTGCTGCAGATACTAAGTTTCCAGGTGTGGTTGAATTGACAACTCGGCTGCTAATACTTCAGAGTATTCTTTGGCTCCCCTTGTGTCGAATCAATTAATTTGGGTTGAATACTTTACCCATGAAAATTGTTGCGATCACCTACACTTGTGGGTTATCAAGACTATTTTCTGGCGCCGTTGCCGGGGAGCATGGCTATATTCTTTAAATCACTTGGGATTTATATCTGTTGATCACTATGAAGAACTTGAAGGATTCAAAAACCAAGATCTTGCCCTCAACTATGAGGGGAGGTAAGGAACTGCCATCTAGCTCTGCACTTGATTCTCCTTCTATTATGAGTAACTTGCGACACCTACTCCCGCTATTGAATCTGATATGTCGTATGTTCTTGATGATGCCACTTCTGCTATGTATGATGAAACTACTTCCATGCCTGATAATACTATGCCACTAGGTGAATTTCTAGATGAACAAATTGCTAAGGTTAGGGAGAATGCAAATATTGAAACTGCTGATATTTATGAAAGTGATGATGAAGCCTCTCCCAATAGATATGAATTGCCTGTTGTTCCTGAGGGTTATGTTATGGATGAAGAAACTGCTTGAGACTTTCTTGCTAGCAACGATAGATATGATCTTAAGAAATTATTAGCTAAGCTGAAAGAAAAGTCCTTGAATGCTAGAATGAAACATGACCCTGCTTTTGCTACTTCACCTATCTGTGTTACCGATAAGGATTATGAATTCTCTGTTGATCCTGAGTTAATTACTTTGGTTGAATCTGATCCTTTCCATGGCTATGAATCTGAAACTGTTGTGGCACATCTTACTAAGTTGAATGATATAGCCACCCTGTTTAGCAACGATGAAAAGATTCGTTACTACTATATCCTTAAGTTATTTCCTTTCTCGTTAAAGGGTGATGCTAAGACTTGGTTTAATTCTCTTGATACTGGTTGTGTGCGCAGTCCCCAGGATATGATGTATTACTTCTCTGCTAAATATTTTCCCACTCATAAGATACAAGCTGCCTTGCGGGAAATATATAACTTTGTGCAAACTGAAGAAGAGAGTCTCCCACAAGCTTGGGGGAGGCTTCTCTAATTACTTAATGCTTTGCCTGATCATCCTCTCGAGATGAACGATATACTTGATGTCTTTTATAATGGACTAACCGATGCTTCCAGAGACCACCTGGATAGTTGTGCTGGTTGTGTTTTCAGGGAAAGAACAGTTGATCAAGTTGAATTACTATTGAATAATATGCTGGCCAATGAAAATAATTGGACACTTCCTAAACCAGCCCCTAAGCCAACTCCGAAGAAAAGAGGTGTTCTATTTCTCAGTCCTGAAGATATGCAAGAGGCAAAGAAATCTATGAAAGAAAAAGGTATTAAAGCCGAAGATGTTAAGAATATGTCACCTATTGAAAAAATAAATGGTCTTGATAACCCAACACAGGTGGTAAAGGTAAATTCTCTTTATAGATTTGATGAAGGTGATATTCCTCGTTATAAGTCTGCTAGACAATGCTTAGATGAGTTTGACAATTTCATTGTGAAACAAGAAAACTTCAATGCTTATGTTGGTAGACAATTGCAACATAGTGCTTATACGATTGAACGCTTGAGTGATTATCTGTCTAGAGTTAAAGGTGAATTGAAACTCATTAGTAAACATGCTTCTATGGTTACCACTCAGGTAGAACAAGTACTTAAAGCTCAGAATGATTTGCTCAATGAATTAAATAGTAAGAATAATGACTATGCTGTTAGAGTATCAACTAGAGGTGGTAAAATGACTCAGGAACCTCTGTATCTTGAAGGCCACCCTAAGAGAATTGAGCAAGATTCTCAGTGAGCTAATTTAGATGCACCTAGTTCTTCTAAGAAGAAGAAAAAGAAAAACGATAGGACTTTGCATGCTTCTAGTGAACCTGTAGCTGACACACCAGAGAATCCCAATGATATATCTGTTTCTGATGCTGAGACACAATCTGGTAATGAACATGAACCTAGTGATAATATAAATGATGACATTCATGATGAGGCTCAACCTAGCAATGATAATGATGTAGAGATTGAACCCGCTGTTGATCTTGATAACCCACAATCAAAGAATCAACGTTATGATAAGAGAGACTTTGTTGCTAGGAAGCACGGTAAGGAAAGAGAACCATGGGTTCAGAAACCCATGCATTTTCCTCTAAAACCATCCAAGAAAAAGGATGATGAGGATTTTGAGCGCTTTGCTGAAATTATTAAACCTATCTTTTTACGTATGCGTTTGACTGATGTGCTTAAAACAAATCCTTATGCTAAATATATGAAAGATATTATTACCAATAAAAGAAAGATACCTGAAGTAGAAATTTCCACCATGCTTGCCAATTACACTTTTAAGGGTGGAATACCTAAGAAAATAGGAGATCTAGGAGTACCCACTATACCTTGCTCCATTAAAAGAAACTATGTTAAAACTGATTTATGTGATTTTGGAGCCGGTGTTAGTGTTATGCCTCTCTCTTTATATCATAGACTTGACTTGAGTAAGTTGACACCTACTGAAATATCTTTGCAAATGGCTGATAAATCAACTGCTATACCTGCGGTATTTGTGAGGATGTGCCTGTTGTGGTTGCAAATGTTACTATTCTAACGGACTTTGTTATCCTTGATATTCCCGAGGACGATAGTATGTCTATGTGACGCCCGGATAGTTAAACTACAGTAACGCTCTCCTAATGACGACACGTCACCTCGGTTACTGTTGATAATCTCGCGTTGCTTCAAAACCGATTCGAAATTCAAATTCGAAATAAAGGCAAACAACAAAAGTTTTGAAACATTAAAACTAAAATGTTCGGATTGTGGCAAATAATCCATACAAAATATTGGTGAATAAACCACACTCCTGTAAAGAATTTAAATACACTATAGTAAGTAAAACATCGGCAAAACTATTATTTAAATGCTCTTAGTATAATAAACAATTATAAACCACTTTAATTCATGTGCCAAAATATTTGTGGCGGTGGAATAATTACTAATACTAAATTAGGTACAACTTTGTAATGTACAAAACAAAATTTAAATGGTAATTAAAAGAAAACAGAAAAGAAAATAAGAAAAAGTAAAACAAAACAAAACAAAAAAAACAAAAAAAAAGTGGAAGGCCTGGCCGGCCCAACCGCCCCCGCGGCCTATAACCCCACTAACCC